>JAWPHD010001468.1:0-237500 GCA_037043455.1 Cyrtodaria siliqua | reverse complement strand
ATGCACAAGACAACTTAGAATATGAACATAACAACTTACGAAAAGCACATAACAACTTAGAAAATGCACAGAACAACTTAAACAATGCACATCACAACTTGAACAATGCACATCACAACTTACGAAATGCACATAACAACTTAGGAAATGCACAGGACAACTTAAAAAATGCACATAACAACTTACAAAATGCACATAACGACTTACGAAATGCACAGGACAACTTAGAAAATGCACATAACAACTTACAATATGCACATAACAACTTACGAAATGCACAGGACAACTTAGAAAATGCACATAACAACTTAGAAAATGCACATAACAACTTACAAAATGCACAGGACAACTTAGAAAATGCACATAACAACTTACGAAATGCACAGGACAACTTAGAAAATGCACATAACAACTTACGAAAATCACAACTTAGAAAATGCACATAACAACTTAGAAAATGCACAAGACGACTTGCAAAATGCACATAACAACTTAGAAAATGCACAGGACAACTTAGAAAATGCACATGACAACATATAAAATGCACATAACAACTTAACAAATGCACATAACAACTTAGAAAATGCACAGGACAACCTAGAAAATGCACACAACAACTTACGAAATGCACATAACAACTTACGAAATGCACATCACAACTTAGAAAAAGCACATAACAACTTAGAAAATGCACAAAACGACTTACAAAGCGTACTGCACAAAATGCAAAAGGCCAACAGAAGGCAGCCGAGGCTTTCCATAGTTTAAACTAGGTCCAAGGATGCACCAAACCTCTCGCTTACCCTTTTGTCATCCCGATAAAACGGGGCAGTATACATCTCGTTCAAAGTTGGAAGTTTGTTTTGCTTGTCGTCCACCACAGTCTTGAAAATGGTGTACCGAGTGATATTCGTGGAAACAACAGCATCAGTAGATTCAACTGGAGTATACTTATTAATGCGTCCGAGTTACAAAGATAAAAACAATTGACAAATGAAGGCGTCAAACAATAATTACATTATTAGCTGCTTTTTCAAACGGAACTAATATAAATTTGTTATGAAATTCATGGAGTCCGGGTTTTAAATTACGAAACGAAAACCTAGGTCTTGGAGTGAAGAGGGGCTGGCTGTACACAAATAAATACGGGTATCTATGACTTTAAGCATTAACATTTTCCCAGTAGAAAGGGCGTTCGGGTCCGTATGTTCTGTAAGACACCACTGTATACTGAAATACTCAATGAAATAGGCGATCTGAGCACGACATGAAGTCCGTCATTGAAGGCAATCTATAGTTAGGACCTTTAGAAAACAAACGCCGATTACGTTTATTTATCACATAACATGTGGTGTGGGAGTGTAATAACACCATTCAATATTTTCGATATTCCACTAGGGGTATAATATAACGTTAATGACGTCATGGACGTCACGTTAATGTAAGTTTTCTGACGTAATGTGACGTTATAAGTTATGTTATAAAGAGAATCTAACATTCGTTCTCATTCATTATTGAATTTAGGAAACTCGTTAGCAAAAATGATATAATGCTCGGCAAGAGCCTCGCATTATATAATTTTGCCAACTCGTTTAATAAATTCAATAATGAATGAGTGCTCATGTAGATCCTCTATATATAATACATGTCTCACAATTATCAGTGATGACATCACCTGCCGGAGTAAACACAGTTTAGATGTTTTACACTCACATACCTTAGGAGTGTTATTTTCGATGTCTAGATCAGAAACTTTTTTGTTTTAGTTTTAATATTTCTAATTGTTTTTCATACCTATAACATGTTATACGACTTAGAAATAGAACATCGTTTACGGTGAATTATCGTGTAATATATCACGGTTTGGAGTTCAATTGTAAACAATAATTTCGGGCTCGTGAAATTATTGTTTACAATTGAACGACACACCGTGATATATTACAAGATAATTCACCGTAAGCGATGTTCTATTTCTATTCTAATACCCCTAAAATGTGAAAATAACGCACACATCTGAAATATTTCGCATTGCTTTGCTTGCTCTCCTAAGTTGTTGCAAACGTTACAGTGATATCTTCTTTCGCATTGACTTGCTTATTCTCCTAACGTTGCAAACGTTACAGTGATATATTTTGAATATAACGAGATATTTTAAAATAGGCTATATAGTGCGGGTGTATTAGAATTTGGAATATAACCCACAACACGAGTATCTTGAAAAAAATACTTGCATGTCAATAAAATCAGCACCCTACACAATGGACTTTTAAACATATAACCAGAGACGTATGAAGAAAGAGATTTGGCAGTTTTACCTCTTGAAATTTTATTATTCACAATCTAACATAACATCTGACGGGCGAATCGACTTAGTGGGTAAAACGACCGATGTGCGAAAGAAACAATGGATAGTATGCGAAACGGCCCGGGACCGATCGTTTGGTGTATCGCTCTTTCCGTTCGTCGCACGTCGCAACCTAGTGGCGGTTCGGAAACGATCAACAAATTAAACACTCAACATCGTTTTTTTCACGGTAAGAATAGTTGTATCACGGACCGATTGGTTTAAGTTTATACCCAAAACATTAATCTACAGCAATATGTACAGTTTTATTTAAAATTAACTTGGTTATTCTTCGAGGAGCTCGTTACATGACGGGTCAAGAATAAATTATGTACATACATTATAGATCATTAGGCCTAGTACTGGAATTTGTAGTTGTCAATTATTATACATTCGTTTTTGTCTGAAAATTGAGAAATATACACGCAGCTTAACTATAAAAACTACGGTCGAGAAATACACACTGCTGTAATTTACACCAAACGATCGGTCTCGGGTCGTTTCGCACACTTTCTATGTTTCTTTCGCACAACGGTCGTTTCGCCCATTAAGTCAATTCGCCCGTCAGATATTATGTTTGATTGTGAATAATCAAATTTGAATGATAATTTAAGTAAAATGATAATGAACAAACTTATGACAGACCTCGCCAAATACTTGGGACTCGACATAGCTCAGACATTATCTGGAAGAGACACTTTCAAACAGTACTACCAATGTCAATGGGACACCTTGTTTTCTGAAAAGAAACATAGATAAAATACAAGGGTGAGTGAGTGGTAGTTTTTCTTTACCCTCGCCCTATGGCACTGGGCCTTTTGGCGAGCTTTTCGTCAGATGATTAGAGTTGGATGGATCTAGGAGTTGGGACGTCGTCCAAGCAGGTTTACTGTAGAACATCAGCAGTAGATGGTTAGTGAAGAAGTCCAACGTTGATAGCCAGAAGTTGAAGATTAAATCCAAGTAGATTAGAAATTCCGTTGAAGATTTTGGCCAATCGGATTGCCTGCAGAATTGTGACTAGGTCAATCCGATTGCCGGCTCGAAAAGATGATTTGAAGCTCTCAACCAATCAGGACGCAGATGATTTGAAGCCCATCTAGTAGGTCAATCCTGTTGATTGGGAATCCCGTGGTAGTTGTCCCGTGATGTTTACGTCCTGGAGCTAGCACAAAATGGTGAACGACCCCCGGAACGTCCCCCAACGTTTGCGGAGGTGATGGTACGGCGTCCTCCATTCTGTGTAAGCCCCATGTTCTCCTCCGCCATGTACGCCGTCGTCTACTGGGTTATCAGCTCATGGCTTACAAGCTGATAGAGTGACACCAGCACACGACAGGTGTAGATCTCGCAGGTTGATTGTATCCGTGGTGGTTATGTCTCAGCAGATTAGTAGAAAGCAAAAAACGGCCCTGAGAAGGGCCACGGTATCACCCTAGTGTGGGGTGTATACCATAACGGAACCTGTAGTGTTGATGACAACTAGTACACTACATGATCCGGATCCCCCTGCAGGACGCGTCGACATCGTTTGAAGAAACCGTTGTAGACGGACACGTCCTGCTGGTTCGATGTTCTGAACGGGAATGAAAAAAATACAAGGGTATCAGTAAAACAGCTTAAAAAAACAATGGTATCCCATTCCACCAGGTTGAATATAGTGACATGTAGAAACAATTATTTAAAGCGTTCGCACGCTCTACTACAGCTTGCGAACGTTCAAGCTACAGTGTGCGAACGCTGTAGTACAGTGTGCGAACGCTCAAGCTACAGAGTGCGAACGCTGTAGTAGAGCGTTCGCACGCTGTTCAGGTCACATATTGAGGTATATTTGCCGATTAAAAGTATAGATTCATTCCAGGGTTCTTAAATACTCGTGATTACATACGCGTAAAATGAATTATGAGTACTCTTAATTCGACGCTCCAGTTTTGGGGTTTATTCTGTCTGGGTAATATAGAGTTAAAGCTTCTCAAAATATGTAAGGTATATATATAGAGAATCTTAGATGAGTACTCATTCATTATTGGATTTATTAAACGAGTTGGCAAAATGATATAATGCGAGGCTCTTGCCGAGCATTATATCATTTTTTCTAAAGAGTTTAATAAATTCAATAATGAATGAGAATGACTGTTAGATTTTATTTATCACATAACAGATTCTATTTATCACATAACACGCGAAACTGACATAAACGGTGGAAATTGGATCATGTCATTATTGATTTTTTTTGACAGCTCATATTAGGCTAATTTGCATACTTATATAACTAGTGATATATCTAAAATATAGAATGGTGTTATTCCACTCCCACACCGTAAGTTATGTGATAAGTATAGGATAGAGCATGAGTTTTGCACGTGTACGGGGAGATAATGCACGAGCGTCAGCGAGTGCATTATCGTCCTCACACGTGCAAGACTCATGCTCTATTGTATTTATACCACAATAACTAACATATGCTGTGTACATCCTCGGGTATTACACGATGCATAGTGTGTATTTAGGCTATTGTGGTATAAGTATAGGATAGAGCATGAGTTTTGCACGTGTACGGGGAGATAATGCACGAGCGTAAGCGAGTGCATTATCGTCCGTACACGTGCAAGACTCATGCTCTATTGTATTTATACACAATAACTAACATATGCTGTGTATATCTTCGGCTTTTACACGATGCATAGTGTGTATTTAGGCTATTGTGGTATAAATATATATACACGCCGTCGTCATTAGATTGGGAAACGGTGAACATCTGTTGTAAAATATGCCTGTTGATGGCGGGATACCAGAGCGTGCGAACACTGTAGTAGTATATAGCGTTCGCACGCTGTAGTAGAGCGTTCGCACACTGTAGTGGATCGTGCGAACGCTTTAAATTATATTTTCTGCATGTCACCTGCGAGGCTCCGTACACAACTACACAACCGTTTACCAAAACTATCCAGGTGTTCAGGTCACATATTGAGGTATATTTGCCGATTGAAAGTATAGATTCATTTAAGGGTTTTTAAGATACTCGTGATTACATATGCGTAAAATGAATTATGAGTACTCTTAATTCGACACTCCAGTTTTGGGGAGATTATTCTGTCTGGGTAATATAGAGTTAAAAGATTCTCAAAATATGTAAGGTATATATATAGAGAATCTTAATGAGTACTCATTCATTATTGGATTTATTAAACGAGTTGGCAAAATGATATAATGCGACCGAGCATATATATCATTTTTGCTAACGAGTTTAATAAATTCAATATTGAATGAGAACGAATGTTAGATTCTGTTTATCACATAACTCACATATCGACTTTTATTGCATTTTGTCTGTCGCTTTAACACTCGAATCTGACATAAACCGTGAGAATTGGATCATAGTCATTATCGATTTTTTTGACAATGCATCCTAGGCTTATTTGCATACTTATATATCTAGTGGTGTACGTATAGAATAGAGCATGAGTTTTGCACGTGTACGGGGAGATAATGCACGAGCGTCAGCGAGTGCATTATCGTCCGTACACGTGCAAGACTCATGCTCTATTGTATTTGTACAACAATAACTAACATATGCTGTGTATATCCTCGGGTATTACACGATGCATAGTGTGTATTTAGGATATTGTGGTACAAATATATACACCCAAGAGATATGAAAACGCAACACGGGTATTTCCGCTATATATTGTATGTACAATATGCTGCTTTTAATCGAAAGGTACATGGCTACCTAAAACCTTTCCTTTTGGAATAAAATACTAAAACAACAAATAATACAGCAAATAGCATTCCTTCAAAGTTTCATTATTGACAGAGTACGCGTTTGGCACAAGCATGTGAGCAATATTAGGATGCACAATTTTGCAAACTATTGACGTTAAATACAGTACTGAACTGGCTCAGTTTTTCAAAGAGCAACTTCAACATTGTGAAGTTCTTGTTACAAGGAGTAGTGTGATTAAATCGTCTACAACATCACAGTTGTGTCCTTTCTATAATTAACTGCAACTTTTGTTTTACAAAACATCTTGGGATTTCTTTGGAATATTATGTGCAATTAAGTGTGCAGTATATACAATATATAGCGGAAATTCCCGTGTTGCGTTTTCATATCTCTTGAGTGTACATTAGATTGGGAAATGGTGTACATCTGTTGAAAAATGTGCCTGATGATGGCGGGATACTAGAGCGTGCGAACGCTGTAGAACAGTATGCGAACGCTCTACTACAACATTCGCACGCTCTACTACAGCGCTTACACGCTCTACTAGAGCGTGTGAACACTGTAGTAGAGCGTTCGCGTGCTGTAATAGAGCGTTCGCGCGCTGTAATAGAGCGTTCGCACACAGTAGCTAGAGCGTTCGCACTTGTTTGAATGTTTCAATGCAAGATTACTTATTGTTGATAGAGAAAAAGAATCTAATGGGACTGCAATGAAACTTCACACAATGATATACACTTCTCAAAACTGCTAACTACACCGCTCACGTTTTGGGTTATATATATCGATGGGTTGAATGTTTTTCAATAAAATAAAAAGGAAATACCAATTCAATCATTTTTACATCATTTCATTTTATTTTTTTCATGGGCAATGCTAGAACTAAACCACAATAAGCAATTACAAACGACCCATGTAAACACTAAAGTCACACTTTTCCCATATCTACAATTACAAACGACCCATGTAAACACTAAAGTCACACTTTTCCCATATCTACATGTAGATATGGGAAAAGTGTGACTTTAGTGTTTACATGGGTCGTTTGTAATTGCTTATTGTGGTTTAGTTCTAGCATTGCCCATGAAAAAAATAAAATGAAATGATGTAAAAATGATTGAATTGGTATTTCCTTTTTATTTTATTGAAAAACATTCAACCCATCGATATATATAACCCAAAACGTGAGCGGTGTAGTTAGCAGTTTTGAGAAGTGTAGAGGGTCCCTCGAATTACCAAAATGGACCGAAATGGAGAGGATTTACCGAAATGGACCGAAATGGAGATACGATTTACCGAAATGAAGTTGCATTTGACTAATTTACTGTTAATATACGTATATGTTTTTTAATGAACAGCTGATTTACTAATTTATGATACTAAATGATTACAACAACGCAATTTTCATTGACAGTTGGTCCCCCTGAACTAGGTGGATGCTGTAAAGAGGCCTTTTCATGATATGATTTACAGAAAAAAAATGAGGATAGTTTTATGGTTGTAAAGATCCTTTCTTTTAAATAGCTAAATTACTAATCCCTGATAATAAAAATGAAGTACTTAATCAGATTTCTTCAAATGTATGACGATCCTCCTAAAGTGGATGTGTACTGTATAGGGCCGTTTATAAAAAAATCGATTTACCGAAATGGAGTATTTTTGACTAGTGTTAGGGATATAACCATCCTGTTTTCTTGTTGTTGTTTTTTAATAAAACAGCTGATTTACTAAGCCCTGATAATAAAGAAGTACTTAATCAGATTTCCACTAATGTACGTCATATAAGGTCTTCCTTAAGTCGATGGGTGGTGTAAAGGTGCGTTTTGAAAAATAAAAAAAAATAAACACACACGCGATTTACCATAATTGTGTTTGAATTTGTGTTGAACATACTGTAATGAGTTGTTTATTGATGTGTTGTGTTTATTTATGCTTACTATAATTGAAATTGCGGCAAAGAAATATTCATTTTTAGTCCCACTGATTTTCCGAAATGAAATAGTATTTACCTTTTTACTTCTGGATTTCAATATACTTTTCAGAGTAAATACATAATTGAACTAAATTGCTTACATAGTCGCACCAACAGTTAAGGTCATATGTCGACTTCCCAGCTTCAATTTGTTGAGGAAGACCCTAGGTGCACCTCCGAGTAAGTATCGTGCACAGGCAGGCACCTTGGTAGCGCCACAGACATTCTGCAAGCCAGCTGAATTACTTTCCGAGATTTCTAATCCCATGAGGGCTCGAACACACAGAAGTGATGGGCAAGTAATTTTGGAGGTATTAAAGTATTGACTAAAACATATCGACATTAACAGTTATGTTTTCAATTGTTTTATTCAGTTTATTTTCAGCAATATTAATAACATTATCAGCCAGTCTATGAATAATGTGAAATAAACATTATGCTAATAAGATGTGAGTGCACTTTTAAATACATTTTGAAAAGAAACAGACACATGAATTAAGTATAAAAATAAGCATTATTTGTATATATTCATCGAAATGGAGTTAGAATATAACAACAAAACGTGCACGTAATAATCACGAATATGCAAAATACCAGATAGATAATATATAATTGTATTTATGGTGAAAATAACCAATGTTGGCACAATTCCGTGAAGGTACTAGTGAAGGCCGTACAATTCTTAAAAATAATCACACTTATTCATTGCACGAAGACATAAATTAGGTATGAAATTAGCACATTTACATATATTCACAGAATAACAAACAAAAACGTGCAAGTTACAATCATGATTATACAAAATGACAGATGCATAAATGATATGACACAACCAATACATGTGGATTCGTCATTGAATTGTTGTAAAAAGTTGAGATGTTATGTCATATATATGGAGTAAATGAAAACATTTCTGTAAATAAATTATTAAACACACACACACACACACACACACACACACACACACACGTGTACTAGCACCATAAAATAACAAAAATAAAATCCATTTTTGTAAATTTATTTTGTTCTATGCTATATAGGACCCACTCTGATTCTTTATTATCAGGAATAAATAAATCATTCGTTTATTTTATGTTAATACACATATATTAACCTAAACCTAGTCAAAATACACTCTATTTCGGCCCATTTCGGTAAATCGTATCTCCATTTCGGTAAATCGAATTTCCATTTCGGTCCATTTCGGTAAATCCTTTTCATTTCGGTCCATTTCGGTAATTCGAGGGACCGTGATAGGATATAGAACAATGAGAAGAAGTGCAGAGCACAAGAACCATAACTCTATCTTTATTCAAATTAGAGTTATTGCCCTTTGTAATTTTACACTTATAATTCTTGCCCGGCGCATAACTCAAAAACTTCTTATGAAACTAAAATGTAATGTCCCGCAATGATAGGGAGCAATAAAAGGAAGTGCAGAGCACAAGAACCATAACGCTACCTTCATTCAAATTAAAGTTATTGCCCTTTGTAATGTTATACTTACAATTCTTGTCCGGAGAATAACTCAAACAGCTAATGAGACTGCAATAATGTTTCTTGTTTATTGTTTTGTGTGAATTGACTGTTGATGCTACCAGCAAGAGTACTAATTCACCAACCCCATAAAACTGTTTTAATTCCATTTCAGCTGAGTCAATATGGAATACCCGTACAACGTCGTCAAAGAAGAAGCTGTCAAAGAAAATGAACTGATTTCAGATCTGGCCATAAACTACGACTGGGATTGTTTAATTCAGAGGCTGGAAGAAAACAGAAGCATGATCAATTCTACTCGTTATTCCCTGCAAAATGGACCACCACCGAAAATGTACACACCGTTACACCAGGCAGCTCATGGGTCGGCACCAAAGGAAGTGTTCGAAAAATTGATCAGTTTGAAAGCATCTAAGACACTGAAAACGTCAGATGGAGAAACAGCGTATGACATCGGAAAGCGCAATGGACTTCAGCAAGAAATATTAGATATTATCGAAATTCCAAAAGAAATAAGACAAATCAAAGAATCAATTAAGAAAATGGAGGCAGAATTACACCAAGTGATTCTCGGACGGGTCGAGCATTTAATTACTGAAAATAGGCTACAGCCTCCGCAATTATGTTTTCTTTATGAATTCAGGGATTTTTTTTATACCGTGCCAGGATGGTATGGAGGTTTTAAAGTAGAGGACACAGACAATGGCATAACAACAGAAAGCTTTTGTCGCATATTCGGAGGAAGTTGGCAGAGACATGAGATCGACAGAGAGGGCAATGTAAAGATGACGGCGGATAGTTTCTTTTGAATCGAATAGGATGAATAACATAGCTTGGACAATTTGTTTAAAGGGACATGAAGCGATTTAGGTGTCTTACTCCGGCCGATAAAAGGCGCTGGGTATTGTTTAACTACTCATAGTATGAGTTGTCTGCTTTTTAATTAAGTCTTTTGGCTGTTACTTGTGATACGCTAGCTTCATAACCGCTGCTCCCAACTAAATTCCATTATGTTTATTTTGCTGTTCGGGGCATTTAATTTTATTAGATACTGGGACCATACGCCGTACGACATGGGGAAGAAATATACTCCATGGCGATGATTTCCACCGCCATATGCATGCCATCTTCGGGATGGTTAAAATTGTGTACTGTTGATTTTATGAATATTGAGTTTTGCTCAACCCGGGGCTAGATGGCGTGAGCGGTAGCTAGAATTCACGAACAGTCTTAATTAAACTGCAATATGTCCTATATGTCGTGTTCGGCCGTTTCCAAAGGTCCACTCTCATACTCTTTGACCTAGCCTTATTATTTTCCCAATAATCAGCATTTTTTAAATACTTTAGCAAATCCAATAGTATTCCCTAGTTAATGGAGCATGCATATTTTCGGCATGTTTTCGTAAATTTATGCAACACGTAATTGTCTGATTCATTATCGAATATTTTGAAAGTATACCACTATCAGTTAATGTATTTGATATTTATTTTATTATACCGAAATCCCCTCGGGCAAAAACAAAATTCATTTTCAGTACCGATTTCACATTGCCAGATTCCATTTTTGAAAAAAACATTTTTTTTCTAAAAGTTGCTATGAATGTTATATCGTTGATCGGAAATGACGTAACTAAGAAAATGAGTGGTAGTTTATTGAAATCGGTCAAGTACTTTTGAAGTTATGATGAGTTAAAAATATCAATTTCACCATACTGAGCCGATGACGTCACCGAAACAGCGCGCATCAAAGCTGCGCATGTGATAATTCTTTTACTATCACCCTGCGATTTACTATCATCCTGTACTATCACCCTCGCGTGAGATAGTAAGAAATTACACATTGTTCTGTATGGGGATTTAGCATGGGCGTCTTATGTGAGGTATAATAATCATTTTTGCTAAATACAAATATACCTTATTCACAAAACAGATAGTTGTCACAGATTAAAGCTTTAAAGTAAGTACTTTTTATGATTAATAGAATATAAACTCACCCACACGTCTACTGCTGTAAAGCGGCCAAATAATGGCAAAGGAATATGGCAAAGGAATATTTTAGATGAAAACACGAAAGCACATTATGGTTGTTTTGTTATACAAGCACTTTTTCGAACGTTTACGTGGATTGTTATAACATTTGGCATACATTTCACATGTGATGGTACGATGTGTCTGTGCTTGAAATGTTTTCGATTCTGCTTTTCTTTATTTTTACAGAAGTATGGACCTTTGTTTTACTGAGAATTTATATTAAAACAAAAACGGTATGCATCACCTTCAGTGATAGTTCTAGTTTTAAAATTGGATAGACATCCATATAATATGTATCTCCAGATCGCCTCCAGTCACTTTAAAATGCAATTTATATATTTCCGTCAGATATTATGTTTGATTGTGAATAATGTATCTCATGTGAAAACTGAATATCATGTTCACTGCATGTAAATAAGAATCTCCCAAGTATGTTTCAATTGTTCTAGAAAAAAATGGTATTAGTATGTTTTCCCTCAGGGACATTGAGCGGGTGAGTTTGGGACTGTGGGCCGGATGATTGGTTTCCGCTCATAATAAAGGGAATGTCTGCATGCATCATCATGCAGTGTTCCCCTAATGTGGAAAGGCAGGGCGGGTCGGCAAGCCTTTTCTGTCGTCCACCATGCAGTCTTTATACTGCCACGCGTTATTACATAACTCTGGAAATACACAAACGCACTGACATGCAGAGCATGTATAACCCAGGTTACTTATATATGTCAGGGCTCGACATTAAACATTGTCCGACTGTCCGCGACAAGTGAAAGTCGGATCCGGACAAGTTAAATATAAAGGCAATCGTCCGTGAAAGTGAAATTTTGGTCACAATGCTCAAGTTTAGGACTCGCAAACACATATTTTAAATTTTTGACACTCGAAAAACTGCAAGTGCATCTTTTTTTTTATACAACGTTAGCATGATCGATAGATTGATCAAATAACGAAATACGACCATATGTCATAGGCTCGTATTTCAAGCTTTTCGTAAGATCCTCGGTCATAATCACTTTCATATAATCTTTTTTAAACTTGTTAAAAAGTTTATCAAAAAAGGTTATGACAATATCATTTTGCAACGTACTGCATGTTTAGTGGTTGACCCATTTATAGTTCGCCACTATACTTTCCTCTTTGATTGTGCGATGATCGGACATATTGTGGACCCTATGATGACGTCTACCTAAATCCTCAAAGGACTGTAGCGTTTGATGTTTGTCTTTAATCTTACGTCTTGTCGTACCCTTTACGGTTTGTTCTCTTATTGATCTGGCTTCTGCCAAGTCATTGAGTACTTACTTTGTGGCTTTCTAGGCGTTTGTTTTTTATATTATATATACATGATCATTTATGTGTTTTACTTATTTTGCCTATTATTAACGCTGCGATGTTTGTTAGAGATTATAACCTGGCGAGGATATCTTACACTGTCCCATTTATTTGGATGACAATAGTGCAATAGTGAGGTTTGGTGCACCTTAGAACCTGGTTTAAACTTCAGCGGTCTTTTTTTGCCACTGACCGTTCCAAGGTGTTAGCCCTATTGTCAACCCTTGTGTGTGTTTATCTTGCCTTTTATTCATCTTTTTATATAGTTGTTCTTTGTTTCTTCGTGTGTTTGTGGTTGACTGTCGTCCTTGAATGCTAATTTTCCTGTTCGAGTTTTATACCTACTTATAATTGTACCTTTAAATTGACTAAATTCACACGTTTTCGTTCATATTTTATGTCCGAAAATCATCTTTGCTGAAATCAATTATTTTCCGGGACGGTGTAGTAACAAGGCGGTAGTGAGTACCGGGTTTATGGCACTAGAATCTCTACAATTTATTCATTGATTTTGACTCATTTATTTATTAATAGTAAATAGCAGACTAATAAAATCAAATGAAGGCCCTGGAACGTGCATACGTATAACATGACTGTGTGACGCTGAGCAGAACATTCACTGTGTTCATGATTTCAAAAACGTTGTGTGTCACATTCATTGATATTCAGTATTCACACGCAATCATTTTGTTTCTAGTCAGTTTTATTAAAAGATAACACATTTAGTTTCTAGTCAGTTATATTAAAATATAACACAGTTTGTTAAGAACTAGTCAGATGTTATTAAAAGTTTAAGGTAACGCATACTATATTTATTGATTTCCAAAAGCTGGACAAGTGTTCTCATAAGTTAGTGTTTTCGCCTGTATGTATTACAATATGTTTAGATGCAAAGAACGTACATATATTTTGTCCTTATATGTTTACCTGTGTGCGGTATTGTCATGTGACATATATGTAACAATATGTAATTGTATGAGAGAGTGGTTCCATGCTGTATGTTAGCTATATAATGATGTACATGCAAGTTAGAGATCCGGCACCTGCACAGGTAATTGTGCACGACAACATCGTAGTCCTGGCAATACAACTAACCAGCCTATCAGGTCTCTTTATCTATCTTCGTGCTATTCTATTAATATACTTTGCTGGGTACGGTAACAACACCGACCCTGAATTTGTAATTAGAAGTGTCTCGTGTAAAAGACACACATATTGTCTTAATACATAATCAGTTAAAATAGATATAGTTATACTGATCTTACTATTCTGGTAAGGTTATTTATTTCATTATTATTCACTGTGTTAAAATAAATGCGCGGTTGTATTTTGAGATTATAGTACATTTTAGTTAGCGTCATTGTTTTTATTTATTTTGATCCCCGTATGGTATCCGGGGTAGCATACAACCCCTGCAATCTCACAAACACACTGTCACATGCAAAGGGGTAGGACCCGACCTTTTTTTTTATCATGCTCATTCAAGGTCTTTAACAGGACACCGCATATGCAAACGTGTAAACGTGACTCCATTGTAAATGGAGTGTCTACTTTAGCATTTGCAGCAACTCTGCAGTTCTGCCGGTAAGGCGGTTCTAGGCCCATTCTCCACATTATATCGATGTAAGTGGGGGAAGAGCCTGGCACATTCATTCATGTTAAGCGCCATACAACCTTATTGTGTTCGGGGCCCTTAAACCCAATTCAGTTCGATATTTCCTTAAAGAAATCAGACTTTATAAATCAATATAATCTTTTCATATTAACTTGTTTACAAGCCCGTTGGCGGGCATTTGTTGATTTACATATATACATAGTTTTTTTGCTACCATATCTTCCCTTATTTGTAGATAGTTTTATCTTTATACTATACGTTTACATTATTTTTAATTACTACTTCATTCCTCCATGCTTCATCGGTTTTTGCGCACAATATGACCTATTTATGTGTCGACGTGCCGTAAAACATCATTCATTCATTCATTCATTCATTCATTCATTCATTCATTCATTCATTCATTCATTCAGTTCAATTCAATTATTTATTTTGCAGGCCACCTTTGTATACTATGTATACTATAACCAGTCTGATAATAAAAAATGTATTATGTGATGCAGTTATCTTAATTACTACAACCATGTTTACACAGGGAATTCATATTTGCTTTTGGGATGATGTGTTGTCCGTTGTTCATTAACTTCTGCCTTGTAGCACTAGCACGTTAGTGTTGTAGCTTATGGAATGGCGAGGTTTGAAGGGGTATTATGAGTCACTATGTCGTTCGGGCAGGCGGTCGGTCGGTCAGTCGGTCTGTTCAAAATATTGTCCGCTCTGTTTCTGTTAACCCCTTATTGATAGATTTTCAAGAAACTTTATGAAGTGGAGATGTATCTCGTTCCGGTTCGATGATTAGTACGGAGTTATGGCCCTTTGAATATTTTATGTGTACACAATTCCCGCTAGTATCCTGTCTTCAGTGCGCAAATAGACAGTGTAAACAAACCTACATCCCATCAAAAGGAATGCCCTAACAATAAAGTCCAAATCCAGAGAAACTAACAAAATAACCACTAAGATGTTGTCCTAACGCTATATAAAATAAAAAATAAAAAACATCTCGGGATGTATCCATAATTGTACTGAACAACCACAGCAGTTGCAGCCAACGAGAAAAGCAATCTAGGGTACGATCAGAAAACCCGAGGAACGAAAGCTCATGCCTCTACCTCCCTCGGTCGAGGTTTCAGTTGGTGCAGTCATAGAGTTCCAGTAGGTTGTCCAGTCATCGCGCAAGGGAAAAGTGAAACGTAGACAACAGTCGTGCTATACTTTCTTGTCTAAACTTTCCAATATTTATGTACTATATTTTCATAATGTATGGTACATATAAGTATACGGTTCACTGTCGTTAAGTATATTTTAAAATGATAACAAGCAAGGTTTTACGCAAGCGTAAAATAGCCGCCGAGAGAAAATAGCATTATATCTGGGTTGGAACTGGGAACAAAGTTTAACATAATAACCGATCAAGTCATGGGCGTTTAAACAATATTGAAATAAATAATGTTGTAAGGAAGATGTAAATACACCACGACCGTTTTTCCTTACCAAACACTTTCTTCCCATGTTTTGCCATTGGTTCTTTCTACAAACCATTTTGAATCAAGGTAGACGACCTCGCTTCGATTACATATTTATCATTGTAGCAAGACGTGCTAGAAGTACACATCAGCACAGAAATACAAGTGTTCACATGTAAGGGATGCGAGTACGTTTGCATTACAACACAGATAAACTTTTCACTGCTATAAGATTGCGTTATCAAGGTGTAAAACTAAAAGAAACTGTCCGTTGCTACCTTACCATGAAAACCATATAAGAGTCGCTGCCGTTCCGACAGCGAATGATGGGCTTCATTTCCACTATACAACAGATGTAAATGAAAGACATGCATTATTTATAACAGTAAAAGCCCATCACAAGTCGAGATGTGTTATTCCGCAGTGAACATATTTATAGTTGATTAGATTTGTATTGGGATGTATGCACGAGTTCTTTCGAATATTTATGTTGCGCGACTTTAGGAGCGCAATATTTATGAGCGAACGAACAAATACATATTTCCCAATATAAATCTTATAAACTTTTTATTGCAAACGCATTTTTAAATTAGAACAATAAAATAGGTTGTAACATTTAATTTTCACCAAAAAACATGTATTTGAAACAAACATATTGTCATGATGAAATCAACATTGTTTACATCACGTGACATACTTTCTTTGGCATGAACAAAAAATTGCACCAATCACGAACGAGTATACATTACAAACCCAATATGACATTACTACACATCAATGTGGGCGAATAGTGACGTTTCCTGTCACATTGAAAGTAAACGAAGCTTGTAAAGGCCTATGCAATACAGTGTGATCCAAAGGCGTTTACATTCAAAGGTAATAATGAGGGTTGCCTTGCTGATCCACTATGGCAAGCAAGTATGGCTCGCAGCTGTTACCAAGTCGACAATAAATCAATGACGATGTAAAAATATTCGAATGCATTTTTACAACAAATATAGAAAGTAGAGATATTCACTACGAGTGCACGTATAACTTACTAATACAGAATGTTTCTGGTATATACGTGCTGTGTTTAACTGTAATTGTTGGATTTTTATTCGAAAACTCAACAGTTTTCTACTGCACATTCGCTTTCACCATCTTTATCAGGTAACTGCCTTTATCTTCAAGTTAAAGACAAGACAAATCTTTATAATAATGAGGGAACGTATTGTGGCATGATGTGGTTTCTGATGGACCGTGTTTTCTCATCAACAATAATTACTGGGGCGTGAACGGTAGCAAGCATATTTCTCTACCGCTCATGAACAGTCTCAATCATACCGAGACTGCAATATTTCGTGCTTATCGTGTTCGGCCGTTTCCAAAGGTCCACTCTCACACTCTTTTTATAGACAAGTTATTGTGGTAATATTGGTTTGAATCAATTGGTCATACTCCAACAGATTTATCTATCAATATTCCTTACGTTGAGTTTTCCCAGTCATGTGTTGTGGGTACAAACATCTCTCCTCTATATTGCACGTATTGCACATGTAAATACGATATCCGTTTTTCATGTTTTCCTTAGACGCTCATGTTGTCTCCATTGTCATGTTCAGTCAAACCAGTTTTCATTGATAGTTCAGATATGGAGCAGACGTGATTGTATCGACATTACAACACAGTTGTGGGTTATTTGTGATAGTTATAGAATTCCAACGAGGTGTTATGGGGATATATCATAGAATGGGGCGAAATCAAAGGGTCTTCCTGTCGAACGTTTTCGAGGCGGAGCAGAGAAAAGTTCGACATGAAGCCCCAGTCCATTATATATCCTCATAACACCGAGTTGGACATTCTATAAGTTTTTTTTTATCACATACTTGTCTAGAAATATGTTGTTTTTGAATATATGATACGACATAGACATAGAAAGTCATATCAATCAGGTTTTCGTTGCCGGGCAATAAGCTTTATCATCTGCGTGAAAAAAAGGTAAAGAAAACTTATATCACGGAAATAACCGAATGTTCATATCGGTTCTTTTACCGGAGTGATACGGAAAATACCGATTAGTCGTCTGCGTCTCATTTGTTGCTTCAATCCTGATATTTATTATAGAAATATCCACTTATGACCATTCATTTTCTCGATTAGACAATTTCAAATTCAAGGCATTCCATTTAAATCAAGTTTCGAAAAAAGAAATGTTGTGACATAAACACATCAGAATGGATTATATCTATTAATAACCTTTTTTCTGCCTGAAAACTGCGTAGTGAACTGATATTTCAACAAAGCTGAAGTATATGCTAAAAAGAATGTGTATTTTCATGTTACACCCTATATCAGGCGCTCGACTCATATCAGCCATCGAGCTAAAGCTCTCGGGCTGATATGGCGTCTCAGGCCTGATATAGGGTGTGATATGAAAATCCCATTTATTATTCTCTATTTATCGAATGTCCATGTATAAAATATTTATCATGTTAAATTGTTCGAAAATGGAAAATACCCCGTAGGATGCCTCATAAAATAATGAATAATCTACTGCGACATAATCTGGGCTCAGCGACGTGAATTGCTATGTGTTGCCCCCGGACTAATCGACCAATCAAACCAATATGATACAGAACGTCAACCAAGAAAATGGATTTTTTTAAAATTGACGATGGTGGAAATATAATTGTGTCTCAATTCATGGACGAAGTTGATGGATTCTTGAACGAGGACGAGGATATTATTTTTTATCTAACATTCAAGACTGCTCGCATCTACAATTACAGATTCTCAGGTGCGAAAAATCACTAGCAAGTCGAGTTACGACTTGCAAACTTGCAAAATGTTTATTGAAAGTGTTCACTAAAGTCCTGATTGCTATTGTTCACGCCCACTAGCCCCGGGTTGAGCAGAACTGAATATTAAAAAAAATCAATGGTACAGAATACTAACCATCCCGAAGATGGCATGCATATGGCGGTGGACATGCTATCTTTAATGTCATCATTCCATGTCCAGCGGCGTATGCTCCCAGTATCAAAAATTCTATGCCCCGAAGAGCGAAATAAACAAAATAGAATCTAGTTGGGAGCAGCGGTTATGAAGCCTGCGAATCACAAGTAACAGTCAAAAGACTAAATTAAAAAGCAGACAACATATCCTATGGGTGGGTAAACAATACCCAGAGCCTTTATCGGCTGGAGTAGTGGAAACACCGAATCGAAATTTAAATAAGAAACAAAAACATTTGAAAATGTACCACCGATATCTAAATATAAGTATCGGGCTCAGCGATCTCCAAAGATCGAATGATTGCAAGCGCGGGGTGACGTTTTACTGTCGCCACACTGCACTAAACACCTCAGTTGAAGTAATAGTAACATGTACTGTAGCATTCTACCATTCAGAACATAACATAACACATGTGTCTGTCAATTCGGCTTACCATACTATAATCAAAATCTTCATACCAATCATATCATAATTATCTTGATCGTGTATTTGTCAAGTTATGTAAAACAAGATGGCAATGGTAAAACATAACAAGTGCTAGCTAAACGTGCCATTACAACGGAGTTAAATAATATGCAAGTGACCTTGGCTTAAAATTAGTACCCTTATCCTTTCATCATAGCTTTGTGGTAAATTTACAATACTTCATAATGCTTATTGCAGGTGACTGCGACTATCATTTGGTGTTTTTATCTCTTCATCATAGTGTTTTTTATCATAGTCGTCCGTTTGACTCTGTAAAAAAAAGTTTTGGACTATGGCAGTGTTCGAACCCGTACAATGATCGCTGAACCTTGACATTCGACCATAACCCTTATTATCTCAGTTGATAATTCACAATAGATCAACAATCAACAATAATTATCGTTTACAATGAAAGTTTGCGAAAAACTAATAATCTTTTTATTGGTTACTCGAATGTGTCCGTAACTGTTACTTTTTATGGACATTGCAACATTTTGTACAGACCCTTTGTGTGTTCGCGATATTTTTTTAAAATCAATCTTGTTTGGAATGTAATGTTTCTGGTACCAAATTAACCGGGTAGGGTAGACCTTGGTTACTAAAAAAGATACTTAAATTCTTTCCACTAGTTTTATTTGTATATGACTTTATATACCCTGGTCCAAAACGTATAAACCCTGGTCCAAAACTTTTTTTACCGAGTATATATAGTAATTTTAAAATACTGTCATAATGCAATGGTGTGAAAAAGGAGTATATATGTATATTCACCAATCATATACGCACACATACATACATATACATACATGCATATATATACATGCATATACATACACATATACTATACATACACATGCGTTGATAGTCTAGATCACATGCGACTCTTGCTTGTTTTCAAAACAAACAATTAAGCGTCGCAGATGATCAAAAGTAGACGTAAAGTCGAACGAAAAGGAAAAGCAAAGACCACAGTCAACACAAATCACGCATAGAAACAAACAACAACTTTTAAGATGACTAAAATGCAAAAACTAAGATTTAGCGAATATAGAGAGATACTCCGCGTAATCTGTCTCCGTTCGGAATGTGGTGATTTTTAAATCAAAGTACTAAAAGTGCAAAAGGCGTGTGCAACTGATATAGTATATTTTAGCGTCTCCGTGGCCGAGGGGTTAATGACGTTACATGTGTTGAAAATGACGTAAAACACATACAAACAAACAATGTAGGACCAATGACTGCTCCCGGAATGGATGCTTTGATTGATAATGATAATCAGTTATATTAAAGTTGTGGTTCTTAGGCTGTGCATTTTCTCTCATTGCCCTCGATCATTGTTTGCAGTTTTATTTCAGTCCCGTTATTAGTTTTCAAGTTATGCTCCGGACAAACAACATAAGTACAAACTTACAAAGGGCAGTAACTCAAATGTGAACAAAGATAGTGTTATGTGGCTTGCACTATGCACTTTCTCCCATTTCCCTATAGCACTGTGTGAAGTTCCGTTACACATTACGTGGTCTCGCCTTAGTTCCACTAAGCGACGGGAAAGCTTATATTAGCACAATTTTATTTAGTTTTAGTTTAAACATATTTATTTTACATCGATTGCGAAACAAGTTATTGCAACTTAGATTAATCACTCTCGATGGCTTCCTGGGTAGAACCAGTACTAAGCAATGTGGATTAATTATCTTGCTCAAGGATAAATAACGTGACCGCGACGGAGGATCGAACCCACGACCTCTCGATCAGGAGTTCGGCGCTCTACCACTGGACCACGTACTCCACAATTTTATGACGGATATTGAGACAATAAAACACGTTTAAACATATTTTTTACTGAAAAAGTGCGATAACCTGTTTAAAATTACCTATTAATTGTTTTAATTTTACAATATGCAAACTTTTGAAGCCGAAATTAAGATTTTGTTGCATACCCCAGCGAACCCCGTTTTCGCTTCTTGGAGAACGGGTTGGATGGGGTATGAAAGTTAATACTCGGATCACGTAATGAGTCCCATTAGTAGTTTTCAAGTTATGTTCTGGACAAGAATTATGAGCGTAGCAGTACAAAGAGCAATAACTCAAATTTGAATGAAGATATAATTATATCAATATTGCACTCTGCACATCCACTCATTGCCCTACTTCACTGTGATCTGTTTAGATCTCTGTTTTAATCATTTTGATTTGTTTTACTCATATTTTATTTCAGCATTTTTACATTGTTGGATTGGAACGAAAAAAATAATCTTATAGAGTTTCTGTCCTTCAATCACTCCTATGACAATCTTTGCGGGCTGAATGTACGGTACGTAATGGGTAATATTTATTTACTTATTATTTCTATGTTTTAATATCCTTTCAACTGTGTTATTATCTGAAAAGTAGCGCAGTCATATCTATCTATACTGAGCAAAAATAAAAACTTCACATTTTCCTTTCCTTTATTATGTAGACAGCAAAACATGAAATAATAAATGATGTATATAGAATAATTAGATCTACCACCACCAATAGTCCAAACAAAACATTTCTTTGAAAAGTTCAGTACACAAGGTAGTTATCCCCCTTTTGTTTTTATAAACTATGCATTTTTGGTAAAAACATAAAATCTAAAAACATTACCTCAATTTGTCCAAGACAATATTCTCTATACGTTGCTTTCGAAAAAAAATCACACAAAAACACAACACCGATTGCGTAGGTAGCAGCTTTTGATTATCACAAATCATCAAATTACCTCCCTTTAAGGTTTCCATAGCATCCATAAAAGAGTATTGCTTGGAAATATTTAAAGAATATTTAGTACTCAGTGAAGTGTGCTTAAAAACATCAAACATTGTTTAATTAAAGCGCTGTTCAAGCTGTCAAAAACTGGCCTATGTGGGGTTTTTTTGGTGAGAATATATATTTCATAAATGATCAACGTTTCTTTCACACGCCTAAAATGTCGCATACAATATCAATATGCGCATTGCTGTGGATGTCAGCCTGAGTGTCGACCTATAATACGTTTGTATACTGAGGGAAAAAAGTTTAGCAAGTTTGTTGCACCCTGGAAATAATACATTGTTGGTTGTAAAATCAGGAAACTACTGCCACAGACACACTATTTTATTAAACACTCATCAATAACAGTCGAACATCTTAATGACGTAACGAATAACTGAACGTAGGGGTCAATCCCGTAAAGTCCCAAAATGTTAGTATATCTTGCATGTATACAGTATTACTTCAACTACAAAAACTTGCTAAGCTTGTTTCCCTCAGTAAATTTAGTTTAGATCATCTGCGACGATTGCATGTTTTCAAGACGTTGGCATTTACAATCAAGCGCCGAAGATGATCAAGACTACGTTTATTATTCGATATTTGCGTTTAGGTTTGCTAACATGCACTGGAAGAAGTAATTAATGACATCACTTTATTTTTTGTAAAGAACTTACTAGTTTTACCAAATATCCTGATACGATATGGATAATATATGCAAACTAATGTTTATAAAGAAGTGTATGTGCATGAATTAACTGTTTAAAAAGTTGATTTGTTGTATGCTGTGTATATATAAATAATGATTACTCTCAAAATAATGTTTAAAAGACGAATTTTAATGAAATTAAAGGAACGCGTACGTCACGTTTTTTTTATTAACGTTTGACTTTATGCAGATTATTTTGTATAATAAGCGAGATACTATGATATAGAATCATATATATGTGAATATTATAGTACAATAAACGCATATGTAAGAAGAAAGGTATTTGTAAGGTATCACCTAAAACATGTAATTTGGGCGACGTGTATTAAACGACCGAATTGGAAGCAATCATTTTTAGTGGCAGAACTAGTAGCGCCACCAATTGGATACGTCTTTTTTCTGAATCGAGTAGACTGCTTTACTGCGCATATCCCGTTTCACTTTATAAGTCTACTGAATGTACGTTACATCATTACCGGCGAATTGATGATTTGCATTAAATGTTTACGGTTACACGTAACACTCAAATCCACCCATTTCGGATTTTCCCCCAAATCCACCCAAATCTATCCTAAACCTCCCAAATCCACACAAAATCTACCTTATATGGTATTACAACGATATAGTGGTAACAAATATCACACAAAAAAACATTTGAGAAAATTGAAGTTGTTAATGTACACATGTATTTGTTTATAATGCAAGTTGTTATCACGATGTGTAAAAATAATGCAAACATTAATTCGGTAATAAATTAACAATAATATCTTCATTTTTCTCAAATGATTATTTTATTTGTGATATTTGGTACAATAACATCATTGTAACACCATATAATGTAGATAGGTCCTGTGGATTTAGCGGGTTTAGGGATAGATTTGGTGTGGATTTGGTCGCATGCATTTAATTCCATACAGTTCTAAATAAATACAGTTCTAACTATAACTTCAAATACAATACCGTAAGCTAAAATGTTAATTGAATTGTTAAGAAAGCGTTTTACCTCGTATGCTTGCCTGGGGCGTATATATGCACAGTGTAAACCATAGCCTGTCAACACGTTTGACAGATGTCATTATTGAGTCATATTTTAATATATCAAACAAACTTAACATAATCTTTTAAAGGTGCCTACTCAAGGTGGAGTAAGTTTTAAAGTATTGTTTTAAAAAATATTGTAGTCGTTAAGTGAAGTTACATTCCACATAACGTGATTAAACAACTACAATATTATTTTTTTTTAAAAAGATTTTAGGCAACGTAGTAAATCTAGTTAACCCCGAGGCATTGTGGGTAGTGTGCACAAGCAAAGTTTTGCGCAGGCCGTTTTTTTCATAACCATGCGCAGGCTTAACATAACAATAGCTGCTGTGAGATAATGGAAATTGGGAAGACATATTTGTTTCAGACTACTTACACGCAGTGAAGCCTAAACAAGAACATAATATGACATTGATTGCCATACCTGGCAAGTATTGGTTTCCGTACCTGGAAAGTATTGGTCCCGTATCCGACAAGCATTGGTTCCCGTACCTGGTCAGTATTGGCCGAGATCAAGAAGTTTATGTTTTATTATGTCTCTGGTTTGGTTCCTGTACCTAGTGAGTATTATTTTCGATTTCTGGTAAGTATTTGTTTCCGTATCTGGAAAATATTGGTCCCCATACCTGGTAAGTATTGGTTTCCGTACCTGGCAAATTTTGGTTCCCGTAACTGGTCAGTATTGGCCGAGATCAAGAAGTGTATGGTTTATTACGTCTCTGATTTGGTGCCTAGTGAATATTATTTCCGATTTCTAGTAAGTATTGGTTTCCGTATCTGGTAAGTATTGGTTTCAGTAACTGATACGTATTGGTCCCCGTACCTGGTAAGTATGAGCTCCCGTACCCGGTATGTAGTGGTTCCCATACCCGGTATGTATTGGTTTCCATACATGGTAAGAAGTGGTTCCCTACCTGGTAAGTTTGTTTCCAGTAACTGGTAAGTATTGGTTCCCGTACCCGGTAAGTATTGGTTCCCGTACACGGTATGTATTGGTTCCCGTACATCATAAGAAGTGGTTCCCAACCTGGTAAGTTTGTTTCCCGTACACGGTAAGTATTGTTTCCTGTACAGACAACAAACAACAAACCTATTGTGCCGTGCGTCTTCAAAAACATGATGATGTTGATAATGGCAGACGCTACTCGTGACTGGTCAAAAGAACAGTTTGAGTTCAGCCGGAAGCGCGTCTATCTTACCTGCAGGTATAGTGGGGCTCGGATTGAAAACATAAGCTTTTATTTAAATCATAAAATCCACTTTTTCACTGGAAAGTATATTATAAAGTATTATATTTAACTAACGTGACAAATATACACTTAATATAACGTATACATGCAATTTAGAATAACATCAACAACAATAAGAGGCTGTTGTATTCATTTAACATGTTATATTCAATAATACGAATGTCAACATGTTTTAAATGTACATGTACATGTATCCCTTGAAAGTAAACAAATGCATACTATGTATGCAAAGGCAAATAAGGATCAGTGGTCAACACATGTGTGTTGTAATATATAGAGTCTGGTCTCAGCGAGTTGGTTTATTTAAACACCGACATGGGTGCAACTGAGATGGGCGTAGCCCGTCGAGGTTTTAAATAACCCACGGGCTAAGACAGACGCTGACCTTGTACGTACTTTATCTTCCATTTATCGAAAGTTAGAGTATGGTAAAGCGCCGCCCCTTTATTTATTCTGAATTAACCGATTTACTGCCATGCATTCATCAAAGGTAATTTCACCGACCATACTACAACGTGAATCTGTCGGAACATTAAAAACTACATCTAAATGGCGCCGTTTGTCGTCATTGTAAAGAAACGACATTTCACCGCTTTAGGGACAATTCACACGTGATGTTCTCCTCAAGCATGTTGAGAAAAGACAATAGATTTACGCTTAATTGTGATAGTCTGGGACAGACATTGAGATCAAATGTGCACCTTAATACAGGATTAGTACCTTTAATATAGCAAACGAAGATACTTATTACCTCATATTCGGATACTTTAAGCTGCGAAAAAGGTAGGGAATACATATTATATATAAAACATATTGTAGGATGAAACGCATGTTTTCATTAAGTTCAATACGTTATGGTTGTGTAAATGTTTTTGTATCATATGGCGTTTTTTTTAAGTAAATATGTTCGTAGTTGTCCATAGTTTACACACACGTATGCGAAGTAAGACATTACTAGTTTCTATTCGCGTGTATATTGTTAAAAATTCGTGTTTAGTCTTTCTGGTATTTTAACTTTTCATTAAAATGAAAAAGATAAATAAATAAATCAAAAATAAGGGAATGAAATAACATTGAAAAAAAAACGTGTAGGATTTGTGTTAATTGAAAACTGAGTGTATATTACCTGTAGCTGTCATTGCGCCATAGTTTTACATTTTCTTTTTATATATGAATGAATTATGTCAAGCGAAAAGACATGATAAATTTATGTCTCTATATACACAGTTTTAAAACATCAGTCACACGATCTAACGTGCTGCAGTAGAAAAAGTCAATAAAAAAGTGGGATCCCTTGAATACGGAAGCCCATTAGGGCCACACCGATTCATTTTTTATTTTATTTTTTTCAATATAACATCTTGAAAATTTAAGATAATATCTTAAAAACAATCAAGTTAATATGTTGAAAAAAATTATGTTGAAAATTCAAGATAATAAGTTGAAAATTGAATATGTACTTGAACATTACAACATATTAATTTGAATTTTCAAGATAATATCTTAAAATTCGGGATATTATGTTGAAAATTCAAGTTAATATCTTTAAAATTCAAGAAAATATCTCCAGAATGACAACAAAGAGCTAAGTCAATAATTGCAGATATGAAATCACCAAATATTTTCCCTATTGACACCAATGTTAGACTGTCATATATTAATGATTTGCTGCAACTTCAACTTAAAGCGACACATGACAATATTGATTTTCTCAAAACTCACGACGTCTCGTTAGTTTTTCTACCTAACTTGCATTTGTTCAGTCATTGATGTCAATTATAAGAATAGTTTAAAGCAAATGGTTTTTGCATATTATTAACTGTTCATTATATTGAACCAATAATATAGTTAAACCTACGGTAGCATAAGACGAACAAATGAAAACTCAGAACTTTATTTAATTATATGCAAGCAGGTTTAAAGTTACAATGGCTGCTGGATAAATAAAACGAGACGCTGATTTCCACTTTGGAATTGCTGTGTGTCCCTTATGCAGCAGTGTAATTGTCATAGAAACATAGCTTTCCATTTGAAAACTCGCCAGAAAAATTGGAGTCACAAGAC
This sequence comes from Cyrtodaria siliqua, assembly GCA_037043455.1. NCBI lineage: Eukaryota > Metazoa > Mollusca > Bivalvia > Adapedonta > Hiatellidae > Cyrtodaria > Cyrtodaria siliqua. The sequence continues at coordinate 210,219 of JAWPHD010001468.1, read as the reverse complement.
ATTTAAGAAAGTTCATGTTTGTTTTAATTGATAGCTGCTCACAACGTGGATGCATAGATTCGAAATTCGGAAAATGTTCATCAGTAATCCATTAAAACCTATCGATACACTTCTTCAACATACAAAAACAAAATCGAATACAAATTGGCTATTTTCCACTACTTACTTTTTATAATAGGAACTACATTCGACTAAACCTCGGAGGTTTATATGTAATTGATGGAAAACCTGCAGATGTTTGTCAACCGAGAAATGTTTGAAGATGGACGATTTAACATATTATCTCGACTTTTCAAGATATTAACTTCAATTTTCAACATGTTAACTTGAATTTTCAACATATTACCTTGAATTTTCAACATAATATCTCGAATATTCAACATGTTAACTTGAATTTTCAACATGTTACCTTGAATTTTCAACATAATATCTCGAATTTTCAACATATGATATTCTGATAAATGATATAGCGAAATCAAGTGAAACAATCTATCCAAACGATGGAATCGCACTCGTGGCTATATAGGGTTAACAGCGACTCGGATTTTACGATGTTCAAGAGGATTCATCAGGAAATAAAACCTGCTTTACCCTGGACAATACCGTCCAATAGAACTGATCTTGTAATAGCAAATAAAGTAGCCCGCCTATGGGTTGAGGCGCCTTTAAGACAAGTATTATGTTGTCCAGGTTGTCAAACACCCTTCCTAATAAGAGCGGTGCATATTATTTCAGAATGTACATATACACTTAATATGAGACTTAAATTCTTGCATGACGTTAATAAGGATGTAAGCCCTAATCTCAAATATGAGTTAGATACTTCCGAGCCATTATCGTTCACATGTAAAGTCCTCGGCGAGCCATCTCGGACAGATATTGACAATGAATCATTCAAGATTTGCGAGTGTGTGTATTGACAATATAAGAATCTTACATGGGTATCCGGTTCAGATAGGGAATTCCAACCCGAGGTATACGTGTTTTTATCGGAACCGAGGCTCTGCCGAGGTTCCGATTAAAACACTTATACCGAGGGTTGGAATTCCCTATCTGAACCGAATACCCATGATAGATTCTTTTTCTTGCATATCAGAGAAATATTGTGCATTGACGCCGCCAGCTATTAACGTTTTGCATGTTTTTCTGCATACCGGATGTTGGCGCGCGTGAATTTTATCTCGACCCTAGGGTGAGATGGAAATATCTAGCCCCGGTAAAATGGCGGATATCCTTGTCCGGTATGTAAGAAATGTATATCCTTCACTCAGAGTATGTAATATCAGGGAGTACGTTATATAACGTACTCCCTGGTAATATGTTGTCATTCAAAAAACACTCGAAATATGCAAAAAACCTGTTGCTAGTGTTAAATTAGTTTGTGTATGAGCTCCGTACAGAGCGCACGATTGGTATTATTATTTCTACTACATATTACAATTATGTAAACATCTGTGTAAATGCATATATTAATCTCTCTCTCTCCCTCTCTCTCTCTCTCATATGATGTATTGTCATGATTATGTTCTTCTAAATTTGTTCATAGTATTGTATTTCATAATCTCCTGCATGGAGGAAATAAAGATATTGAATTGAATTGAATTGAACATGTTATATTGAATTTTCAACATATTAACTTGAATGTTCAAGATATTATCTCGAATTTTCAACATGTTATATTGAAAAACAAAACGAAAATATAAAAAGGAATATGTGTAGCCCTAATGGGCTTCCGTACATCATTCGGCTGAATTAAAGCTAACAAATATAACAAATATAACAGGAAATCAAAACTGCGCATTTTTCAAGGTACTATTTGATTAATGCAATTACACCTATCAGGATCAGTCATGGTAGGTGTGCTTATCATGAGTGATGGTAGGTGTAATTGCGACGATCCTATCAGGATGTAGTTTTGTCACACTCTGCGCATTGATATTACGAGCACGGCTGGTGGATCAACATAAACAAAATCGGAATACGTTTTAAGGTATAAGTATGTACTACTACATTATGTAAACTATATTTTCAACCTTTTATTAAGTATTATGTGTTATTTGAAAGAAGAGATCTGTAAAAAATAGAGGAAAATATTTTTTCATCCATTTATTTTAATTGATAACGTTTCTTTTTTAAAGCTATTTTTAAAGCTATTTTTTAATACATCACGTGTTCTGAGTATTACCTTTCATACTCCATCCAACCCCTTCTTCAACAGGCGAAAACGGGGTTGGCTGCGGTATGAAATAAAACCTTAATTTCGGCTTAAAATTTCGCATATTGTAAAATTAAACCTTCAATAGGTAATTTTAAACAGGTTATCGTATTTTTCAATAAAAAATGTTTACAATGTTTTTAAACGTGTTTTATTGTCGAAATATTCGTTACAAAAATCCTGTTAATATAAGCTTTCCAATCACTTAATGGAATTAAGACGGGACCACGTAATGAAGACCCGTTTTTGCCATTTCTTCAAAGAAAATATTGTAAAACACACTCATGAAAGTAGGGTTTGTTTCAAAGAATGATTAATCACAGACTTAATAATCAGAAAAAATATAGTTCGATGGAAATATTAACTATGGAGATCACTCACATTCCAAATTATCGGAACCAATCAGATTGCAGATCGTGACATTTGTTATATAATGTTTAATACCGCAACAAACCAACTGCGCCGGTTAGAGCGTCGTCCGTCTACTATGTGTCTACTGAACCGAAGATTCATGTTCGAGCCTTATATAAGGCAACATATTTTAAACCATACAATGTTAAGATATTTCAAAAAATATTATACGAAACTACTATGGAATAAATCTGATTGGTTCCGATAATTTGGCATTTGAATACTCTGTATGTCAGTCCCTTGATTTTTAAGGGGAAAGCCAAAAATAATGTTGATGTTAACTTTAAATATAGGTGGCTTTGAAGTAGAATACCGCTTAAGCCGGTGCTAGGGGGCGTGAGAGGTATTGCTTCTTTCATTACTTCTCATGAACAGATTCAATAAAACCGAGTCTGCTGCTTTATTCTCTTAATTGTGTTTGTTGCTCCCAAAGGATCACCTTTATCAGTATTTATTAAACAACGTTTTATAAAATGTCTTATTTCGAAAATAAAGTCAAATTAGTATAATATCAAATTTTTGGTATTTATTATGAATCTTTTAAACGTGTTCTCATCGGAATCATTGACTATTTAAAAGAGGAGTTAGCAAGAAATGTTAACTTTACGTGGTTTCGCCTTAAAAAATAAGATTAAGCCATGGGATAGCTTATATTAGCAGGATTTTATAATGGACGTAACGACAATAAAATACGATTAAAACATTATTTTACTGAAAGAAATGTTTAAAATTACCTATGAAATGTTTTCTTTTTACAATATGCAAATCTTTAAGCCGAAATTCAGGTTTTATTTCATATCCCAAGCCAACCCCGTTTTCGCTTCTTTGAGAAGGGGTTGGATGGGGTATGGACGTTAATACTCGGACCACGTAATGAAGGTGTCACCTGATTTTTTGGCTACTTCACTGGTTCAGACGTTTTCTGTCTGTTTGTTATATTTGTCTGTGGATTAATGTGTTGTTTTAATTGTAAATGTTCTGGATTTACGCGTAATCATTTTCTTTCGAACACGAAGTTTATATTTAATTCCTTTATATTTTCAGAAAAAATATGAGATCTGCACATGTCACGGTATTTGTGTCAGTGTCACTGTTCGCTTTTATAACGCCCATTGAAGGTACGTCTGCTTGTTACATTGCTCAGGGTTCTCATTAAAGGGACACACGGTAATCTTGATTTTTTAAAAACTCACGGCGTCCCCTTAGTTTTTCTCGTAACTTGCATTTGTTCAATCATTAATATTAATTGTTAGAATAATGCAAAGCAAATTGTTTTTGCATATTATTGACTTTTGATAATATTGCACTAAGAATATATTTTAAAAAATGTGTAGAATAATGAAGGAAATAGAATTCCCATTCTTTTATTTAATTATATGCAAGCAGTTTTAAAGTCAAAATGATACAGGATTAATAAATCGCTGTACTAATTGTAATGCCTGATATAAAACTCCAGATTGCCATGTGTCCCTTTAAAAGAAAACGTTGTAATCACAATTACTTTAAATTGTTCTAGGTGTTGGACATGATGTCATCTATGAGTAATGGGAATCAGCAAACAAATAAAAGAAATAATAATAAATGAATAAATAAAAAAAAAAACCTAGTTTAACTGAACTGCGTACGTGATTTTATCTGTTTACTATTATGCGCATATTGAATTTCACATTCCAACAGCTTACCACGAGACGTGATACAAGTACATACTTTAGCTTGCTATCAGCGGTTGCCGAAGTTAAAACAAAATTAAATTGAAACATGCCAACGTTGCGTGGTAAAAATCACCTTTGTAACATTTTTATGTTCGCTCGAGATCGCGGTGGTGGACGGCTTAGTAGTAGTGCCTCCGCCTCGCATTCGGGAGGGCTTGGGTTCAGTCGCTTGACTATTAGCCTATACGGGTGACTTTTTAAAGTAGCTATCCCGCCAACAAAAGCAACAAAGTGTACACCATTTCTGAACCTATTGACGACAAGGTATATATATAGCTTACATAATTTGAGAATCCAAACTCTATAGACACAGTATAAACGGCTTTAACCAGCCACGCTAGACACCAAAACTTGAGCGTCAAATTAAGAGTTACCAAACCATAATTGATTTTAATCATATCCAATCACGGGTATTTTAAGAACCCGTTAATAAATCTTTACTTTTAATCGGCACATATACATTACCTAGATAGAGCTTTGATAAACGATTTTGCAGTGTAATTTTGACGTTATTTAGCGGGTTAGCTTTTTTAAGGACTGGTCGGCCCGCTGTCAGCATAATGTGACTGGGTGGAGTATCATGTCAGTTGTCTACGGCGTGATATTCCACTGTGGTAGCACTATAAAGGTGAGCATTAAACTCAAGGCTACAGTGTTAAAAAACGTCGTAATATGACTTTAAAATAGACCGTTTACCACGCAGAATGATAACACAAGATGACAGCAGTGACCTAATACATTCAGATAATAACTTATTTGCACTCAATCAAACATGACCGGTAAAAACAAGATGTAACTGGTACGTTATTTATATTGTAAATTACTCACTCAGTTCTAAGTAAAAAAAAAACTTCTCCCTTTCCCTTCCACAGACATAGTACATAGAGAGAGAAAATTAAAGACAAAAAAAAAGATGGAATAAGATCAACAAATAAACATCACACAGAGAAAACAACTATAGTTAATAACACAGAAAACTAATTCCAGATAGGAATGTATCTCTATTGCGTTGTTCATTTTACAAATACATTCTTTAATGCAAATTGCATATGGTATGGGTCGTCCTCCGCCTGGTGCTGCTGTTTCTGTTACCATTCAACATTCTGACCGAGTTATCTGAAAAAAGACTGAAAATACTTTTATCAATGTTCTGTTTTAAAGGGCGAATGGGTGGGATAATTGTCTTAAACTCGTTAAATTTTGTTCAATAAAAGCCTTTTAAACTTTCTGAAGCTTTATTATTTTCAGAAGTTTCTTATAAATAGTACATGTACACCTGGGCGTATTAACACAACGCCAGTAATTTCATTAACATTTATTGACTGTTGTTATACAGGTATCGGATTGCAAGTATAGTGCAAATGAGTCGTAACTCCATTGCACTCAACCAGACATAACACAAGTACGGTACCCGATTTAACAGGCACGTTATTTATACTGTAAAATAAGTATACAATTCGAACAGGAAATGCAGCTTTCATAGAACACAGTAAACCCCAAAACACGTAAAAGGACACACATGAATGGCAATGTTAATAAAGAATAAAGGCATATGACGTCACAAACACAAAAAGGGTTGACAATAGGGCTACCGTCTTGAAACGGTCAGTGGCAAAAAAGGCCGCTGGTGGTTTAAACCACCAAACCTCACACTTACCCTACTGTCATTGTTTTTGATTTCCTTAAAGAAATCAGACTTTATAAATCAATATAATATTTTCCTATATATATTAACTTGTTTTCAAGCCCGTTGGCGGGCATTTGTTGATTTACATGAATACATAGTTTATATTGTTACCATATATTGCTACCATATCATCTAGCTTTATCTTTATACGTTTACATTATTTTTATCTTTCATGATTCATCGGTGTTTGCGCACAATATGACCTATTTATGTGTCGACGTGCCATAAAACACCATTCATTCATTCATTCCCAATAAAACGGGACAGTGTAAATAAAGAAAACCCGACATGAACTATTCCCTAACCAACAAGGCAACACAAATATGCTCGTGTATAAATAAATACAAAAAAAAACAATAACATAGAAAGTTTAAACATGGTCTTGACTGTTATATGCATAGCTAAACATAAAACTTATTCTTCTTTAGATATGGACTCCTTATGAACTGTTAGACCTTCTAAAAGATTTGAATTAATATCCCCTGCACCATCTTTTCACATGCATATCATTACGTGGTCCCGCCTTAATTCCATTAAGCGATGGGAAAGTTTGTACGTATAAGCAGGATTTTATAACGGATATTTCAACAATAAAATACGTTTAAAACATGTTTTACTGAAAAAAATGTGATACACTGTTTAAAATTATCTATTAAATGTTTTAATTTTATAATATGCGAATTTTTTAAGCCGAAATTAAGGTTTTTATTTCATACCCCAGCCAACCCCGTTTTCTCTTCTTGGAGAAAGGGTTTGATTGGGTATGAAAGTTAATACTCGGACCACGTTATGTTATTATATTACATGTACTTTATTGTATGCTTTCATATTGTCCCGTTGATTTCTTTCCTCTAAATTTCACATAGGCATACACTATAGCTTTTTGGCCTTCAACCCCTATTTCTAAATCACACTGACTGAAAAAAAACTAACTTTTCTTAAAAACTATCTTATGCCTCGGTCAGATGAGACCTACGGGTGGTCCCGGGACCGTAGGACTTGGGGAGCCGTACGGGCCTGTGGCCCGTGCGAAATCACCCTCCTGCGATGTAGTGGTCACATGCATACGGGCGGTCTATGGGCGTTCTACCGGTTCCCTGCGTCTTCTTACGATTTTTTGGCCACGGGATCGCCCGTGCGTGCACCCTATGGGTTCCGTAAGATGCACGTGTGGTCACCGTACGGGCTTGAGAACACCCGTACGATCATTCGTGCGGGGGCCGTACGGTACGGGCCCGTGCGGATGCCACACCCGTACGATCAGTCGTGCGGAGCCCGTACGGTACGGGCCTGTACGATTTTTTTAAAGGCCGTACGGGGCCAGTGAGAGCCCGGGGCCCGTGAGAGCCCGTACGGGCCGATAGGACCCAACAAACCTGCGGGCCCGTAAGGTGTACGTGCGGGCACCGTACGGACCCGTGCGGATGCCGTACGGGCTTGAGAACACCCGTACGATCAGTCTTGCGGGGCCCAAAATCGTAGAAAGCCCGTGTCTGAAAGTTGTGCATGCTCAACTTTCAGCCACGGGCTATACGGCGCCCCTACGGGTCCAGAAACCTTCGAAAAATCTTGCGGGCCCACGGGTTCTCAGGGTTTTGACTCTTACGGGGCCCGTAAACTGCCCGGGAGCTTCATGTGACCGAGGCATAATTTAGATACACTCAAAAATAAAATTACCAAAAAGTTGGGGATAATGTAATGATTACAGTCAGCCCCAGAATGGCATTACATAAATTGTACTTTTTGCAAATATACCCTCAGTACAATTTTATCAATAAAATGCAAATTTCAATCAAAATATCCCAAATGATCATGTTTTATAATGGTAATTTAAGATTTTAATGTTTTATATTATTTCATCCAATCAGAATCTGCCTTACAATCTGACTATATGCCGTATACTGTTAAAGCCCAAATCATTTTTTTCAACAAATCAAAAGCCCCAAAACAATAGTGGTATCTGGCTAGTAACTATAAACTGATCAGATTATAAAGTATATATATAATCACGATCAGGGATAACATTTTCTTGCAGAATTTATAGTTGCAGTCGCAACGAAGTATTGCACTGTTAGTTATTTGTTCGTCCATAGTTAGTTATTTGTTTTTTAGTTTAAACATATTTATTTTACATCGATTGCGAAACAAGTTATTGCAACTTAGATTAATCACTCTCAATGGCTTCCTGGGTAGAACCAGCAATGTGGATTAATTATCTTGCTCAAGGATAAATAACGTGGCCGCGGCGAGGATCGAACCCATGACCTCTCGATCTGAAGTTCGGCGCTCTACCACTGGACCACGCACTCCATAAGTTATTTGTTTGTGTATAGTTAGTTATTTGTTCGTGTATAGTTACTTATTTGTTCGTCCATAGTTAGTAATGTGTTCGTGTATAGTTAGTTATGTGTTCGTGTATAGTTAGTTATTTGTTCGTGTATAGTTAGTTATTTGTTCGTCCATAGTTAGTTATGTGTTCGTGTATAGTTAGTTATATGTTCGTCTATAGTTAGTTATTTGTTCGTGTATAGTTAGTTATTTGTTCGAGTATAGTTAGTTATGTGTTCGTGTTTAGTTAGTTATTTGTTTGTGTATAGTTAGTTATTTGTTCGTGTATAGTTATTGATGTGTCTTTCATCGAGAAATCATGATCTTTCACTCACAGAAAGGTAATTAATTGTAATAAACACGTAACATACCAAGTTTATCTTACCCGTTTTTCACCTACTTTTGTCACAAACCGGCAGAAAGACATGTGCAATACAGGCTGTGTTTGCCTTTACGCGTATGCTCATGTAATGTAACAAACCCTAAGAAAAACATTGCTGAAATGGTCTTTAAATTTCGGACATTTATTGCTGTATTTAAAAACTCTTACGTCATAAAAGTGTGAATAAAGTGTTTGACTTCTTTTTGAAATTTGGTCACGGAATGATAATAACAACAATTGTGATTTCCCACTTTCCACTAAAACCAATCTTCTCATGTTATCTACTATATACGATATATACTTTAAAATGTTTGAATTTTCAGATGCACTGTTCTGGAAACGTGTAGCACGTGACGACATCACGAGGTACCTCGAACAAGCCGACAACACCAACATCGCCAAGAATGTAATACTGTTCATAGGAGACGGTATGGGCCTTAGTACAGTAATGGCGGCCAGAGTTCTTAAAGGTCAATTACTAGGCAAAACTGGAGAAGAAACGGTATTGTCTTTCGAGTCATTCCCGAACGTTGGGCTGTCAAAGGTAAATACGAAAACATTATGAAAGGAGAAACACGTTCTATAAACACATTTAGTGGTTTACTGCTTAATGGCAAAGGTCCCAAAGCACGAACAGAAAAACTATATTGTTCAATATATCAAGTCAATTTTTTGTTGATGTTTTTTATATTTTCTAATGCATTTGCTCATGGTTGGTTCTCTATATTATATGGCTTTGCATAAGATTTGCTAACGGCTTTTTATGAAGGACATTCACTTAACCGATACACATCCGATGGCACCAAAAACCGTCAGCGTCAAGGCTGGATAGTGAGTGCTAGGGGTAAGGTGATAGAGTAAGGGTAGTAAATGTATATATGGGCATTGTTCCAACCCGAATGCACCGCCTACTTAACAACATCGTCTTGATTTGTAACGGTTTCAGGTATACGCGACAAACGCACAGGTTCCGGATTCCGCTGCCACTGCTACGGCCATGTTATCGGGAGTGAAGACAAAACGTCGTGTGATCGGCCTCGACAACTCCGTAAAGTACAACGTCTGTGAGAACATTACTAGAGCAAAACTAACGACAATGATGAATTGGTCACAGTCAGCAGGTAAAAAGGGTACCCACATTATACGAATTTAAATGATTGTTGTTTATAAAAAAACAACAGGCTATCAACACATGATATGTTGTTTAGAGCCGTCCCAAAAGAGAGAAGAGAGAGAGAGAGAGAGAGAGAGAAGGATAATACATATACATCCGTTAACCTTGTACTGCTCGGCTATCAACACATGATATGTTGCTTGGAGCCGCCACAAAGAGAGAGAGAGGAATGATACATATACGTCCAATAACATTGTACTGCTCGGCTATCAACACATGATATGTTCTTTAGAGCCGCCCCAAAGAGAGAAAGAGAGAGAGAAAGAGAGAGAGAAAGAGAGAGAGGAAAGATACTTATACGTCCGTTAACGTTGCACTGCTCTTACTAACCATCATATTCTTATGTTTTTTTAACGTGCTCTGAGGATAGACTTCAATACACGTGACCACCCGGCTAAGGGAAAGTGTCTTGAACACACTGACGAACCAGTAATGTATACCTCCCGCCATCCGTAAGAGTCGACACCAAGACAATACACATGCCAATATACAGGATAATACTTGGCAACTCACATAAGAACGTACATGGCACAATACGCGACAACACATGACAACACATGACAACACATGACAACATACAGGATACTATATGTCAACAATACATGACAGCGACAACAAACACGATACTACATGTGAACAATACATGACAACAAACACGATACTACATGTCAACAATACATGGCAAAATGCATGATACTACATGTCAACATTACATGACATCAAACACGATACTGCATGTCAACAATGCATGGCAAAATGCATGATACTACATGTCAACATTACATGACATCAAACACGATACTACATGTAAACAATACATGACAACATACATGATACTAGATGTCAACTGTACTTGACAACAAACACGATACTACATGTCAACTATACATGACAACATACATGATACTACATGTCAACAATACATGACAACAAATTCGATACCACATGACACCACATGACAACATACATGATACTACATGTCAACAAACACGATTCCACATGTCAACAATACATGACAAAATACATTATACTACATGTCAACAATACATATAAAAACATACATTGTATACGACACATTCATTTTACACGCATGCCTGCATACAAGCTAACATGCATTATATCACAAGATAACATACTCGTACATGAAAATATACATGATAACTCGTACATTGCACGATCTGATTGCATTCATGACAACATATATGTATTACAACTGACATAATAATTTACATGACACGATACGTGACAACACATAACAACTAATATGACAACGTTACATGACACTACATGACAACATACATGCCGGAAAGCATTACAACACATTCATCATAAAAACCAACAACAATATAACATAATTATATGCCGCCATCACAATGCCAACATGCATAAAGTAAACATAAAAAAAATACATAATATACTTGCTGGTTGAAATATTCAAAGGTATTCAGGGTTTTGAAAATAAGATGTCTCTGTCTGCGATCGTTTTTAGCTCTACTGGCCGAAGGCCGGCAGAGCTTATGCAATGGCCAGGTGTCCGTCGTCCGTCGTCTGTCCGTCGTCCGTCCGTGTTTTGTTTAAGCGATAGGGCCTTCATTATTAATCGGATCTTTACGACATTTTACCAGTGTCTTTATATCACTGAAAGCTCGGATGAGTTCACAAACCAGCTAGATCGGATTGTATTTGATGTTTACGAAACTTTGCCAGTGTATTTATATCAATGAAAGCTCGGATGAATTCGAAAACCAGCCAGATCGGACATGTAACACGGAATGTGTTAACCTTTTGATGTCAACACTCTAGCACAGTCATTTTTCATCTGATCTTTACCAAACTTTACCAGATTGTTAATATCAATAAAAGCTTTGAAGGGTTCAAAATCCATCTAGATCGGACCAGTAAAACCGGAGTGAGTGCCCTTGATTTTTCTAAAATATGCTATATATTGGCCTCGTAACACGATCTGGCCTTCATTTTTTAACCGATCTTTTTTCAAACGTTACCAGATTTCTGATATCTATGAAATCTCGGATGAGTTTGAAAACCAGCAAGATTGGACAAGTAACTCCAGAGTTATGGCCCTTGATTTTTTTAAAATATAAATTATGCTATATTGGGAACTTAATTGGATCAAACTCATGGTTTCCGCTGACTAACCTTTGTTAGAAATGAGATATTGCGTTGAAACTTGCAAGGTAGGTAGCTTTTATGGAGAGGAAGGTCGGGATTACATTTGGGGCTAGTGGGGTCAAGGTCGCTGTTACTAAAATTAGAAAAGTTGTTTCCGCTCAATAACGTTTGTTTGGAGTGACGAAGCTTGCTGGGTAGGTAGCTTCTGTGGAAAGAAAGTTTGGAATTGAAATTGGGGTTACTGTATTCAAAATCAAGGTCACTGTCACTAAAACAAAAAAATGGTTTCTGCTCAATAACTTTTGTTAGGAATGAGTTATTGCAATGAAACTTGCAGGGTATGTAACGTACATAGAAAGGAGGGTTGGGATTGCATTTTTGGCTACTGGGGTCAAGGTCAAGGTTATTATTACCAAAGAAAGTAAAATGGTTTCCTCTAAGTAACTTTTGTTAGGAGTGATGTTTTGCGACGAAATTTGCTGGGTAGGCAGCTTATATGGAAAGGAAGGTTGGTATTGGATCTGGGTCAAGATCACTGTTACTAAAAATAAAATGGTTTTGTCTCAATAACTTTTATTAGGAGGTACTGCGGCGAAACATGCTGGGTTTGTAGCTTTTATGGTAAGAAAGGTTAGGATTGCCTTTGGGGCCACTGTTTGAAGGTCAAGGTCAGTGTTACTAAAAATAGAAAAAATGGTTTCTGCTCAATAACGTTTGTTATGAGTAAGGTATCGCACTTGTTGTTGAACCCTTTTACGGATCTCGACTTAGTGATCAAAATGCCGTCAGGTGAATGTATTAGTTCGTCCGTCCGTTCGTTAGACCGTGCATTCGACTTCATTTCTTAATATCTTCTTCGTTAAATGTAGGATTTTCATCAAACTTCACCAAAATTTGCATTATATGGATCCAACTTCACATGCACAATTTCGGGTTGCTGTGACCTACTTTCGGCGAAATATATGTCACGTCTGGTCTACGCTACGACACGTGTATTCATCTTCTTCTTTGCAGGATTTTCTCCAAACTTCACCAGGATGTTTGTTATATGCATCTAACATCATGCATACAATTTTGGGTCGTTGTTACCTACTTTCGACAAAATATAGGTCATGTCCGGTCTCTACTACGACATGTGTATCTTGCCTCCTTCTTACAGGATTTTCAATAAACTTCACCAGAATGTTGTTTATATGCATCCTACCTCATGTGCAAAATTTTGGGTTGCTGTGACGTACTTTGACAACATATAGGTCATGTCCGGTCTCCGCTACGACATGCGTATCTTGCTTTTTTCTCTTAGGATTTCACCAAACTTCACCAGAATGTTCCTTATATGCCTATAACGTCATTTGCAAAATTTCAGGTCACTGTGACGTACTTTGACAAAACATAGGTCACGTCCAGTCTCCGCTACGACATATGTATCTTACTTTTTCTCGCAATCATTTTTACAAACCTCACCAGAATATTCCTAATATGCATCTAACATCATGTGCAAAATTTCGGGTGACTGTGACCTACTTTCGATGCAATATAGGTCACACCCGGTCTCCACTACAACATGCATAATCTGATCTTGATCCCAGTGACCCCAAATGCAATTCCAAGCATCCTTTCCATATAAGCTACCTACACTGAAAGTTTCATCGCAATACCTCATTCCTAACAAAAGTTTTGAGCGGAAACCATTTAAAAGCATCACTTTTATTTAAAAGCATCACTTTTAATGATATTAATTTACTATATTTTTGGACTGACATCTAGTTTAAGAGAAGTACTGATGGGAATTTTAGGATGACAACTTTAGATATAAGAGCCATTTTAGTCAGTAGAGCGTCTTGTTTATTTATGTCGATTCTTACGGATGGTGGGAGGTGTACAGTACTGGTTCTACCCACAAAACAGTGGGTGGTCTGCCTCAACCACAAAAAATCGACCGTCATATATAACCTTACATGTGTTGAAAATGACGTGAAACACCATATAAACAAACAAACACATGTATTCTATCGGATGTTCCATTTGACTACATAGTTACTGAAATGATAAAACTACTTTCGCTGGGTTTTATAATACCTGATATATTGTCAGAATATTTGTTAGCAATATGTCACTATTTTTTCAGGCGTTTGTTTCAGCCAGTGAAAACGCCCAATCTAAAACAACTTGTGCATGTGTTTTTTTTTTAATTTCTCAACCGATTTTAAAAAGTAAGGTATTTTTATTTTCTACTAAAAAGTCTGTTTAGTTGATATACAGCACATTTAGTTTAAAGCTGAATTTTGTCTGAAAAGTCCAAAAATATTTTGGCAGAAAAATAGTTGATCGTTTTCAGCTCTACTGGCCAAGGGCCAGCAGAGCTTATGGGATGGCGAGTTGCCCGTCGTCCGTCCGTCGTCCGTCCGTCGTTACCTTTTGTCTCGTTAAGACGACAGGGCTTTCATTTTTCATCCGATCTTCAAGTTTACCAAACTTTAACAGATTATTAATATCAATGAAAGCTCGAAAAAGTTTGAAAACCAGTCAGATCGGAACAGTAACAGCGGAGTTATGGCCCTTGGTTTAGTTAAAAATGCTATATTTTGCCTCGTTAAGATGAAGGACTTTTATTTTCATCAGATCTTTACCAAACTTTACCAAATTGTTAATATCATTGAAAGCTCGGACAATTTCGGAAACCAGCCAGATCGGACCAGTAACGGCGGAGTTATGGCCCTTGATTTAGTTGTAAATGCTATATTTTGCCTAGTTAAGACGATAGGGCTTTCATTTTTTATTTGATCTTTACCAAGCTTTATGAGATTGTTAATATTAATAAAAGCTCGGACAAGTTCGAAAACTAGCCAGATCAAACCAGTAACAACGGAGTTATGGCCCTTGATTTAGTTAAAAATGCTATTTTTTGACTCGTTAAGATGATATGGCCTTCAGTTTTCATTCCATCTTTACCAAACGGTACCGGATTGTTACTAACAATGAATGCTTGGATAAGTTCGAAAACCAGCCAGATCAGACAAGTAACAACGGAGTTATGGACCTTGATTTAGTTAAAAATGCTATATTTTGCCTCGTTAAGATGATAGGGTCTTTGTTTTCATTAGGTCTTTGTCAAACTTTACCAGATTGCTAATATCAATGAAAGCTCGGACAGATTGCACCATTTTCACCGGAGTTATGGCCCTTGATTGTCTGAAATATGCTATATTTTGCCTCGTTAAGACGATAGGGCCTTCATTTTTAGCTCTACTGGCCTTCTTGAGCAATCTTAACCAAACTTACAGTTTTTTATTGATTTGTTAGGGCTTTCCACCTTTCAGTGGAAAGACCTCTTGTGTTCGTTCTGTTTATTAGGGCTTTCCACTTTTCAGTGGAAAACCTCTTGTTTTCGTTCTGTTTATTCTTATTAGGGCTTTCCACTTTTCAGTGGAAAACCTATTGTTTTCGTTCTGTTTATTCTTATTAGGGCTTTCCACCTTCCAGTGGAAAGACCTATTGTTGTTGTTCGGCAAGATTTTGACTTTATTCTTCTCACCGCCACTTTTCATAGTAAGACTGGTCGCACGGCCTCTAAAGTTTACACAGTGATAGAACTCATTCTGGAATAGTGCCGCGAAGCTTTTGGGGTTATGACGTCATCCAAGATGGCCGCCAGTGACGTCATGATGAAAATCTTGTTAGCGCTAGATCTCAGACATTTATGGTCGGATTTGAATGAAACGTTCACAGATTGTAAAGGTCATGGTCTAGTTGTGCAAGAAGGTCATGCGGGGTCATGACGTCATAACGTGATGGCGTCAGAGACGCCAGACGCTTAAAAACTGGAAAAAATCGTCAAAAATACAATTATTGCATGACCATTTTGAAACTTTACCACAATCATGTTTTCATCATCTTCTATCGATCATGTGAAAAAGGTGTTGATGACGTCATCAAATATGGCGGCCATAGTGGTTTAATTTTAAACAGGCTAAAATAGAAACTTCTAAGTATATTTCGATAACCGAACCAACTAGCGCCAACAATGCCCTCATATATGTGCCACTATGTGACCTTGTCCAAGTCTGGGAAAATCAGGTCACCAGGTCAAAGGTCAAGGTCATAGGTAAGCGATAGGTGTAAACACCAATAACCACCTATATCTCAGTAACGGTTGAAATTGTTATCAAGAATGTATGTACCATTTGTAAGGCCTTTCAATTTACTTTTCAAAAATAAAGTCCACTCAAAACGCAACGTTGGTAAATGGTTGCCATAGGAACCAAAATACGATGACGTCAATGACGTAAAATTTGAAAAATTGACGTAGACACGTAAAATTTGTCAGCTTTGTAGAACTTATGATTGCAAATACGAACGTGAAGTTTATTTTTAGCTGACTCATTGTTGACGTCACAGTAACGTAGAAACGAAAGAAGATTAAAATCGCTTCTGCTCAAGAACTACCTGTCCCTTCTTGGTGAACCTTTGTCAAAATAATGTACTTATCTTGTAGTTGTGCATTGCAATTTTTTGGGTCTCGGCGTCATTCAATATGGCCGCCAGTGAATATCTAAGAAATACCTTGTTCACGCTTCTCTCCCTAAAGATTTCCAGTCTGATAATGATGAAACTTCGCCAAATAATGTGCGTATGGGTGGGACGTGGGGCAGACGAATGTATACACGTGAATATGACACATAGCTCAGACCTAAATATTCAGTTTCGGGCGTAACGCAGTTCCCATCTTGCACGCACATACAGATACGCGAAACCATTATTAGGGCTTTCCACCTTCCAGTGGAAAGACCTATTGTTGTTGTTCGGCAAGATTTTGACTTTATTCTTCTCACCGCCACTTTTCATAGTAAGACTGGTCGCACGGCCTCTAAAGTTTACACAGTGATAGAACTCATTCTGGAATAGTGCCGCGAAGCTTTTGGGGTTATGACGTCATCCAAGACGGCCGCCAGTGACGTCATGATGAAAATATTGTTAGCGCTAGATCTCAGACATTTATGGTCGGATTTGAATGAAACGTTCACAGATTGTAAAGGTCATGGTCTAGTTGTGCAAGAAGGTCATGCGGGGTCATGACGTCATAACGTGATGGCGTCAAAGACGCCAGACGCTTAAAAACTGGAAAAAATCGTCAAAAATACAATTATGGCATGACCATTTTGAAACTTTACCACAATCATGTTTTCATCATCTTCTATCGATCGTGTGAAAAAGGTGTTGATGACGACATCAAATATGGCAGCCATAGTGGTTTAATTTTAAACAGGCTAAAATAGAAACTTCTAAGTATATTTCGAAAACCGAACCAGCTAGCGCCAACAATGCCCTCATATTTGTGCCACTATGTGTCCTTGACCAAGTCTGGGAAAATCAGGTCACCAGGTCAAAGGTCAAGGTCATAGGTTAGCGATAGGTGTAAACACCAATAACCACCTATATCTCAGTAACGGTTGCAATTGTTATCAAGAACGTATGTACCATTTGTAAGGCCTTTCAATTTACTTTTCAAAAATAAAGTCCACTCAAAACGCAACGTTGGTAAATGGTTGCCATAGGAACCAAAATACGATGACGTCAATGATGTAAAATTTGAAAAATTGACGTAGACACGTAAAATTTGTCAGTTTTGTAGAACTTATGATTGCAAATACGAACGTGAAGTTTATTTTTAGCTGACGTCATTATTGACGTCACAGTAACGTAGAAACGAAAGAAGATTAAAATCGCTTCTGCTCAAGAACTACCTGTCCCTTCTTGGTGAATCTTTGTCAAAATAATGTACTTATCTTGTAGTTGTGCATTGCAATTTTTTGGGTCTCGGCGTCATTCAATATGGCCGCCAGTGAATATCTAAGAAATACCTTGTTCACGCTTCTCTTCCTAAAGATTTCCAGTCTGATAATGATGAAACTTCGCCAAATAATGTGCGTATGGGTGGGACGTGGGGCAGACAAATTTATACACGTGAATATGATACATAGCCCAGACCTAAATACCATTGTCTGGTAATATGATCAGATCAGTCTCCCTGTAAATGACAATGGCATTGGCTGGTAATAGGATCAGGTTAGTCTCCATGTAAATGGCAATGACATTGTCTGGTAATAGTATCCGGTTAGTCTCCCTGTAAATGGCAATGTGATTGTCTGGTAATCAGGTCAGACTAGTCGCTCTACATATCGTAGTGTCACTGACTGGTAATTTAGTCATTCTATATATTGCCATTACATCGACTGGTGATATGATCATGTAGTCTCTTTATACATTACAATTCCATATTCAAAACGTTCATTTTAATTGACTATAAGCTCTATTGGTCGAAAAGCCAGTCGAGGTCATGAAATGGCGCGTTGTCAGTCGTTGTCCGACTGTCCTTGGACATTGTCGTCCGCTATCTTATTCTTAAGAACACAGTTACTTTTGTCGATGTTCTCGGATGTTCGATGTATTTGATTTAATACTTCTTCAATAAGATCTCGGACGAGTTCAGAAATGACCAAACATCGAGCATGCGTTAGAGTGTTAATCATACCGTACTTGTATGGTGGAATTATGGGCGATGGGAATATACAGTAAAAGCTGCATTAAGAGACAGCTAGAGCAGGGAAGAGCATTTTCGGTCATTAAACAGGTGGTATTTTACTTCAGATGCATTTTAATTTAAATTTAATATTGGGAACTGAAACAATGGTCATTTAAATCAAATTGTCTCTTAATAGCAATGGTCCGCTGAGCAGGTTTGATCTCAAGGATAATTTGTGTTGTGTTATGTATTGTTAATAGCCGATAAAATACCTCATAGCATTTCACCTTGCTGCTGCTTAACAACGGTATACAACCAAAATGATCGCAAACACTTAAGTAGCTTGTTTACTTTAAACAGACGGGTTAAATCCAATGTCTGATCGACCTGTGTATAATTTATTATTTCGCTGGATGAGGAAAACTTTTACAGGATAAAATATTTTAAGTCTTTCCTATGTCAATAAACTTGAAAAGATAACAGTTGATATGTTGTTTGCACAATTGATAAAAGCTTAAAGCTACTTGAAACATTATTATCTTCGTTTGAAATATTGATTAGTTTGTACCTGCGTAAGATAAACACTAAAACTATTGTATTATTTATTCACAAGAATAATACCATTTTTGTTAAAAGTAATTACTATATTGTAGATATATGTAACGTTTCTGTTACTGCAGAAATACAGTAGACTTTATGTTTTAAAGTCACTTTTAAAAATATTTAAGTCATTTCACAGCGGTTTCTACTTATACAAGCAAGCTCAATGCTCAGCTTTATAGTGCTTACTCACTGAAATGTCACATTCTACTGACACAAGCCTGATGGCCTAGCAGGCCTAGAACTACTCTCTATATGCTGAACGTCACGCAAGGGAGCTACTAGTGCGATTTGTATGAAGTCTTCGGTATGACCTGACTGGGTATTGAACACTCGACATCCCCATGCGAGGCGGTGCTCAACCACCACGTCATCACAGTGGTAGAAAAACAGTAGTGTGTGGTGCGTGCGTGCGTGCGTGCGTGCGTGCGTGCGTTGCGCATGTGCGTGCGTGCGCCAGTTTAGTGTGTAAATCACATTGTCATTGTATTTTTGTGCTCTCAATGGGTTATTGCACGGCGTTGATACAACGTGCCTCTTTTGGTGGCTTAAGAATGTGCAATGGGTTAGGAATTGATTATTTACAACCTTTCGGTTTACTGTGATTGATAAGCAACCTTTCGATTAACTGTTGTCGGATCAAACGAATCAAACGAAACACATAGCTGTACAGCATTGTTTGTTCACGGTTTTTTAGGCTGTTGTACAATTTGTTTAGGCTGTTGAACAACAACTATTAGTATAAATAGCTCGGAAATCATCACTTAGAACTTTCGGTTTACAGTTGTCGGTTTTCGCTCGGCTTTTTACGTATAATCATGATAATGATAACAAATGTAACTATATTTTGATCAGAACCTGATCAAACGGGCTTTTCTGTTTTTAATGGCGTCATGACGTCACAACTGTCAGAATTGTCTAAGATATTGACACTGATTGATATATCAAGAAAATAACTTCGAAAATGCAATCAGTGAAAATGTTCTGAATATTGTGACGTCACTAACGTCATGACGTCGTGATAGCGTAAAAACTGTCAGCGTTGACTGAAACAATGAAAGTGAATGATAACTATTTTAATAACATTGTGACGTCATTGATGTCGTGACGTCATGATGTAGAGACACACTTTGACGTTCTTGCACAACTAGACACTGAACTCTACATCCAAGGTGACTATACCACATGACCTACGACGTCAATATTGCTAATTCTTGAAGAAAAAAAATGGAAACATTCGCCCACATTGAAAGCTTCAGAGTGCGATAAGATTTGTATTTCTTAACCATTTTCTACCAAAGAAAGCGCATTCGAACGCAAAAAATGTACGCTACCTGATATTCATTTTTTGTGAAAGTTGGTACTTTTCGAAAACACTTTGGAAAACTTCTGAAAATGCACCAGAAATAATTTGCTAACCCTTGAAGCGTAATTTAATTTTGCACATATTATGAAAACAATCCATGCATATACCCTGTTTTTATCACGAAAACTTCCCCATTATTATTTCACATCAGGTAGGCGAAAGGGTTTTGGGTTAAAGAACCAGTTCGCCGGAATTAATGATTTTTTCAATTATGCTAATCCGTGAAGTCGATTTTTTTTATGATAAAGCATGAAGTCATATTTTGGTGTCAATTATCTACATCTTCATTCAAATCCTATGCAAATAATAAAGCATTTTAATGAAAGAATTTTAATGGACTAGATAACCATTTCGGAAAATTTACTACTTTTTATATCTTCTTTTAGAAAGATGGACAATTTTGTTTGATTCATATGCGTCATTCTGAAAGATAAAGTTAAATCTATTTGACTAAATTGAAATTGTTCAGCGACTTTTAATATAGTCAGCCTTATAACCTTAATTAGTGTTTATCATTGAAAAAGAAATGGACAAGTAGCATAAACAGCCTGTTTCTTAATTTACATTTAAATGTGTCAGTTAACCTAAATATAGTATTTTGTTTTTCATAATCATTATGATGCGTTATTTGTTTCAAAGGAGTATTTTCTTTGATTATTGTACAATGTATTGCCTGTTTCTAAATGTGAAACTTGACACGAATAAGGATTACCCTTTGACTTTTAATGTTGTCAAACTAGTTAGTCTAGATCATCTGCGACGCTTGTTTGTTTTCAAGACAAACGTCTAGTACAGTCCTCCTGAACAAAGTTTGATTTTTGCCGATACACTGGTAACATTTCTGATTGGCTGAGACACCTCCTATCTAAGATACACAGAAAGTCAAAAAGACAATAAATGTCTATATAAACTAAATGTGCGGAAGGTCAGAAATACTTTAATAAAAAAAAATTAAACAAATTATTGTCACGTGGTTCCCGGCCAGTTTCAAATTTATTTCTACAGAACCGGTCAAGACGTTTGTAGGTATGAAACCACTAATTATTTTGCCCATAGACACCAATGTTAAAGTGTCACATATTAATGATTTGCTGCAAATTCAACTCAAGTATGGATAATGCAGCAGTGTAATGTTCATATAAAAAACTAATTTTCCACTTGAAAAATCACCAGAAAAGGTGGTCACACAAGACATGGAAGAAAGTTCTCGTTTGTTTACTAAACAGGTCACCGGGGTACAGCTGTTTTCATTGACTGACTATTTTTCATTGCTCACAAAGTGTAAGCATAGAGTCATCAGAATGTTCATCAGTGATCCAGTAAAACCTATTAATACGCTTCTTATACATACAACCACAAAATCGAATAGAAATGGGCAATTTTCCCCTACTTATAATGCCCATTTCCATCAAAATAGGAGGGATTACTTTTTATTATAGGAACTACATTCGACTTCACCTCGGAGGTTTACGTGTAATTAGTGGTGGTAAACCTTGTATTTACAATCAAGCGTCGATAACTCAAATAATGCACGCTACCCTCGCCTGATATTCTGATAATGTGAAAATAATAAGTTTGCAAAAAAACAACCAAAAAACAACTGATACCTCTGAAAATGGACCAGCAATATTTTGAATCATTTTATTTAAGAAAACAATTTATTTATTTTTTATTGTTAAAAGTAAGTGAATTAATTTGATCGAGCCCACCCACAGTGCGAAGAGAAAAAATTAAGTTTTAAGTTCACTTGCTCCTAAATATTTAAACTTTGGCTTACTTCTAGTTTGCCCTTTTGCTTATGTAAACTTTCAAAACAAGAGGCCCAAGAGGGCATGTAATCGCACCACTGGATAATAGACACCCAGATACAATTTATATGAATATATTCTGAAATCTGGCCAGCGATTTTAGACGAGAAGATATTTTAATATATTTGTAAAGATTTTTCTAAATAGCCATAAAGGAAACGGTTAGACCAATTTTGGTAGAGGGTCACAAAAACTCCATTTCTATAAAATTATTTTAAAATCTGACTAGTGGCTTTACACGAGAAAATTATTATTTTTTAAAAAGTGTTTTCTATTTAGGAAAATAGCCATATAGGAAAAATAAGCCTCGTCCCTGGCGGTCATAGCTTTTAGTGAATCAACCCTGTTTGAGCAAAATCACCAAATCACCATTTCTATAAAATTACGTCGACATCTGGCAATTGGTTTTAGACGAGATGTTTAAAGTTTTCTATAATAATAAAGCCATATATGGAAAATACGCACCGCCCTAGCGGCGATGTTTTTTGACGGATCGACTTGAACAATCTTGGTAGAAGTAAAGGTTTATAATGGACTTTTGACGGATTTTGATGCAACTTTCACAGTCTGTAGGGAATTAGGACGAGTTGTGCAAGAATGTCGAAAATTGTCATGACGTCATCCAAGATGGCAGCCAGTGACGTCATGATACAAATTTTGTTAGCGCTAGATCTACAACATTTATAGTCGGATTTGAATGAAACTTTCACAGATTGTAGAGTTCAGGGTCTAGTTGTGCAAGAATGTAAAAATGTGTCTCTATGTAATAACGTCTTGACGTCAGTGACGTCACAATGTTATGAAAAGTCCTGTTTTTTCAGTGATTACATTTTTGAAGTTGTTTTATTGTATAATCCATCAATGTTATTGTTTCAGTCGACGCTGACAGTTTTAACATCATGACGTCTTCCAAAACGGCCGCCAATAACGTCATTTAAGAAATCTTGTAATCGCCATATCTCCTTCATTTATCATCGGAATTTGATAAAACTTTAACATTTTGTAGATATCAAAGTCTAGTTGTGCTATAATGTGGAATGTTGTCATGCCGCCAGTGACGTCATATATGAACTCTTGTTTTGTCTATATCTTTAGGGCTTTCCGCATTTCAGCGGAAAGACATATTGAGTTCGTTCTGTTTCTTCTTTTTCTTCTTCTTCTTCTTCTTCTTCTTCTTCATCTTCTTCTTCTTCTTCTTCTTCTTCTTCTTCTTCGTCTTCTTCTTTTTCTTCTTCTTGTGACCGTCACTTTTCATAGCTATACTGGTCGCAGGTCTTCACAATTTTACGCAGTAATAGAGCTCAGGCTGGAAAAGTGTCCCGAAACTTTTGGGGTCATGACGTCATTCAAGATGGCCGCCACTGGCGTTTATAAGCACATCTTGTTATCACTGTATCGTATGCATTTACAACGGGATTTAATTGAAACCTTCACAGATTGTAGAGTTTAGGGTCTAGTTGTGCATGAATGTCAAAACGTGTCTCTACATCATAACCTCCTGACGTCAGTGACGTCACAATGTTATGAAAAATCCGCTTTTTTTTTATTAATTGCATTTTTTAAGGAGTTTTATTGTAAAATCCATCAGTGTCATCATTTTAGTCGACGCTGACAGTTTTAACGTCATGACGTCATCCAAAAGGGCCGCCAATGACGTTATTTAAGAAATCTTGTAATCGCTATATAGCCATATATGGAAAATACGCACCGCCCTAGCGGCGATGTTTTTTGACGGATCGACTTGAACAATCTTGGTAGAAGTAAAGGTTTATAATGGACTTTTGACGGATTTTGATGCAACTTTCACAGTCTGTAGGGAATTAGGACGAGTTGTGCAATAATTTCGAAAATTGTCATGACGTCATCCAAGATGGCCGCCAGTGACGTCATGATACAAATTTTGCTAGTGCTAGATCTCAAACATTTATAGTCGGATTTGAATGAAACTTTCATAGATTGTAGAGTGCAGGGTCTAGTTGTGCAAGAATGTAAAAACTTGTCTCTAAGTAATAACGTCTTGACGTCAGTGACGTTATAATGTTATAAAAATCCTTTTTTTTTTCACTGATTACATTTTTGAAATTATTTTACTGTATAATCCATCAATGTCATTGTCTCAGTCGACGCTGACAGTTTTAACGTCATGACGTCATCCAAAATGGCCGCCAATGACGTCATTTAAAAAATCTTGTAATCGCCATATCTCCTTCATTTATCATCGGAGTTTGATAAAACTTTCACAGTTTGTAGATATCGATGTCTAATTGTGCTATAATGTTGTCATGTCGTCATCAAAGATGGCCGCCAGTGACGTCATAAATGAATTATTGTTTTGTCTATATCTTCTCTATTTATTATCGGATTTGAATATAACTTTCACAGAGTGTAGAGTTCAAAGTCCGGTTGTGCAAGAACGTCATATGGTATCTCGACGTCATGACGTCAGTGACGTCAAAATATTCAGATTTTTTTTTTTTAACTGATTGCAAGTTATTTTCGTGATAAATCAATCAGTGTTTTCATCTTCGACAACTCTAACAGTTGTGACGTCATGACGTCATTAAGACAGGAAAGCCCGTTTGATCAGGTTCTGATCAAAATCTAGTTCTTTTTCCTCTTCTTCTCCCCAGCACTTTTCATAGTAAGACTGGTCGCACGGCCTCTAAATTTTACACATTGATATAGCTCAAACTGACTTAGTGTCCCGAAACTTTTGGGGCCATGACGTCATCCAAGATGGCCGCCACTGGCGTTTGTTGGCAAATCTTGTTATCGCTTTATCTCATGCATTTACGATGGGATTTGATTGAAACTTTCACAGATTGTAGGGTTCAGGGTCTAGTTGTGCAAGAATGTAAAAACGTGTCCCTATATAATAACGTCTTGACGTCAGTGACGTCACAATGTTGAGAAAATTCATTTTTTTCAGTGATTGCGTTTTTCATGTTTTTTTACTGTAAAATCCATCAGTGTCATTCTTTCAGTCGACGCTGACAGTTTTAACGTCATGACGTCATTCAAAATGGCCGCCAATGACGTCATTTAAGAAATATTGTAAATGCTATATCTCCTTCATTTATGATCGGATTTTGATGCAACTTTCACAGCCTGTAGGGAATTAGGTTGAGTTGTGCAAGAATGTCAAATGTTGTCATGACGTCATCCAAGATGGCCGCCAGAGACGTCATGATACAATTTTTGTTAGCGCTAGATCTCAAACATTAATAGTCGGATTTGAATGAAACTTTCACAGATTGTAGAGTTCATAGTCTAGCTGTGCAAGAACGTAAAAACGTGTCTCTATGTAATAACGTCTTGACGTCAGTGACGTCACAATGATATAAAAATTCTTTTTTTTTCAGAGATTGCATTGTTCATGTTTTTTTTACTGTAAAATCCATCAGTGTCAATGTTTCAGTCGACGCTGACAGTTTTAACGTCATGACGTCATTCAAAATGGCCGTCAATGACGTCATTTAACAAATCTTGTAATCGCTATATCTCCTTCATTTATGATCAGATTTTGATGCAACTTTCAAAGCCTGTAGGTAATTAAAATGAGTTGTGCATGAACGTCAGAAATTGTCATGACGTCATTTAAGATGGCAGCCAGTGACGTCATGATACAAATATTGTTAGCGCTAGATCTCAAATATCTATAGTCCAATTTGAATGAAACTTTTACAGATTATAGAGTACAGGGTCTAGTTGTGCAAGAACGTTAACACGTGTCCCTATCAATTAACGTCTTGACGTCAGTGACGTCACAATGTTATTAAAACCGTTTTTTTTCACTAATCGCATTTTTGAAGTTGTTTTACTATGATATCATTTGTTGTCATTGTCTCAGTCAACGCTGACAGTTTTAACAACATGACGTCACCCAAAATAGCCACATCACCGATCGTAGTGACGTCATGACGTCATCCAATTTGAAAAGCCCGTTTGATCAGGTTCTGATCAAAATCGTAAGATCGTAACTCTGGCTAAATACATTATGTTTATAAAATTGATACAGAAAACATATTGCACAGTTGATGTGTGTATTAAATCGTGAATATATTAACATAAAGTTTCGATATAGATTCAACAATAATAATGTTGTAAAAGTTGTTCTGTTTTCTTTTTCTTCTTCTTTTTCCTTTTAAGGGACAATGTCCGTAACGTTTAGTTAATAAAACACGAAATAAGTACGTTGACAAACATTAAACACTTACCATTATTGAATATTTACCAAATAAAAATCAAGATTGTTTGACAGAATTTAAAAAAAGTACAAAAAAAGAAGTACCTTTTTCCAGGTTTGAACTCGCAGCCCAAACTAACAATTACACTTGCCGGTAATAACAAAGGCTTGTTAGGGCCAACTGCTTAACCAACTGAGCTAAGCTGACAAGTGATATTGTGCAATACATACAATGTACAAAAGCGAATGCGCTAAATACTGTCACGTGATCAGTAGAAAAAGTACTTATTTATAATACGGGCAGTGTCCCTTTAATAACTTATGCTGTGTTGTGGAGCCGAAAAACAACATTCAATTCAATTTAATTCTTATTCAATTCAATTCAATTCATTTTAATTCACGCACGCACGCACGCACGCACGCACGCACGCACGCACGCAACGCACGCACGCACGCACGCACGCACGCACGCACGCACGCATGCATTGGAGCAAATTATGGTGAGGAAACTTCATCCTTTATCATCTGTGTTTAATTGCTGCCCAGACATTCACTCACTGACAGATCACAGAGGCTTCGGTTGGTTGACTGATCGACGGATAAAGCATTGCGATCTTGCGGGTTAGAGCTGCAGAACATTGCCCTGCGGTGGCATTTCTAAAAGCAAACGTCATGTCATCCTCTCATGAATAACTAAATAACATTTAAAAAAAATATATGTTTATTTGTCAACATTACAAACTTCGTGTCAAGTATCATCACAACAGCCTGTAAAGTTCAGTGGCTAAGTCACTGCGCTTTCTCTTTCAACATTAAAGGAGCTGATACAGACTTTGTGCACTTGATTAGTGTATGAAGGAGAGAATAGTTGGCATGTATATACCACAGTCCCTGTTCGATCCCTGGCGGAGGTGTTTCTGATAGGAAACATTATCCGTCGCCTCATTTTCTCTCTGAGGTTGCTGGCGCTGTATGTGCCTCGATATAAGATTGATACCCGTATATGGGTGTACAAATTCTCAACATTAAAGGAGCTGATGCAAACTTCGTGTAGTGGATTAGTGTATAACTATGAAGAAGGGAATAGTTGGCATGTATACACCACAAGGCCATAGCTAGACCTTCAATGTTCAATGTAACAGGAGATTACAGTGTGGTAAGTCACTGCGCTTTAAAGCGGCAGACCTCTACCCCCGAGTGGGTTTGACCCATGGCTGAGGCGTGTCTGATAGGAAACATTATCTCTCGCCTCCTTTTCTCTCTGAGGTTGCTGGCGCTGTATGTGCTTCGATATCAGATTTATATACGTATACGAGTGTACACATTATCAACATTAAAGGAGCTGATGCAAACTCCGTATAGCGTATAACTATGAAGAAGGGAATAGTTGGCATATATACACCACAAGGCCATAGCCAGACCTTCAATGTTTAATGTAACAGGAGATTGCAGTGTGGTAAGTCACTGCGCTGTAAGGCTGCAGACCTTTACCCCGAGTGTTCCCTCTGGGGTTTCTGGTGCAATATATTACTCGATGTAAGATATGAGTTTAAAAGCTAACATTTTTATTTTTCAACATTAAAGGAGCTGATACAAACTTCGTGTACTGGATCTTCGTGTACTGGATTATGTATAACTTTGAGGGAATGAAGCGTCGCATCTATACGCCGCGCAAATAATAGCTAGACATTTCACGTTCAATGAAACAGGAGAGTTCATATGGGTAAGTCATAGCGCTTTAAAGCTGCAAACCTCTACCCCGAGTGGTTCGTTCCCTGGCGTAGACGTGTCTGATAGGTAACAGCATCGCTCGTCTCATCTTCCCTCTGAGGTTGCTGGCGCAGTATATGCCCCGATATAAGATTGATACCCGCAATTGAGAGTAAAAGCAAACAATTTTACTTTTCAACATATAAGAAGCTGATCAAAACTTCGTGTACCGGATTCGTGAATAACTATGAAGAAAAAAAGAGTTGTATCTGTTCGTCGCAAGAAATAATCAGAGCTTCCATGTTCAATGAAACAGCTAGAGAGTTCAGTGGGGGGTAAATCACTGCGCTTAAAGCTGCAGACCTCTATCCCGAGTGGGTTCGTTCCCTGGCGTAGTCGTGTCTGATAGGAATCAACATCTCTTGTCTCATCTTCCCTCGGAGGTTGCTGTCGCAGTAAATGCCCCGATATAAGAGTGATACCCGCAAGTACGAGTAAAAGCACACATTTTTGCTTTTCAGCATTAAAGGAGCTGATAACAAGTTCGTGTCCTGCATTAGTGTATAACTATGAAGGGAAGAAGAGTTGGCATGTACACGCCGCAATATATAGCCAGACCTTCAATGTTCAGTGAAACAGGAAAGTTCAGTGGGGTAAGTCACTGCGCTTAAAGCTGCAGACCTCTACTCCCCGAGGGATTCGCTTCATGGCGGAGGCGTGTCTGATAGATAGAAACATTATCCCTCCTCATCTTATCTTTCCTCGGAAATTGCTGGCGCCGTATATGCCCCGATGTAATATTGATACCCGCACGTGAAAGTAAAAGCCAACGTTTGTATTTTTCAACATTAAAGGAGCTGATACAGACTTCGTGTCCTGAATTAGTGTATAACTGAGTTGCATGTATACGCCGCAAGACACAGCCAGACCGTCAATGTCCAGTGAAACATCACGACGGCCCGGAAAATTCAGTGGATGGATAAGACCTTGCGCATTAGAGCTGCATACCTTTGTTCCGTGTGGACAGTTAAAGGACAATTCATCCCCCTGTCTCATCTTTCTTTGAAGTTGTTTGTGTTCAATCTTAAAGGGGCACACGGCAATCTTGAATTTTGTAATTAATACTATTACTTATTGGTTCAAAGTGTTCAAATTGTTATAGCATATTAATTGAAAACTCACACTTGTATTTGAATATACAAGACGTATTTAACAAAATTAATCGAGGTGCTATGTTTTAGGCTTGATACAAACCCCATGATTGCCGTATGTATCCCTCTAATGATCGTCGGTGATAGATCCGCATATGATGTGTTAAAGGGATGTACTGCAATCTTGATATTTTAACGGCGGCCCGTTAGTTTTTCACATATCATAACCAGCATTTGTTCAATCATTAATAATAAGTATACTGATAGTATCAACCAAACTGGTTTCGCATTTTACTAACGTTTGATTTATAGTGCACCAATAATACATTCAATGCAGGAAGTTTTAAAGTCAAAATTATTATTGATTATATTGCTTATTTTAATGATGGACATACTTGCCATGTGTTCCTTAAACGAAAGCATCAGTTGAATGATTCAAAGTCACAATAACAGTTGCTTTATAAATACAGGTGCTAGTTTTGATGATTGATGCATAATTCGAGATTGCCGCGTGTCCCTTTAAAAGCGGAGGGCACTCCCAACCAGTATGTCACATACGTGCAAAGCCAGACATATACATCGATCATGTACAATGACAATATAATACATATGTTTCAAGTCGCACCTATGAATACGCAATTTTACATTCAGGACAATAAATTATGTTATGTTGTTCGCTCGTTTAAATTAAATGCAACTAAAACACATTATAATAGTTTAACGCGTATTGGTACACATTAGTATTTTTTCAAAATGTCTCCAGTCCCTTTAATATGCCTAAAGTGCGAATGCACCTCGGTGAACTCCTTGTTCAATTGCATTTGGCATGAAATCATGTAGCAACAGGAAATAAACAACAACATGTCACTCAATATTGACAAAAGGTTGCATCTGACACTTGACACCTGTAATTTGACTGGCTTAATTGATTGGGGTTTTCTCTCTCAAATTCATGGAGCCTGTCAATTATGTTCAATGGGCTGTCTTCACAGCACTTTTGGGCGCGGTGTGCTTTTTTAAAGGTGCGCTGGGCGTTTTAAAGGAACGCTGGGCGTTTTACACGGCACTATTGCGTTCCACCGAAACACCCTCCAGTAGCGACAATGCATTAATACGCAGTAAACAGTCTAGCAAATAGTACGGAACCGCCATACACATTCAATGATTATACATGACATGGAAAGCCCGTTTGATCAGGTTTCTGATCAAAATCTAGTTCTTTATCTTATTCTTCTTCTCCCCATCACTTTTCATAGTAAGACTGGTCGCACGGCCTCTACATTTTACACAGTAATAGAGCTCAGTCTGGAATAGTGTCCCGAAGCTTTTGGGGTCACGCCGTCATCCAAGATGGCCGCCAGTGACGTCATCAAACAAATCTTGTTATCACTAGATCTCAAACATTCATAGTCGGATTTGAATAAAAATTTCACAGATTGTAGGGTTCAGGGTCTAGTTGTGCAAGAACGTAAAAACGAGTCTCTATGTAATAACGTCTTGGCGTCAGTGACGTCACAATGTTATAAAAAGTCATTTTTTTCAGTGATTGCTTTTTTCGTGTTTTTTTACTGCAAAATTCATTAGTGTCATTGTTTTAGTCGACGCTGACAGTTTTAACGTCATGACGTCATCCAAAATGGCCGCCAATGACGTCATTTAAGAAATCTTGTAATTGCCATATCTCCTTCATTTATCATCGGAGTTTGATAACACTTTCACAGTTTGTAGATATCAAAGTCTAGTTGTGCTATAATGTGGAATGTTGTTATGTCCTCATCAAAGATGGCCGCCAGTGACGTCATAAATGAACTCTTGTTTTGTCTATATCTTCTCTATCTATTATCGGATTTGAATAAAACTTTCATAGATTGTAGAGTTAAGGGACCGGTTGTGCAAGAACGTCATACGGTATCCCGACGTCATGACGTCATGACGTCAGTGACGTCAAAATATTCAGAAATTCGTTTTTTTCACTGATTGCATGTTCGAAGTTATTTTCGTGATAAATCAATCAATGTCTTCATCTTCGACAACTCTGACAGTTGTGACGTCATGACGTCATTAAGACAGAAAGCCCGTTTGATCAGGTTCTGATCAAATCTAGTTCTTATTATTCTTTTTCTTTTTCTTTTTCTTCTTCTCAGGAGCACTTTCAATAGTAAGACTATACGCACGGCTCTAAATTTTACACAGTGGAAGAGCTCAGTCTGGAACTAGTGCCGCGAAGTTTTTGGGGTCATGACGTCATCCAAGATGGCCGCCACTGACGTTTTTAAGCCAAATCTTGTTATCATTGTATCTCTCATGCATTTGAGATGGGATTTGAATGAAAACTTTCACAGATTGTAGAATTTAGGGTCTAGTTGTGCCAAGAACCTCAAAACGTGTCTCTATGTCATAACGTCTTGACGTCAGTGACGTCACAAGGTTATAAAAGTTTTTTTTTCTTCAGTTATAGCATTTTTCTTGTTTTTTTTACTGGTAAAATCCATCAGTGTCATTGTTTCAGTCGACGCTGACAGTTTTAAAACGTCATGACGTCATACAAAAATGGCCGCCAATGACGTCATTTAAGAAATCTTTGTAATCGCTATATCTCCTTCATTTATCATCGGATTTTGATGCAACTTTCCACAGCCTGTAGGGGAATTAGATTGGGTTGTGCGATAATGTTGAAAATTGTCATGACGTCATCAAAGATGGCCGCCAGTGACGTCATGATACTAATTTTGTTTGCACTAGATCTCAAACATTTATTGTCGGATTTGAATGAAACTTTCACAGAATGTAGAGTTCAGGTTCTGGTTGTGCAAGAATTTAAGAACGTGTCTCTAGGTAATAACGTCTTGACGTCAGTGACGTCATAATGTTATGAAAATTTGTTTTTTTCACTTCTTACATTTTTGAAGTTATTTTACTGCATAATCCATCAATGTCATTTTTTCAGTCGACTCTGACAGTTTTAACGTCATGACGTCATCCAAAATGGCCGCAAATGACGTCATTTAAGAAATCTTGTATTCGCCATATCTCCTTCATTTATCATCGGAGTTTGATAACACTTTCTCAGTTAGATATCAACGTCTAGTTGTGCTATAATGTGGAATGTTGTCATGTCGTCATCAAAGATGGCCGCCAGTGACGTCATAAATGAACTCTTGTTTTGTCTATATCTTCTCTATCTATTATCGGATTTGAATAAAACTTTCACAGATTGTAGAGTTCAGGGTCCGGTTGTGAAAGAACGTCATACGGTATCCCGACGTCATGACGTCAGTGACGTCAACTTATTCAGAAAATCGTTTTTTTCACTGATTGCATGTTCGAAGTTATTTTCGTGATGAATCAATCAGTGTCTTCATCTTCGACAACACTGACAGTTGTGACGTCATGACAGGAAAGCCCGTTTGATCAGGTCTCTGATCAAAATCTAGTTTTATTATTATTGTTTTAATATTTTTTTATTTTTTCTTTAACCTGTTTTTCTTTCTTTTCTTTTTTACCTTTTTTTTCTTTTTTTAAAATGTTTAATTTCTTTTTTAATACTTTTTTTTTTGGTTATTTGGCGAAACTTAGCAGGAAGCATTGGTATCATTTCTAGTTGTGCCTATTGCGTTTTTTTTCCGGTTCGTTGGTTTTTGATGCCCCTTGACATTTTTACTTTAAATTTCTTGTCGGCGTTACTTCCCCTAAAACCCTTGTTGGATTTATACTAAATTTGGCAGGAAGCCTCAGTATGATGTCTAGTTGTGCACAGCGCGGTATATAAATGAAATATTGGACAAGTTTAAAAACCAGCTAGATGTTGTTAGTAACGACAGTTATGGCCCTTGATTTGTTGAAAAATGCTATATTGTATTTTCCTTTGTTAAATCTGTAGCTTCTTCATTTTTTATCTGATCTTTATCATATTTGTTTAGAATGCTTATATACCCCACAACCATTTTTATGAAATGTCATTCATAGAAAAAAGTAGGACAAATTAAAAAACACCCATGTCTGACTAGACACAACAGACTTATTGCCCATGATTACCAGGTGAGCGATCTAAGGCCCTTTGGTTTTTGCAATGTTTTAAAAGAAGTACTGATGGGAATTTGACGTCGACAACCCTTGATATAAGAGCCGTTTTAGCAAGTAGAGCGTCCACAGGCCCTCTTGGGCCTCTTGTTTTAAAAAATACACAGTATTATGGTTTTGACACAGGAAAATCTACAGGTATTGTGACAACAACGCGTATTACACATGCGACACCTGCAGCTGCGTTTGCAAACGTACCGAATCGGGACTGGGAAAACGACCATGATATCCCAAAGGATACTGACGAATGCACGGACATAGCTGACCAACTTATTCGTGAAAACCACGATATAAAGGTACTTCAAACTAGATGTTAACCTAAAGCCACATAAACTAATCGTTATTTAATTGCTTCTCACGAGTCGTTGACCATGGAATGAGAAATTCCTGCGATATACACAAGAAACACACATTTACAACAATACACATACACGATCAAGAAATAAATTCGTGGGCCCTCGGCAGGGGAAGAATTACATCCACGACAACACATTTACGCCCAGCAAAAAGAGTAAAATACTCCATTACAGAGGACGACAATGTTACACACACGACGACAAAAGTGAATTACATATACGACAATCGTGGGCTAGGTTACATCCGTGAAACTGGACGAACATATTACAGGACGGTAGACGACAGGATGGCTACAAACATCACTGCAGAGGACAAGAAAGCACCCATGACAGCATGGGACAATGTAATATCCTCGACAGTATTGAACAATGTTACATGACGACATGGGACAATGTAATATCGTCGACAGTATTCAACACGGTAACATGACGACATGGGACAATGTAATTTCCTAGACAGTATTGAACAAGGTTACTTGACGACATGGGACAATGTAATATCTTCGACGGTACTGAACAAGGTTACATCGCGACCTGTACACCAGGGATCTGCAAAAAAATCGCTTTTGTATGTTATGTCATGCTTTGCCAGTTACTGTAGGATAACAGATAGTATAAGCTGTTACTTACTGTTTTTTCCGGATTGAGATCTTTGTTATTTAGGTAATTGAATGTTTGTTGTGTGTAAGTGAAACATTCAAAATAATATACATATATGTCCTGACATTCGTAGTGACGCCAATATTTACCATGTAGTCGTTGAGTTGTCATAAAAAAACGTTCAAAGAACTATCATTTACATCCAGTGTTTTCAAAGAAACGCAATAAAACATACTTGTTTCACTTTAAGCGAGCATCATTTGCGATTACATTTTAAGCAGAGGTCGTAGTTATATGTGTTTTACTCATGTTTGTTATTTTCATTTAAACATAGTTCACTATAAATAGAAATGCGAAACCATTCCGGTTTTGAATGTAGTCAGGTAAACTACAAGTGCGGGTATCACCTAGTCCTCTGTATAAATTGTCGCGGGTGCAAATGTGTCGCCTGTTGTCGCTGTAGTATCCTTGTTCTCTGTTGTCGCTGATGAACAAATGTCCTATGTTTGGTTTCGACTTTCGCATACTTAGGGTCTTGGTAAGTGTTGAGGTAATATGTTCATGATGGTAACTGTTTGTGTTCGTTTTTATGTATTAGGCATTGTACTCCAAATGGTCGTGCACCTTTTGAAGTACTAGGTGTACCTTTTGAGGTATAATGCTCACACTAATACATGTGTGTTTACGTTTGGTGGTAATTTACCTCAATACTAAGTGTTTGGATACGTTTAATGTTTAAAAATAGTTTAATTAAACATATATTGCAGGTTATACTGGGTGGAGGGGGAGCCAACTTCCTGCCGGATACAGTCAGAAACAATTGGACAAATACAATTAACAAAAACCAAAGGAGGGATGGGCGTAATCTTATACAGGTATTATAATACTTTATGTTTTATAGCTTATCACGACGAAATGAACTGGAGTTGGACAGATCAGCAACACTTTATTTAGGTTAATAAGAACCGCTCCCTGGAGTCATTACGTGGCCCGAGTATTAACTTCCATGTACTCCATACATTCCCTTCTTAAAGAAGCAAAAACGGGGTTGGCTAGGTAATTTTAAACAGGTTATCGTTTTTGAGTTAAAACTGTTTTTAAACGTTTTTTATTGTCGAAATATCCGTTATAAAATCCTGCTAATATAAGCTTTCGCATCGCTTAATGTAATCAAGGCGGGAGCACGTAATGGTGTTTGGTATACTCTTACTGACGAATTTTAATTAACTTCGTCCGGTTTACCTCAATAGAAAATGGCAATTCCGCGGTCTGAAAATACACTGACGATATTTATATGGAACGATCTAACAACGCTTCAGATGAAAAACTGGGAGCTAAATAAATTACTAAATGTCAATTACGCAGAAGTTATGTCTTCTTTTTGTCCTCAAATAAATGTTTTTGATGAAAATAAGATGTTAAAAACTGTATTTCTGTTCTATTTTTTTAATATTAAAAATGCGTATGCAATAAAAATGTTGTTATATGGGGATACAATACACTTGTACTTCCGCGAATAAATATTGCACTCCTAAAGTTGCGCAATAATTACGCGGAAAAACTCGTGCATATATCCCAGTACATATCTAATAATACACATATTGTGCTAACCCGTTGCGTACTTATTTACGTACATGAGGTCACTTTATGGGAAGCAAAACATCATTCTCAAAAACAACAAAACTACAGTGTTTTAACACTTTCTACATTTCTCCATCAAATCGTAATTGATCTTTTTTAGGAATGGAAAAACGACAAGATTGAAAAACAAAGAAGTTCGTCATTTGCTTGGAACAAAGAAACTTTTGACAGTGTGGACCCTAAGACTACTGAATATCTTCTTGGTAATACAGCCGCGCTTTTTCTTTTGTAATAAGTTGTCAATTAAAAGGAAAATCAGGTTGGTGGTTTTTTAAATGCATATGCTTGATACGTGGTATACTAGTATAATATAAATGTATACGTTAACTTCATTTTAGGATGGCATGATGGGTTACAATAAAGCGTGGAATTTGTACATTTTTCGGTTTTGGTATTCGTTAAGGTTATGGTTGCTGTTAACATAATACATACTGAAAAAGGGATCCCATGGAAGCAACTAACAGAGACAATGGAGAAAAGTAGCCGACTCGGTTTTATTGAGTCTGTTCGTGAGAGGTAATATAAAAGTAGATATAAAAGTCGAACCGGAAATGTAGCATACGAGGACCACCGTCAGCCAAAACCAGGCATGGAAACAAAAAACAAGGATAATTAAAAGACAAAGTTTATGACTTCACAAACATAAAGGGGTTGACAATGGGCTACCGCATTGAAACGGTAAGTGGTCAAACATCACTCTTACACTATTGTCATCCTAATAAAACGATACAAAACTGATAAAGAAATCCCCTCGATGCTATATCCATTAACCAACTAGGCAGCATTATTAGTCAATATAAGTATAACACAAAGATGATCATGTATGTA
This sequence comes from Cyrtodaria siliqua, assembly GCA_037043455.1. Taxonomy (NCBI): domain Eukaryota; kingdom Metazoa; phylum Mollusca; class Bivalvia; order Adapedonta; family Hiatellidae; genus Cyrtodaria; species Cyrtodaria siliqua. Next base: position 173,331 of record JAWPHD010001468.1, on the reverse strand, counting down.
TGAATATAAAAAGCAAAAGCATAGAAAGACGCAAAGCAAGCACTCATTGACTTGGCAGAAGACAGCGCAACAAGAGTGTAAGCCATTAAGGGCACGACAATACAATATTGGAGAAGGTGCAACACCTCTCACGACCCAAGCATCGGCTTAAGCGATATTCTAATTTAAGAAGCCACAAAGGCTGGGCTTGACACTAATCCTAACCCTAAAAACCGAAGGTTAAAGTACGAAATTCACATAACTTAATATAATGTGTTGTAAATATTATATTGCTCAATCAATACTATGTGTTATACATGTATATGTGTAATAATTGTCACATTTTTAAATGTGAGTTAACATTTTATCTCAATGTTTTATACGCTACACTTATTTTTATTTGTTTCTTTGTGATCAGTTTGTTATCGAAGCTAATGAAATTCTTTGTGATCAGTTTGTTATCGAAGCTAATGAAATGATCACCTGTAACTGTAAAATTAACTTACTTACTAGTCTAGATCATCTGCGACGTTTGCTTGTTTTCAAGACAAACGTCTATAACTGTTCTTCTAAAAAAGGTTTGACGCAGCATATTTACCGAGATATCTGATTGGCTGATACATACGAATGTTTTGTCAAAGAAAAGTTGTAGCTTGTTAGAGAAAGGACAACATTATGCTGTTGTAGATTATTTTAACACAGTAACTTTGTAACATAAAATGTATAAATGTTGAAATTTAGCTTTGAACATTTGAGCCATATGTATTTAATAATGTCAAGCGATTGCAAAATTGTATATCCACGGTCAATAAAAACACACCACAAAACAAATCCTTTTAAGTCAGAAGTTGAGGAATTTTGGACAAATTATGATATTAAAATGACAAGGTAAATAACTGCGCAACTGCTTGTCACAAAAACCTATCAATACAAATGTGAGACAAGTTAGGTATCAATATAGTCAATTCTTAAAACAAAAAAAAGGATTGGTTCAGCAGTTTTATTCCAAACGGTTTGCGAATAATCCTATGGAATTAGTGGTGCGTTTGCATTGTTGTTTTAGTATTTTTTCCGCAACCATGTACCATTCGATCAACATATTATACGTACACTATAATGCGGAAATTCCCGAGTTGCTTTTCTTTTCCCCTTTAGTATACTTTCTTGTTTAGGTCTGTTTGCCGAGAGCCACATGGCATATGAACTGGACAGAAAAACGGACCATATTCACGGAGAACCAAGTATCGCAGAAATGACCAAAAAAGCCATAGAAATCTTACAAAAGAATAAAAAAGGTTTCTTTTTGCTCGTTGAAGGTTAGATTCATTTATATATTACATGTACTCACTTTAATACAGTAACATTTAATGTTATACTATACTCAGTTGAAAAGAGACCGAACACTTCGAAAATTTTACTTTACACTCTATCCTCTTTATCAAGCGACTGTCCCTTAATGATTCGACCTATTGACAAACAAATGACAACATGCTACTGGCAATGGAATGATAAAAACTTTGGTACCAAACATGACATATTCATTTTGGAATTTGTCAATTTAATTCTAAAAAAACTTAAATTAAATCTTAACAAAACTCAGTGTGCAGTTTCTTTTGCAACTGAGTATAGTTATCATATTTTTGTTTGTATTAATCGTTGACATTTATTTAAAGATTATTAACGGTTTAACGAAGCTCATCTGGACAGTCTTACATGTCAAACTGCACATATACACATATAGCTTTGCAATATATACATATGCATATAATTTAAACTGAATTATGAAAACATTGGATACATTTTGTCCTTAATATCAGCATTGATTCAGTGTTTTTTTGGCACTGACCGATCCAAGGTGGTACCCATATTTTCAAACTGTTCATGTTTGTCTTGTGGTATATTTTGTTTCTATGTATACTTGTATCCCAACAACAGCCTAATTATGTACGCCGTGACGACGAGGTATATATGTAACTTAGATAATTTAAGAATCCAAACTCCATAGACACACTAATATGAAATAGGTTAAACATATAGGGCGAGCACAGTTCATGTCTGATTGTGCGGTATTTGCACCGGTATGTGCAAGTCTACCTGTAAGTGTCTTATGAATCGTGACATACCACCCTCACCTCCAACATATTTCAATGCGTTCCCAGACAGATAGGACATGGAACGAATATCGAACGGCTATCTAGTCATGAGACATTGGCTGAATCATCAACCGTCATAAAACCTGTACTCGGTCGGACTATCTACTACATCAGTGTATGTAATATGGATTAAAAAATCGAACAGGAAAAGTAGCATTCAAAGACGACAGTCAAGCTACCGTGATGCGTATCCTGTCTTGCCGAACAACATGTACTTACGTATCCCTACCGATGTCATTACGAAAAAATGTATATATATGATTTAAGCTTTTTTATTCGAATAGATGTATTGTCTTCAACGTGTGTTAAATTGATTCATACGTATTGTCTAATCATTATGATGATGTATGTTTGAGAAAAGTATGTTTTTAAAACATAGGAATTTGTTGTTTCCTACTTGACATTTAATCAATGGTGGTCCATTTTCAGAACATAAGTTAAATCAAATTTAGTTGAGTATGTTTGGGGTGGAGGACACCGGGTCCGACGTTTTTTTATCAATATATTCTGAAAATGCACCAAATTCATCAAATGCTATGAAGAAAAGACGTTGGTTTGATTCACCGTTCTTGATGTTTAGCACTAGCTGTGCTCAAGATACTTATTAGTTTCTACATTTTAAGAAACTGAGTGTCGTATTTGACCATAATGTTTCTGTCGGTGGTAGAAAAAAAATTATTGAAATGATAGGACAGAGAGAAGCATAGATCGATTGAAGCAGAAGAAAGGTAAAGTTTCCAAACCGTGTTTTCATCACCCTCAATTCTGAACTATTCCGTAGCATCAGACTAAACCCGATGACCGGCACAGCCTCGGACTCCTAGTTGGTACACTGGCATTGGAACGTTTCATTTATATGGGGGTACAGTGGCAAACTCAAACTTTGTTAAACTTTGTTGAAAAAAAAAAGTGAAGCACCAACAGTGGTGCGAACGCCGGATTGCGAATTTAACATTTTAACTGAAAATTCTGTGTGAAAAGGGGGAATAGTCCAGGTAAAATACATGGCAGAGTTATGGTTCGTGTCATATAACATTTGTAATGATATTGAACATTTTTGCCAAGTTTCAAAGCTTTTCGACAATTCATTTTTGAGAAATTAGGAAAAACAAAAACTTTAACGAAAACGTCAAAACTCATAAACGGACGGACGGATAGACGGACAGACAGACGGAAATCGCCAAACTATAAGCCTGGATTTGCAACGCAATTCAGTCAAAAAAAGAAAAAAACAATTCTGTACATTATGGTGGAGTCTAGACCCGACCAATTGCTATTATTTGGGGCGTTTGCTAAAGCCAAAGGGTTTTCAGCAATACCATGAGTCTCAATAGTCTTAATTTCGGTTTGCCCAACTTATTAAAACCATGTTTGGATAAAAAGTCGAAGCGCCCCGATATACAACATAGGGTAAAACTACTTTTTGAACTCGAACCAGATACATCCCCTACCCCCACACGCCAGTCAAATTATAGGGATCTGGGGAAGGCGGCTGTTCCTACCCTGTGAATATCATCTTGGGGCCTAACCATCTTTTAGTCACTCTAGACCTGGTGTTGTTCTAAATAGTTATATTTTGTTCATAATGGACCATAACGTTACTCTGCCTTTGGCGGTAAAACGATGCGATGGCAGAGTGATAGCTTACTTGCCTATGGATATAGAAGTCTGGGATTCGACTCCGAGAGGTTCACGTCTCGAGAATTGAAAACGCACTCTCTTAGATCTATAACTTATTCGTGCAAGATATTTAAAGGTACTGTGAAAGTATGTCATTCTTCCTACGGATGTAAAGTCGTTGGTCATACCCTATTCACGTTACAAATCTCGCTGAACTTCTGTGTGAATCACAAAAAACATGCCTGCAGGTAAATTCATCCGCAGAAACCAAGCTGTGATAATCAAACGCATGTGTACAATAGTATTGGAAGAAAGAACGAAAGAAAGAATGAAAGAAAGATGGATCTGGAGTTAGCACATTTGCTCACTCATTGTTTACTAACAGACCATAGGTCATAATGTGGGTATGGGTGATGACATACGCTGATGACGTAAGTCAATGACGTCTTGTCATTTTATTATATTAATTTCCATAACATTTCCGGAAATTGGGTTTGGCACGAATGAAAACGGAATAACCTCGTCGATTTCCGTCAATGGCTATCAATAGTGGACGATCCGAATAGTAGTCTCTATCTAAAGCTGACTGCGAACGCAAGCGAGCGTCTGCACTCGTGGTTCATTAAAATGTTTGACCGATAGACGGCGCCGAACGTCAATACTGACTGCGACGTGACTTCATTTTGACCGCAACATCAAAGTGCACGTTGTATTACGCGCAGCATTAATTCCGTTGGATGTGTGCACGTCCTTATCAAATTAACAATAAACTTTGTTGTTTTTAAAAACGTAATATAATCTTTATTACAAAATGATGTTTAAAATTTAATTTTTAGTATTAACCAAGATCCGCTGTCTTTGTTTGGTGACACTTTTACCACATTGCGAGTAACGTCGCGTAATTTTTGACGCCGTCGTGACGTAGGGGGTGATTCCCATAGATTCCCATAACAAACTGAAGTTGACAAATCAGCGGACGGTGATTTTTTTGTACAGACCTCGTTTTGATGTCACAAATGTTAAAGAAGCTAAAATTACTTCAGACCATCGCGTGGACTCCTTTGAGAGAAGTCTCGCGATAGGTCTGGATGATCGAGACTATCCGAATAGGGAAATCTGCGAAGAGTTCCGACTGCATTTACGGTTTTAAGGGAAAACGGGATGGCGATAATGATAAACAAATAAAAGATGCTTTTTAACGGTACAGTTATCAAATCATTTGTTTATCATAATCGGTTAGCAAGACATAAGTTTCTGCGACACGAAATCTACTTTTATTAAATTATGAATTGTGTTGACGAATTTTGTCCAATGAACTATGTACGAGTTAACACTTTGGGCTACGTTTCCGGTTAATGACCGTTTTGGCTAGACTGCTTCACTGCGCATGTACGGTTTCACTCAAACAAGCGACAGTCAAAGACCTATTTCTTTCCCGTATATTACGGCTAAATAAAGCGCATCCCAACCATGATCGTGGCCAAGAGTCTGATCGACGTTCTTTAAAAATGGGATTTCACTAAATATTGTTTATATAATGCCGACGCGTCACGTACATAAAGGAAATAAGGTGGCGGGATATCTATAAACTGTGAAAATGGCTACGCCTATAAAACAAACAGGTAAACATAATGGCGGACTACTACAGTCGTTCATATTTAAACGCTGTGTAGCAGTCTACGTTTTGGCGACATAAGTAAAAATGCAATTTCATTGTCATTTTTGGATGGGTTCGAGAAAGGTTTTTAAAGGTTTTTCACCTCATTTTTCTTGGAAACCACCATTCTTAATGACTGCTTATCTTGTTAATTTCGTAACAAAATATGCTACTTTACGATTGTGGTCTCCGTAAACTACCATAAATGACCCAAGACCTTTCAAAAGGATGAATCGGTATTTTTATTTTTCGCCAGCAGATACCTTAGGAGCTCGCTATAAATAGCTTTAGTCAGCCAGACCAAAGCCCAAAATTGGAGAGTCGAGTTGCCAACTCATAATTTATATTTTACGTATATTCAGGCTTAGTTGTTTTAAGAACCCATGAATAACCTATACTTTTAGTCGGCATATATACATTGTAGTGTAATTCTGCCGTAATTTGGTGGGTTAGTGCCTTTAATGCGTAATTTTGGTTGACTGTGTTCTGTGAATACTACAGGTCCTGTTTGTTTACAAGCCCGTTGGCGTGCATTTGTTGATTTACATATATACATAGTGGTTTTTTTTGCTATCATATCATCCCTTATTTGTAGATAGTTTTATCTTTATACGTTTACTTTATTTTTAATTACGACTTCATTCCTCCATGCTTCATCGGTTTTTGCGCACAATATGACCTATTTATGTGTCGACGTGCCGTAAAAAAAAAAATTTATTCATTCATTCATTGACTTTGATAACGCAACCCTTTCATGAGTTATCTTTTAACGTTTTAATAGTTATATAAAGCATATACAAGCAGGGTTTAACGCAAGCGTAAAATAGCTGCCGAGAGACAAAAGTTAACATAATAATAGATCAAGTCACGGGTGTTAAAACAATATTGAAAACAAATGTTGTCACGGAGACATAAACACCACCACGACCGGTTTTCTTGCCAGACACAATCTTCCCGATTTGTACCATCAGTTCTTCCTACCAAGCATTTTGAATCAATGTGGGCGACCTCGCTTCTTTCTGTTCAAATTTCTTGACATGCATTACATATCGATTACAATTCACCCTTGCAACAACGTGCTAAAAGTACACATCAGCACCGAAATAGAATTGTTCACATGTAAGGGATGCGTTAGCGTGTGCATTACAACACATATAAAATGTTCACTGCTACCATGTGCAATTATAAGATTGCGTTATCAAAATGGAAAGGAACTGTTGCTACCTTACCAATTGCAATAATGAAAGCCATAATAAGAAAAATTTTAAAAATAAGTCAATCAGAAGGCTTGAACCCTGACTTCCCCGGCACTAACACGTCGCCTCACTCAACTGCGCTACAGAGGCTAATGCATGTTTTGTTGCTAATATACATATAATAGTTACAAAATGCTACACTTTAGTTGACTGGTTTACGAAAAACGTCATTTCAGCAAGTAACACGGTAACCTTTTAATATTGCAACATATGTGTTTATACCATTCAAGTTTTTTAAATGAGTCCACTGGGAATTGATGTTGTAATGCATAGCTATCGCTGGCGCGTCTCCATAGTTAGGATATACCTTCTTCGGGTCGTCTATTTTATATGTTCAGCGTAATTTCTTTTGGTGTTTTATGGCTGATTTAGTTTATTTTTATCAACTAAATCCATAAATAATGCGTTTGAACAACTCTAAAAATAATACCAGATGTACTTCCTTTAAGGTGGACGAATTGATCATGGGCATCATGAAACGAGAGCAAAGAAAGCATTATACGATACATTAGCGTTTGATGAAGCAGTACAAACAGCCATGAACATGACGGACGAAAGCGATACATTAATCATAGTGACGGCCGATCACTCTCACGTCTTTACCGTGGCCGGATATTCTGACAGAGGAAATGGAATTCTGGGTAATGTTAATCTATTTTCAAAACGTCTTCACGACATAGTGAAGTTTACATTCAATTAATTTGATCTGTGACTACCTTTAGTTTATATGTCCTTTGGTTGCAGCCATTAGATTGAACATTTCAATGTTAAATTAAGTTGTTTTCCCATTAATTGGCTAAATGACTTTACGAAGATTAATTTGTTTAAACATGATTTGTTCTATTTTCTTTATTTTAATGCATCTGTTTTTAACTTCAGATATTGCTAGACCAAATCTTGATCGGGATAATGTAACATATACAACATTATCATATGCCAATGGTCCAAAACTGGAATCATATCCTCGCAAGAACCTGACGGAAGATACAAGTAAGTTACCTTAAAACATTAATTCGAGAGTGCAAATCTCTAAAAAATAATATATGTTTTTTTTTAATGAAGCATCTTAGACAATAATTCTAAACCTCCATTGTAAAGTACATTTACGTAAGCCTATTTTGTTAATAACTGGATATGTTTGTTTTGTTTTTTCCTCTAGTTACAAATAACACATAAAGAACCATCTATATCAGAAAACACTAGCTTACAAGAACGATATTTTAGTAATTTTAATTATATTTTCCCGTCTATTATCATTAACAATATACTTCATTCTTAATATGAGTCAACATTTGACTATCCAATGTTACATATGTACCATGCAGTTACTATCGCCGAACACCTGTTTTGAGCCGAACACCTGTTTTGACATCACGAGTTTACCTCTATTGCCAACCTTTTTATGTTTGTGGTTTCACATACTTCGCTTTTTTTCTCGTTATTGTTGTTTGTTTTGCATGAGTGCTTTCGGTTTTCGGTTGTATGTATTCTGAGAATGCAACATTCTTTCCCCGAATTTTAAAACTACTTTTACTGTAAATATCATTTCACGTATTAAGCAGATAAAGTCAATCTTGATAATCTTCGACACGTTGAGTGTAAATACAAACGTCTTGACCCTTTGTGCAGAAAAAAAAATGAAATCGGAACTACGTGTCAGTAATTATTATTACTTTTATTAAAATATTTTTGACCATCAACATTTAGTTCGTCGATATGATGATGACGTTTCTCTCTTTATTTATTGATTAATTTATTGTCTTCAGTCTGCCGTTCTGTCTATCTTTGATAAAAGGTGCGACTGTATCAGCCAATCAGAAACGATACTAGAATCTCAGTTTTGTTTTGTTCGTTTAGTATTTTACGTCATTTTCAACACATGTAAGGTTATATATGACGGTCGATTTTATTTTGGTGGAGCCAGACCACCAACTTTTCCTGGGTAGAACCAGTACTGTTCACCTCCCGCCATCCATAAGAATCGACACTTCCTCACTTACAAGTCGAACTCCCAGTGGGATTCGAACCTGCAGCGGTGAGAGGAGAAGGTTTACAACGCAACGTCGTTAACCATGATCTAGACTATAGTCAATCATCTCTCAAACACATATCAGTAAGGTGGTGGTATATTATTAGCAATGCCAGTACACGCAATCAGCAGTCGAGTTAAACAGTATTTAGGCATATCTATAGCATTCCTATCTCAACGCTAACAACCGAGCAAGAACTTTATCAAAAATGCATAGCAAAATATAACAAAGCGCAAGTATTTGCAGAAAATGAGATAGGAAAGCTTGCATACTACATGCTTACCAGACTATTTGTTTTTAGTAACATCTATGAGTCATTCGCAACATCTCGTACACTGCTTCGCAGCTTTACTCGAATGTATATCAAGGGTCACATTATTGGTTACGTCATACTAGCGTGACGCGCTTAGATTCACGCCAAAACGAATTTGCATTCAAAATCAAAGTTATATTCAACATTTTGCAATGTCATTTAGCAGAGTTCTCCATCTATAGTTTATTTACATAATAATAATAAAAAAACATGCAACGCATTTAATGCATCAATACGTGTGGTGTTCGGCCATATTGTTTATATAGCAACAGCTTAGCAACAGTGCACTATTTTTGTGCCGTTGCCTTCCGGCTAAAAAAATATCAAGATTCTGAATATACCGAAGCATCGATATACACACGAGGCGGGAGCCCGAAGATTGACGGGTTTGACCGAGTTTTCACGATTGAATTATGAGTTATGCACCAGAGAGAGGGGAAGGATACATAGGAATCCGGGAACCGTGCCATACTCTTATTATCGAATAGATTCCTATGGTTATTTGACGTGCTCAGAAGGATAGACCGATACACGGGACCGCCCGTTTTACGTCCCCATCCGACGGACGAGACTAAGGAAAAGTGTTTTGCCCAAGAACACACCGACGAAACTACCGACGAAACTCAGTTGCACCACGGAGGATTGAACCCGGGGCCTCCAGTTACAAATCCGCCGCGCTACCGATTGCGCCAGGCCAGCCCTCAGGCTTTCAGGAGTTATGTCCATTAAATGACGCTGTTAAGACTTCATATGTTTTGTTCTGCCGTTTGCACATTCTCTTAAGTCATATAGTTAGACAAACAAGAGATAATAAACAAGGTTAATAAACACTGATGTTGGCTGTTGTAATATTTGTACTGTTTTATAGCAACATATTTATATAATCCGTTTTAAACTCTGGCAATACATGATTGTTCCCAATTGTTTTGATCCTGACCTCTAAACCGAGGGATCTGACCTACGATTCAAAATAAACGTTGTCTTTTAAACATCATAGGCAGCCACTGTTTTATACTGATGTACGAGAAATTTAGGGTAGTCTACCAGTTAAAGTGGTTTCAACATATTTGAATACATTATTTTATATATCACACGTTATTAACGAATGTTGTAACAAAATAGTGTAATAACAGCGAAGGTAAATTCAATAATAATAATAATTCGGAAATAAATATAAAGTATGACCCTTAAAAAAAAGTGTTGTTTTTTTCCAGCTGACACTTCTTACCAGCAGATTGCAGCTGTTCCATTGGCATCTGAAACTCACAGCGGCGAGGACGTGGCCATTTACTCACGTGGACCCATGTCACATTTGCTGACAGGTGTCAAAGAACAAAATGTAATTGCTTACGTCATGGCCCACGCGGCGTGCGTTGGAAACACCGGAATTCCATGCGCTAAAGGCAGAGCAGATCCTTGTCGAGGTGTTTCGAATGAGGGCATTGCTGTTGGAAGTAGACCATTTTATGTTCTCTATTTGTGTGTGTTTGTGGTGTTGCACCTAATGTTTGTTTAAACGTAGACACTAAATATACTGAACTGAAAAAGAAACGCAGCTCGATGTGTATTAGGGGTGCTGCGGTGCTGGATGGGTCTTCGTGTAACATATTGCGACCGCTTTTACGGTTCTCACGTGTTTATACTATGATGGGCTTGTATGGGATGATCCGCTGCAGTGTTTTTTGTCTGTTTTTATCGCCGCTTTTCGGTCATATTCCTAATGCCAAAACATATATTTTCCTCAATTTTGATGAAAAGTTTGTTTTGGTACATTGACATTGAGTACAATATGATTCATTTGATCTTAGATTACAGTAAGTAAGTAAGTAAGAACATAAGTAAGTAATTTCTTTATCTATAGAGGGTAACTCAATTGGCATAGCCAATCTTCATTGAGGCCCTCTTAATAACATATTTACAAATATAATACAACAAATAAACGTCATTTATAAAATACCTTATTTTATGAACACATATCAAAGCATATGACAACTTGATATTTTAAAATGAAACGCTGTCTAAAATCAATCAAGATGAAACATAAACATACTATGTATACATAAACATGGACACATTTGTATAGTGTATACAGTATTACTGTTTAACCCATGAAATTAACATCATGTAAAAGCAAACAAGACTATGGTAGATTTAGATTCGATCTTCTCTTTTTACCCATTTCAAGCATTTGTTGGAAAATATGTTCAATGATGTAGAGTTTTTAATTTCTAGGGAAATACTATTCCATACTAAAGTTCCAGAATATGATAAGCTCCCTTTGAATAGTTCGTTATTTGGCTTAGGTGTTACGAAATTTCTATTTGTAATTGATCTCAGTTGCATTGAAGTATTTTGCTCATTTACTCTCATATGACACAAGTCGCTTAGATATTGCGGGGACATTTTGTTTGCTATTTTATACATGCTTTTAGCTTTTTGAAGAAAAACTATTTCTTCGAATGATAACATAATTAGAGAGATACGTGCAGTTTCAAGGTTAATATATTAATGACCTTGTATAATTGTGCATGCTCTTCTTTGCAATTTTGTAATTCTATATACATTGGTATTAGAAGAGTTTCCCCAAATAACACAGTAATAATTAAAATGAGGTTGTATATATGCATTGTTGAATAGTAAACAATGTTCCTGTGATATATACGAACGTATTCTGGATAACAGCCACAGACATGACGATATCTTTTTGGAAATATACTGAAAATGGTTATTCCATTGCATATTTTCATTAATATTTACACCTAATATTTTGTCGCCTGTTATCATTTTTAACTCCATATTTTCATAATTAAGCACCAATGAAGCATTATTCATATGTGCACGTTTCTGTCTATAGTTGTAACGAACATGACTTGTTTTTCTGTATTTAATAGCATACCATTCTCTTTACACCATCTTTGAAGGTGGTCTAATGAATATTGTAGATTGTTTTCTAGAGTGAGCTTATCTAATTGTACATCATAAAGTGTAGTGCCATCAGCATACAAGTCTGTACTAATAGAAGTTTTACAAAGAGTTATAGGTAGATCTTTTATAAATAATATAAATAATAATGGCCCAAGTATGCTCCCTTGTTAAATGTCACATCTTATAGATTTATGGTCAGAGATAGTACCATTTATCGTAACTAAGGTATGACTGAAACTATGCTATTATTCGATTGCTGCATCTGTTAAGCTTCAGTTTTTTAAGCAGTATCCCAGCCAGCATGGCCATAACTGATAGATATCGGTAATTGGTCGGTATGTTGGCAGATCGGCCCGATATATATCCGTTATCTATCCGTTATCTGTCATAGACATCGGGCCGTTATGCAGACTTGCCACTCTGTTACCGATACCGATATCTATCCGATATCGGTAACAGAGCGGCAAGGCCCGATGTCTATCCGTTATCTATCCGTTATATGTATACAGGAAACATATCGGTCCAACATCGGTCCAATATAGGCTTGCTGACTGGGTTTGTGTGTTCATTTTATGATTTGCTGAAAAGATATCGGTCAGCATGCTAAATTGATTGTTCAATGCATTACTCTGAATGAATATAGCACATTTCTTCTAATGTCTATTATTATATCTCGGGCCAACGTCAGGCCGACGTAGTTTGTATCAATTGATACCATATATCGGGCCGCTGTCGGTCCGATATAACACGCCCTAAATCATAAAGTGAATATTGTATATTTATTGTTAATGTGAACAGATATTCCTCGCAAATGTCCTTTTTACATTGCAAAATGATGCTACCTACATTCAGTTTTATTTATTGCCAATAAATATTTTTCCAATCGAGCTAATTGAGATAAGCACCAACAAAAAAATATATATAAGGTAGTGTGCCTGTACTGTATTATTTCATGATCTTTAATATTGTTTCTAGAAAATTAACTAATGGAGTGTTTGTCGATGTATATATATGCATATTGTGTGTGTGCGTTCGTGCGTGCGTTTATGAGTTTTTGCAGAAGGCCACATTGAAAATAAGATGTATGATGTATGTTATATAACTCTAATGTGTTACCTTTTTTTAAATAAAGCTTTTTTTATTAGTATTAGTAGTAGTATATGTAGTGAAAAAATGTCAGCATTCATTAAATCGATTTGATAAACATTTTGATAATGTGGGTACTATATAAATTGGACGGTAATTGTTAACTTATCTTTACAACCGCTCTTAAAGAATGGACGATGTGAATTTATTATATATGTGATACTTTCGGGTATAATATTACAGATAATTTAAGTAAACGAGGACCAATACAATCCAGCCCCATTGCTTTTGATATATCAAGCGAAGATAAAAACTTTCTCACAAAACTTTCCTCAAAAGGAATGGTAAATTCAATACCATTTGGCACTTAAGAATCGATATATGTTTTGAGATCATCAAAAGTTGAAACTTGAATATTTTCCTGCAATTTTGACGCAACAGTTACAAAATAATCATTAAAAGTGTTTGCCTTACCAACATCATCAGATATTAATTGATTATTTTTGTTAACACCTAAAATGGTTTCTGCGTTTCCCGCTTTATTTGATTCCCCAAATTCTTTGAATATTATCCATACAGTTCGAGGATTATTCTTCCCTTCTTCAATTTTCGATTTATATGTTTCTTTTTTGGCAGTTTGTATCATTGCGGAGACTGTTTTTCTTAAAATTTTATATCTGTCCCTTCTTCAGTTTTCGATTTATATGTTTCTTTTTTGGTAGTTTGTATCATTACGGTGACTGTATTTCTTAGAATTTTATATCTGTCAGAGTTTTCATTTATTTTACATTTATTTCTTTCCTTAATACAATCAAGAATTTCAGCTGAAAGCCAACCTAGTTGATGTTGTTTTTTCAATTCTGTGACTTTTTAAGGGAGCGTGTTTATCTACAATTTCCGTAAACAGTGTAACCCAAGCATCCAATGCTTCATTTATACTGTCAACAATGTCCCATGTTACAGCGCTAAGATCATTTATAAAATCGGTTTCATTCAAATGATTAAACGATCTGTAATTGACTGGTGTGTGTTTTTATGGAGACAAGATCTCAATTTCCGATTACAGAATATGGCATAATGGTCACTTGTACCTAACTTTCTTCAGTATTTGTGTAAATGTGATCAATTAAAGTACTTGTGTCCTTAGTAACTCGTGTAGCTTCTGATACTAATTGCGTGTACCCTAAAGAGGCAATACAATTCAACCATTCTAGACTAATTTCATTATTCAATAAATTCTTATTTATATCACAAAAAATAATTGTTTCTTTACCCATGTTTGTTGCGTTCTCAATTAACTACCCATTCAATTTTTGAATCTGGAGGTCTATACATATTACATACTAAAGCTGATTTGCCTTTTTCTAATATTATTTCTAACCAGAAGCAATCAATATCATTTATTTCCAGATCCTCTCTACGTTTAGTATTGATACCAGTTCGAACATAAACTATAATGCCGCCGCCACCATTTGAAATATTAACCCTACGAAAAAGTGTTTGAAATCCATTTAATTTGAAAATATTTAAATTTTTATGAGCTTTTAATTTTGTTTCAGACATACCAAAATTATGTAAGTCCTTATTTTGTGGCGCTGTTAATAAAATATTAACTTCAGAAAATTTACTGAAATAAGAACCACGTAAACCTTGAGTTTTCAAATGCCCTAAATTTAACCCTTTATTTTTCAGATTTAAATCAATTCCCTTCGTGCCATTTATATTATAAGTATCAATATCTGCAGAATTGAATGTTGTTTAACGGCTCATCAACACAGTATAGGTTATTTAGAGCCGCCCCAGAGAGAGGGGAAGGATACATAGGAATCCGGGAACCTGTCCTACTCTTATTATCGAATAGATTCCTATGGTTCTTTAACGTGCTCGGAGGATAGACCGATACACGGGACCGCCCGGTTTACGTCCCCATCCGACGGACGGGGCTAAGGTAAAGTGTCTTGCCCAAGAACACATCGACGGAACTCAGTGGCACCACGGAGGATTGAACCCCGGGCCTCCGGTTACAAATATGCAGAAGAATGTATATAACTATGATGAATTGTATATAAAGTTGTGTTAATATCTCATTATGTACTATTAAAACTTGTATTCAGGGTCGTTTCTGAACTACTAATAGTATTTGAGTGATCATCCTCTTGTAAAACAGTTGAATTCGCAATATTCAAAATAGATGGAACTTTCCTCTCACATGTATTACTTGTTTTATAACAACATCTTGTGTATACAGGCGTCTCAGATATTCAGTTTCGATGCAAGTGCATTTCATTTTCTCAGTATCACAATTTGCGCATATATTACTTAACACTGCATAATAATTTTCTAAACATACTGCACTTGCACCGTAAGAGGCACAATACAGTTTGTATTCATACACTCATTTTGCTTGTGTCCAATTACATTGCATGAGTAGCAACGCCCTGTAAAATTTCTGATGCGCAAGCGACACTCATTGTCCTATCGCATATCGCACATATTCCATATTTGTGCGTTTGAATCGCGCGGAAAATACCGTCCTTGTGGTGCATGTTGAAATCTCCTTGAGTTTGAGTGGTCAACATAATGATGATCATTTTGAGACGTAATGTGGCTATATTCCGACTGTGAACCCTGATCCCGTCGATCATAAAACGTTTGTCAAGCTCGATTTGAAGTCTGGCCGTTTGGTTGAAAGGTACGCATGTACGTGCACCTGTCGAAATTCGATACAACTGGGACAATTCTATCTATTGTTCCCAGCATGCGCTTTACACCAGAGTATGATAACATTGTAATATCTATCAACCGGATTTCCATTTTGTATAAATGGAGTGAACAAATAAATGCACTGTAATCCAATTGTGTTGCAAGCTTGGAGATGCTTTTATTATAGTCCCGCTACATCTCTGCGAGGGCATAGTAAACACAAATATATTTCACATGTGGCATTTTTTCCAAGGATGTATTTAACTCAGTCACAGTAGCGTGTCTCGAAGCTTTCTGGGTCTCTACAACGAGCTGCATCATTGCCACCAATAAACAAAATGACCGTCTTAAAAGTGTTCATATCATAATATAGTGATATCGTGTCAATGCCAGCGCCACTAATTGCGTTTTTGTACACACCACTCAACATGCCCTTTAGATGTATGCCGTATTTATACAGTAAATAGTATTAAACAATTATGAAATAAATGTTTTACTGTAATAAATAAATGTTATAAATAATGGATTTTACAAGAGTGCTCATTCATTATTAAATTTATTAAACGAGTTGGCAAAATGATATAATAATATAATTTTTGCTAACAATTTTAATAAATTCAATAATGAATGAGAACGAATGTTAGATTCTATTTATCACATAACTCACATATCGACTTTTATTGCATTTTGCCTGTCGCTTTAACAAGTCAGAAAACGTATATTAACGTGACGTCATTAACGTTATGTTATACCACTAGTGGAATATCGAAAATATTGAATGGTGTTATTACTCTCTCACACCGCATGTTATGTGATAAATGTATTTTCAGAATTTTATGAAAAATAGCTCTAAAATTCCCCATTGTATGGTTTATGTTCCCACTATAAAGAAGAAAGATACATGACAACCGCTTTTACGGATCGCCCGTAGTAATACTTAATGGGCTTGTATTTGGGATGATGAGGGATACGTGGTGAATGCTGTTACGGGTCGCCCGTATTTATATGTAATGGGTAAGTGTAAGAGATGACGAGGGTCACCTGTATTTACTTAATGTGCTTGTATTGGGGATGATGAGGGATACGTGGCGACTGCCTTTATGGGTCGCCCGTATATATAGTTGATGGGCATGTGCAAGGGATAATGGATACGTATCGACCGCTTTTACCGGTCGCCCGTATTTACACAGAATGGGCTTGTATTTTGGATGATAGGGGATACTTAGCGACTAACTTGTATGGGTCGCCCGTATTTATACTTAATGGGTTTGTATTCGGGATGATGAGGGATACGTGGCCACTGCTTTTATGATTGACTCGTATTTATACTTAATGGGCTTGTATTCGGGATGATGAAGGATACGTGATGACCTCTTATTTGGTGCGCCTCTAATTATACTTATTGGACATTGAGTCAGTTTGTATGTATGTGTGTCATGTTCACGATGGTGGTTTTTGGACTGCGTTGAAAGACTCGAAGAAGACTCCCGTTCAACGCGGAGAGTAAATGTCAGAATAGTTTGGACAAAGAGAATCCATATAGATCTCCATCAGGTGTTGCTGCTGGAGATGTTGTATTTTTCAGTGCAAAGCTAGCTTTCCAGATTATACACATCCACACTGTAATGGCTCATCAACACATTATAGGTTATTTGGAGCAGCCCCAGAGACTGGAATACAGGAATATGCCCTACTCTTGCTATCGCATATATTCCAATCGTTCTTTGGAGGATTAACTCTGATTTACTGGACCGTCCGGTTAACGCCCCCATCCGTAGTTTCGTGGGAAGCATTGATTGCTTGAAAACCTTCCATTTGCAGTTTCAGTAAGCCATACCCACACCGATAAAATGGGAATTAGACAATTTGTCTAGGTGCATTACTTTTAAAGGAACTGCTCATTATCTACAGTACATTAGACCTAAATGTATATAAAACTAATTAAAACATTGGTTACTGATATAGCTTATTGCACAAACCCGTATTAAGTGTGGTGTCGACATTATTGTCAGTGATTACATTAGTTACCATGTCATTTGCATCGAACAGATCATGGAAAATTTCATCTGGCATCACTTTAATCAATTCATGAAGGGCTGCCGTTTTAATGAATGACCCCAGTAGTCATAACGTTTGATATATCCCTAGGGGCCTGACAATATCAATAATCTTGCACTTTCCCAGCAAGAACCTACTTGTGCAATATCGCCTACTTTAAATTTAGCCAATGAAGTCATTGTTGATGTTTTGACAAGCAGACGAACTATGGAAAATAACTTCAATGTAATCAAATATGACGCGATGTTTTGATTATCCCCACTGAAATGATGACAAAAAAGGCAATAGATAGATCTAGTAATAAATAATAAATGTTTGTACGAATACACAAAAGTAATGCGAAAGTAATCCGGTATGCAATACAACTATATACAATAGTAGAGACATGTATCGCATTCTCTCCCATTTAGGGTGGACGCAATGCAATGTTCCAGGGCATCTCTCCCATTTAGGGTGGAGGACGCAAACCATGTTTCAGGGCATCTCTCCTATCAAGGATGGACGCAAGGCCATGTTTCAGGGCATCTCTCTCATTTAGGGTGGACGCAAGCCATGCTTCAGGGCATCTCTAACATTTAGAGTGAACGAAAGGTCATGTTAAAGGGCATCTCTCCCAGTTAGGATGGACGCAAGGACATGTTTCGGGACATCTCTCCCATTTAGAGTGGACGGTAGGCCATGTTTCGGGGCATCTCTCCCATTTAGGGTGGACGCAATGCCATAGTTCGGGGGCATCTCTCCCATTTAGGGTGGACGCAAGGCCATGTTTCGGAGCATCTCTTCCATTAAGGGTGGACGCAAGGTCATGTTTCAGAGCATCTCTCCCATTTAGGGTGGACGCAAGGCCATGTTTCAGAGCATCTTTCCCATTTAGGGTGGACGCAAGGCCATGTTTTAGAGCATCTCTCCCATTTAGGGTGGACGCAAGGTCATGTTTTAGAGCATCTCTCCCATTTAGGGTGGACGCAAGGTCATGTTTCGGAGCATCTCTCCCATTTAGGGTGGACGCAATGCCATATTTCGGGGCATCTCTCCCATTTAGGGTGGACGCAAGGCCATGTTTCGGAGCATCTCTCCCAATTAGGGTGGACGCAAGGCCATGTTTCAGAGCATCTCTCCCATTTTTAGGGTGGACGCAAGGTCATGTTTCAGAGCATCTCTCCCATTTAGGGTTGACGCAATGCCATGTTTCAGAGCATCTCTCTTTCACTTTCAGAGCATCTCTCCAATTTAGGGTGGACGCAAGGTCATGTTTCAGAGCATCTCTCTCATTAAGGGTAGACGCAAGGCCATGTTTCAAAGCATCTCTCCCATTTAGTGTGGACGCGAGACCATGTTTCAGAGCATCTCTCCCATTTACGGAGAACGCAAGGCCATTTTTCAGAGCATCTCTCCCATTTCGGGTGGACGAAAGGCCATGTTTCAGAGCATCTCTCTCATTTAGAGTGGACGCAAGGCCATGTTTCAGAACATCTTTTACATGTGGGGTGGACGCAAGATCATGTTTCAGAGCATCTATATCATTTAGGGTGGACGCAATGCCATGTTTCAAAGCATCTCTCCCATTTAGTGTGGACACAAGACCATGTTTCAGAGCATCTCGCCCATTTAGGGTGGCGCAAGGCCATGTTTCGGAGCATCTCTCCCATTTAGGGTGGACGCAAGGCCATGTTTCAGAGCATCTCTCCCATTTAGGGTGGACGCAAGGTCATGTTTCTGAGCATCTCTCCCATTTGGAGTGGACGCAAGGCCATGGTTCAGAGCATCTCTCTCATTTAGGGTGGATGCATGGCCATGTTTCAGGGCATCTCTCCCATTTAGGGTGTACGCAAGGCCATGTTTTAGAGCATCTCTATTATTTAAGGTGGACGCAATGCCATGTTTCAGAGCATCTCTCCCATTTAGGATGGACGCAATGCCATGTTTCAGAACATCTCTCTTTCACTTTTTGAGTATCTCTCCACTTTAGGGTGGACGCAATGCCAGGTTTCAGAGCATCTCTCTTTCAGTTTCAGAGCAAATCTCCAATTTAGGGTGGACGAAAGGACGTGTTTAAGAGCATCTCTCACATTTAGTTTGGACGCGAGGCCATGTTTCAGAGCATCTCTTCCATTTAGGGTGGACGCAAGGCCATGTTTCGGAGCATCTCTCCCATTTAGGGTGGCCGCAAGGCAATGTTTCAGAGCATCTCTATTATTTAGGGTGGACGCAATGCCATGTTTCAGAGCAACTCTCCCATTTAGTATGGACGCAATGCCATGTTTCAGAACATCTCCTTTTCACTTTTAGAGCATCTCTTCCATTTAGGATGGACGCAGGGCCATGTTTCAGAACATCTTTTTCCATTTAGTGTGGACGCAAGGCCATGTTTCAGAGCATCTCTCTCATTCAGGGTGGACGCAAGGCCATTTTTCAAAGCATCTCTCCCATTTAAGGTGGACGCAAGGCCATGTTTCAGGACATCTCTCCCATTTATTTGTACGTAAGGCCATGTTACAGGGATCTCTCCCATTAGAGTGGACGCAAGACCATGTTTCGGGGCATCTGGCCCATTTAGGAGGGACGCAATGCGATGTTTTAGAACATCTCTCTCATTTAGGGTGGACGCTAGGCCATGTTTCGGAGCATTTCTCTCATTTAGGATGGACACAAGGCCCTGTTCAGAGCATCTCTCCCATTTAGATTGGACGCAATGCCATGTTTCAGAGCATCTCTTCCATTTAGGGTGGACGCAAGGCATGTTTCAGAGCATCTGTGTCATTTAGTGTGAACGCAAGGCCATGTTTCAGAGTATCTCTCCCATTTAGGGTGGACGCAAAATCATGTTTCAGAGTATCACTCCCATTTAGGGTGGACGCAAGCCCACGTTTCAGGGCATCTCTCCTATTCAGGGTAAACGCAAGGCCATGTTACAGGGCTACTTTCCAATATAGGGTAGACCCAAGGTCATGTTTCAGAGCATCTCTCTCTTTTAGGGTGGACGCAAAGCCATGTTTCAGAGCATCTCTCCCATTTAGGTTGGACGCAAGGCCATGTTGCAGGGCATCTCTCCCATTTAGAGTGGACGCAAGGCCATGTTACAGGGCATCTCTCCTATTTAGGGTGGACTTAAAGAACATGTTTCAGAGCATCTCTCTCATTTAGGGTGGACGCAAGGCCATGTTTAAGAGGATCTCTCCCATTTAGGGTAGACGCAATGCCATGATTTAGAGCATCTCTCCCATTTAGTGTGGACGCAAGGCCATGTTTCAGAGCATCTCTCCCATTTAGGATGGACACAAGGTCATGTTTCAGAGGATCTCTCCCATTTATGGTTGACGCAATGTCATGTTTCAGAGCATCTCCCTTATTTAGGGTTGACGCAAGACCATGTTTCAGAGCATCTCTCCCATTTAGGGTAGACGCAAGGTCATGTTTCAGAGTATCTCTCCCATTTAGGGTGGACGCAATGTCATGTTTCAGAGCATCTCTCTAATTTAGGGTAGACTCAAGGCCATGTTTCAGAGCATCTCTCCCATTTAGGGTAGACGCAAGACCATGTTTCAGAGCATCTCTCTCATTTAGGGTGGACGCAATGCCATGTTTTAGAGCATCTCTCCCATTTAGGGTGGACACAAGGTCATGTTTCAGAGCATATCTCCCGTTTAGGGTGGACGCATGGCCATGTTTCAGAGCATCTCTCCCATTTAGGGTGGACGCAAGGCCATGTTTCAGAGCATCTCTCCCATTTAGGGCGGACGCAAGGCCATGTTTAGGAGCATATCTCTCATTTAGGGTGGACGCAAGGCCATGTTTCAGAGCATCTCTCCCATTTAGGGTAGACTCAAGGTCCTGTTTCAGAGCATAACTCGCATTTAGGGTAGACGCAAGGTCATGTTTCAGAGCATCTCTCTCATTTAGGGTAGACGCAAGGCCATGTTTGAGAGCATCTTTCTTATTTAGGGTGGACGCAAGGCCATGTTTCAGAGCATCTCTCTCATTAAGGGTGGACGCAAGGCCATGTTTCAGAGCATCTCTCCCATTTAGGGTGGACGCAATGCCATATTTCGAGGCATCTCTTTCATTTAGGGTGGACGCAAGGCCACGTTTCAGAGCATCTCTCTCATTTAGGGTGGACGCAAGGTCATGTTTCGGAGCATCTCTCCCATTTAGGGTAGACGCAAAGCCATGTTTCAGAGCATCTCTCCTATTTAGGTTGAACGCAAGGCCATGTTTCACAGCATCTCTCCCATTTAGGGTTGATGTAAGGTCTTGTTTCAAAGCATCTCTCCCATTGAGGTTGGACGCAAGGTCATGTTTCAGAGCATCTCTCCCATTTAGGGTGGACGCATGGCCATGTTTCAGAGCATTCTCTCCCATTTAGGGTGGACGCATGGCCAAGTGTCAGAGTATCTCTTGCATTTAAGGTGGACGCAAGGCCATGTTTCAGAGCATCTCTCCCATTTAGGGCGGACGCAAGGCCATGTTTAGGAGCATATCTCGCATTTAGGGTTGACGCAAGGCCATGTTTCAGAGCATCTCACCCATTTAGATTAGATGCAAGGTCATGTTTCAGAGTATATCTCGCATTTAGGGTTGACGCAAGGTCATGTTTCAGAGCATCTTTCTCATTTAGGGTGGACGCAAGGCCATGTTTCAGAGCATCTCTCCTATTTAGGGAGGACGGAAGGCCATGTTTCAGAGCATCTCTTACATTTAAGATGGACGCAGTGCCCTGTTTCAAACTAAAATCAAGAACATGTTCATAACTGTTGAGATTTTAGGCGGGATGGGATGCTTCCGCACCCTCACTCCCAATCCACTCCCTCTCTCTGCAAAGTCTTCGTACGCATGGCTGAATTCACCACTTGTCGGGAGGATAGTTAACACCTTTGCTCCTCTGATCCTTATAAAATACTCTAATCAGGACGTGAGGATGTAAAACCTGCTATCTTCACCGCGTGCACGTCGCTGAGTGGGCACTGTCTGCAATCAAGTAGGGTGACTTACTGGGTCGATCCTTGCCAGCACCTACGAATCAGAGATAGATGGGTTGCGGATCTGGTGTACTTGCAGTATAACCGATGGGCGTATATGACGCAGTACTAAACGGAATAATTGCTGACTGACCGAGAGCGAAGATGTCTCCTTCGTCCCGCCAGCGTGGAACAATGCCAAGGACAACTACATTAGTGGGGAAGCCTGGCGGTGTACACGGAGCGAAGGAGTCGACAACCTGCGTGCCTGTCGAAGGATAGAACTATAAAATTATGACGATAATTACTATAGCCACCGGGGATTGAGGTTGCAGTTGGTGTGTGTGGCCCTCAAAGCTATCGTTTCCAGTAGCGGATGTAGACAGCACCACCTAGACGTCGTCCAAACCTCCCACTTTACCGCCGAAGCGAAAACTATAGAGCGAAAGCGACAACCACCAACATACGATCAACAGAGACGACTACACAGCACCACAGCAGCACCAGATCAACCAACACACTCATCTAGAAAAGTCCAGACTCTATTGTACCCATCTCGGTGAACCGTGAGGATCATTGAGTATGTTGACGGAGGGACTATAAACCTTAGAACTACACACACACACACACACACACACACACGTAAGGATGTATGTTTGTCAGTTAATCCCTCAATCCTGATTTGTTCAGATATGCCATTAATTTACACTCCTAAAATGAGAGTTTTGAATCATTTATAAGGGATCGCGTCACGTGTTTAAAGGGTTTAAAGGGTCACGGTTACATGAAGGGATCGCGGAATGCCTGTTTTAGAACTTTAGGCAAGGCGGTGCCCCAATGCCTTAGCTGGCTGGGGAATTCCCATCCGAAAACGAGGGGTTATCTTTGATATAAACTCAGCACATTTGGAGTTTGGGGTGAATGTCATGATGTATGTGTATCAAAATATTACATCTAGGGTTAAATACCAAACCAGTTTGGGCTCAGATATTTATTGTTTCTTAGATGTTCGTAAGGGCGATTGCTTGTCTTTGTGCTTATTTTCATTTTTTTTTCGGAATGACATTAACAGCGAATTTATTATCAATAGTTGCGAAGGCAGTGATTGTGGATGATAAAGACGTATACAGATGGATATCTGAGTTATTAAGCCTACATCACTGCAATTTATGTTATGTTTTACATTTTTTTACATAAGAAATTAAGAAATTATAGATGTTATATCCGAAAATTATGTTTTGTTCTAGTAACGTCCATTACATTGTGTGTTTTAAAAAGCATTTTTAATTTTAATATTGTTTATCATCCGATTTTGATAATTCTTTCACTTTTTCCAAGTCTCAATAATACCGATTGTTTGGCTGTGTCGCAACATTCCCTTTAATTCTAAATGACATAATTATGTTTATTAAACTGTGTTGTTCTACCTCATATAGCACTTTCTTCAGACAAAATTAGCTGTATGGTCATGGTCACACGTATAAAGAAATTTTATCGTCATGGTCACACGAATAATATGGGGCGAGGCGGGGACCCGGGTGGGGGACATGGGGACGTGGGGAGTGGGTAGTGAATGGCAAATTTCGCAAATTTCCCTACTCTCGAAATACACATAGCTTTCAACTGCATGCGCGGATACATGAGTAGGGGATTAGGGAGCGGGTAGGGTGCCCGGCCATAACAAATAATAGCTTGTGTTTGTATTTGCTACCAAATACTCTTCCAAGTAGCCTCTAGTTACATTTTGGAACAAAACTGAATGTGTATATTACCTCCTTGGAATAAATTACATGTGCAGCAGGTGATTTCGTAGAATATGAGCTGCCTCAAGGCCAAGCATATTGCGACGTCTCACAAACACCACCCCACCCCACCCGATTTGCAACTGATGACGCGGATCCAGGATTAGGGATTCCGCTCATAAAAATCCTTTGGCATCCCCTTCTCTCCCCCCCACCCCCAACATACCCACTCCCCACCCCCACACACAACAACAAAACAATGCTCTCGGCCCGTTTTTACAGAGGTGCCAGGATTAGAGGTTCCCTCAGAATTGCCCTTCTTGGTCTGCACCTGACTGGCTTTTAAAGTTAAATGTGTCATATTGAATTGATTGTAAATGCCCCTTGGCAGAATAACAAAGGTTTTATGTAAGTCACTATATTGATTGGTTCTTTGTGTTAAAAATCCACTCAACACCGCGCACGAGCATAAGCCATCTACGGACATTTGAGTCGAATTTAGTCGATAAATTCGGCCGTTTTGCTTTTTAGTGGGTCTAAACTTCGGGGTACATCACGTCGAGAAAATGCACAACAAGTCAGTTTGATGTTTGATTCAGAAATGGACGGATGAATAGATGTGGTAAGTTTCTTTCCCCTATTCCATTAAATTCAGCCTCATGAGCACACTGCAGTGTTTTATCATTGTTATCCAAGTGTTTGGGAAAAAATCATTGTTTATTGCATTTGTATCGTTACTCATTCATTTTGGCGCAAGGTACCTTAGGTTCTGCCACTCATATTCAGCAGCATTGATATCTATGGAACGCTAAAGATGTCCTTCTAGGAGCATTGCATTTATTTATTTATTGTGGGTACGTTATTATATTATGCACACATTTTATAATATGAACTGGCGTATGTATTAGCTCTACTATTCGAGGAATAAGCTTATGTACTCACTCCGGCGTCGGCGTCAATGTCGGCGTCAGTGTCGGCGTCCCAGTCCACATCGAGTTTGTCGTCTTTACAGTTTGTTTTTGTTTTTCTTTGTGTTTAGAGTTCTATATTACTTACATTTTGTGTCCTAGTTAAAGCAGATTTAGCCATGGGCTTTCTTATAGTAGTATCTTAAGGGCTGCATAAGTAATGTTGGTTCCTATAATCCATGGGCTCTCATGAAACCCAAAGTTTGATATCTCTTAACATGTGCAATGCCCAGTTTACAGGTTTATATCTCTTATATTGCTTATACTAGTTCAATCAAATGTAGGCACTGGTTTCCTTAAAGCATTATCTAAAGGATTGCTTATTTAATGTTGTCTTGTTTGACTCCCATAGAACCCAAACTGTGACGGCCAATAAAGTGTACACTAAAGACATATCAAACTATTTTGTTTTACTTCATAAATAGTATTAATCCTTCATTCCTATTGTTTTTGTTGGTGGGTAGGGAGTTGTTTGTGGGGTGACCCGGTGTTAGGATAAAAATAGTTCTTTGAAGATATTCACCACAAACCCTCCCATTTCCGTGTTGATGTTGAATAGCAGACATGTTTACATGCATGATAAAGTAATTTCCCCAGAATTCTACGTCAAAATCCTCACTTTATATTTCGGTTACATATGCGATTTTGTTGAACAGTATAAACCAGACAAATGAATAAATCGGGTGGCTATGGATATACAAACATGTATCTATGGATATACAAACAGGTATCTATGAATATACAAACATGTATCTATAGATATACAAACATGTATCTATGGATATACAAACACGCTAAACAATAACATACAGAATGTGTAGATGAGCCGTTAAACAACACTGAAATCATTAAAATCCGCAGCCTTCCTTCAATCAAACCGAGACTGCAATATTTCGTATGTGTCGTGCTCGGCCGTTTCAAAGGTCCATTATCATACTCTTTTTTCCTATATATGTTAGTGTTAATTATTAGACAGTTTAATAGTTTATTTAAGATCTCTTCGGCCTTCCTAAATATGTTAGTGTTAATTATTATACAGATAAGGTCTGTCGCCTTCCTATATATGCTAGTGTTAATTATTAGACAGTTTAATAGTTTATTAAAATACGCAGCCTTCCTATACGTGTTAGTGTTAAGTATTAGACAGTTTAATAGTTTATTTAAGATCTACCGCCTTCCTATACGTGTTAGTGTTAATTAATAGACAGTTTAATAGTTTATTTAAAATTTGCAGCCTTCCTATATGTGTTAGTGTTAATTGTTAGACAGTTGAATAGTTTAAGTCTAATCCGATACGATACTATCTACAATATAACAATTCATAACATAAAACTATGCCATTATTTTTAGAATTACAACAGACAACATGTTTCGTCTCAAACAAAAGGTTAGTTTTTGGATTCAGTGTAAGTGCGTACAAAACAGTATTGAAATGCGCATAATGCTTCCGGAGGCCAAGTACGGAAATGTTAACGACCTGCTTATAGCGGGTCGTTATCCTCACGCTATCACTGATTCAGTTCCAAGTACTTCACGCGTGTTCCAGGACATCGATTACACGGACGTTCTACCACTACCGACTCCAAACATATAGAAGCACCATGTTTATTGTATATTGTATTTTATGGGTTGAACCACTCTGTTCATCTCACACATTTGGTAACAAGTCTTATTATTAGTGTCAATACCCTTACTTTATGATTATTTAAGCGTTCCTTACTTTCTACACGCCAACTTCTACAACAGCGTCCCGCACTTAAAACACGCCGACACATAAGACAGCGTCCCGCACTTTCAACACTTAGACACCTAAGACAACGTCCCTTACATTCAACACGTCCACATACGCAACTTTCCAGGGTGCAAACATGCAACAAATAGAGAGTACCGCAAACGTGTGTGTGCTTGTGTGTGCCTCATCCGTTTGTTTAGCGTGTTATACAAAACGTGACAATGTGGGTACATTAGAGTGTAAATGCTAAACTAAACAACATTATAGACCACAAACAGCTATTCGAACTACCTTAGTTTTAAGGACACACAGCAATCTTGAATCAAAAAAACTAGCGCCTAGGCTATTAATCCAGCATTACTTTAAATGTAAATGTGCAAGCATATAATGCAGTATTTATTATTAATAAAGATTTACAAATATGCATATGCGTAGAAAAACTAACGCGATGCCGCGGGTCCCTTTTACACTATAATTGTGCTGTCCATGTTACAATGACAGTGATAAATGCAGATATAGACA
The DNA here is from genome assembly GCA_037043455.1 of Cyrtodaria siliqua. Lineage (NCBI taxonomy): Eukaryota > Metazoa > Mollusca > Bivalvia > Adapedonta > Hiatellidae > Cyrtodaria > Cyrtodaria siliqua. The sequence goes on along the minus strand of JAWPHD010001468.1, from coordinate 145,632 downwards.
CCCGTTTTGGATGCATACACGCTGTACTTAGCATATCGGCATGACTGACAGAGATACATGCAGACATAGACACCGGTGTCGGATGCATAAACGATGTAGTTAGCATATCGGCATGACTGACAGTGATACATGCAGACATAGACACCCGTGTTGGATGCATACACGCTGTAGTTAGCATATCGGCATGACTGACAGTGATACATGCAGTCATAGACACCCGTGTTGGATGCATACACGATGTAGTTAGCATATCGGCATGACTGACAGTGATACATGCAGACATAGACACCCGTGTTGGATACATACACGCTGTACTTAGCATATCGGCATGACTGACAGTGATACATGAAGTCATAGACACCCGTGTCGGATGCATACAAGCTGTACTAAGCATATCGACATTGAAGAAACACTGCAGTTAAATATGATGTTATATATTTGAATATGTATACATGCAACGTCCAGTTTAATATGTTCACACATTTATCTAGTCAGTGTTACCTTTGAATGATATTCATATCCGCATCCAGTCCTTATAAACGTACAGCGCAGTTTAGGCTATATATGACTTCAATTTTAGTGGTGGTCTGCCTCATACCGCCCACCTTACCCTGAGCAGAACCAGTACTGTATACCTTCCGCATCCGTAGGAATGACATGTTCTCACTTTTGAACAAGTCGAGCTCCCAGTCGGGTTCGAGCCCGCAGTGGTGAAAGGCGATAATGTTTCAAACGCAGCGTTTTTACTATCACGGCCACGAAGACGTTAGAGATATATAGAAGAACTGTACATAGAACGATTTGTAGTCGGGGAGACGTTTTACAGCCACCACACAGCACTACACAAACGCTGGTGTGAATGTCAATAAATAATAAACAGAGGATATAATTGAAACAACAAACATAAACAAAAGAGAACAGTATACCCGGTTTTATTGAATCTGCTCATGAAGGGTAATGTACGATGCAACCCTTCTCACGCCCCTACCACTGGCTTAAGCGATATTTTACTTTAAAGCAACACAGATTGGGCATGACAGGTAAGTGATAACGCTATTGAGTTGTGCTCCTTGCAGTTGAAAGTCATTAAAGAACACATGTGTTGTTGTGAAACATTGCATGCCTTTACAAGTACGAGAAGTTGTTCTTACTGTCGTTAAGCATATGAACACGAGAAAGAAAAATAAATTCAATTCTGTGTTTTTTTCTGTATAACAGCTTTTGAAATTAAATAGTTTCCAAGTCTGGTAAAAGTCTTCATATAAGTATTGAATGTGTACAAAGTGTCGTTGAAACTTCAAAGAGCCATCCAGCAGTCATTTTCTATTTTTCAGTTATCTTTGCATTAAAAATGCGTACACCATCTAGGATACATGCATATGGAAAACAATAGTAAAATATAGTGATCGTGAAAATAGTAATCACTAGCTGAACACTTGAAGACAGCTCTTTAGGTCTGCTTTAAGCTAGCCTGGTGAAGATACGCGCTATCGGATAGTTATAAGGTCCGCGTTACGTGCGCTTCAAGACACCTGCTATATAGACTATTAAGAAGAAATTCTTATGTAACATGTCTATTTCTAGACTTGCCTTTAAGAACGAGTTGCAAATATAAAAGTAATAACGTCGATGCTAAAATAGACACCATCACCCCCATTTCCGCTATACAAGAACATCACTGGTCCGCATAATTAGTTATGTTTTTATAAAGCTGTCGTACTTAACAACTGTACTTTGTCGCCGATTTTGAATTTAGAAAGATCAGCTAGGGCTCCTGTTTTCGTTATTGCCAGAGCATGATATGAATAGAAACGACGATGATGTGTATTAAATGATACCCGTTTGTGGTATGCATAATGAGAAAACCTCTGCTTAAACATGAAGCTATATAGTTTCCCCGTTTCTCCAAAAAGTCATGATGAGTATTGTAAATGCGATTTTCCTTGTATTGCAATAGTTATTATGTGTTCTAAATTTGAACCTCGGAGTATGGTATGTATTATTACCATGTCATTTATTTATCTAACATCAAGGTCTGATATACATTTAAGGACAGTTTGGTGAAATTGTCTAGGGTTTGACACCAACATTTGGTTACGTAGCTAGCTCCAAAATGTCTTCTACGTTATATATCTAGGATATTCTTTTTCCATTTTAACTGGCAGCTTATATTACCCTACTGATTTTTTTTATAAAAATGGTGTTCTCTTTTTTGCGTTAAGAAATGGATACCGGTATTGAGTCATTGTGATGACATATTATGTAAATCCAAATTACTGTTTCCATGACACATATGCAAAGTTAACCTCTACCATCGCCATTGATATTTGTTTTAAGATTCCAGTTATCCGTACCTCGGGATATATAACACTATTTATTATAGGTTACACCCATTTTAATAGTAATCTAATTCAGCTGCCGTATCCTTATATGGGTTTTGTGTTTGTCTATGGTTAACACATTGTGAATCACATAGTTGACGATAAGCATGCATTACAACTTTAATTCCCAGTGAACTTGTCTAAACAACTTGAATGGTATAAACACAAACTTTTGCAATGTTCAAAGGTTACCGTTTTACTTGCTGATATATCGTTTTCGTAGATGAGTCTAATGAAGTGTAGCATGCGATAATTGCTATGTGTATATTACCAACAAAACGTTCATTAGTCTCTGTAGCGCAGTTGGTTGAGGCATGGTGTTAGTGCTGGGGAAGTGAGGGTTCAAGCCTACAGGTATACTTTTCCTTTTTTTATTTTAATTATTTTTTGTTTGTATGGTGTTTTACGCCATGTTCAACACATGTATGGTTATATATGACAGTCGATGTCTTGTGATGGAGGCAGACCACCCACTATTTCCTGGGTAAAACCAGTAATTTACATCTTCCGCCATCCCCGTAAGAATCGAAACTTCCTAATTTACAAGCCGAGCTCCCAGTGGGATTCAAACCCGCAGCGGTGAGAGGTGAAGGTTTTCAACTGCAATTGTTTTCTCATTATTTTGTTTTTTTATTATTGCAAATGGTAAGGTGGTAGCAATGAACATTTCCTTTACATTTTTTACTTTGATAACGCAATCTTATAATTACACATGGTAGCAGTGAACAATTTGTATGTGTTGTTATGCTCACGCTAACGCACACGTATCCCTTACATGTGAACACTTTTATTTCTGTGCTGATCTGTACTTCTAGCACGTCGTGTTACAAGGGTGAATTGTAAACAATATGTAAGGCATGTCAAGGTATCTGAACAAATAGAAACGAGGTCGCCCACATTGATTGAACATGTTTGGTAGAAAGAACTGATGGTAAACATCAGAAAGATGTTCAATATTGTTTAACATCCGTGACTTTATTATTATTGTCGTCTCTCGGCAGCTATTTTACGCTTGCGTAAAACCTTGATTGTTTCATATTTTGTATCATTTGTTGTCAAAACCACGATAGGCAATAATTCCCGCGGTGTGTGTTTAAACATTAAGCGATTATATTACTTTTTAATTTGCAACACAGCTTTTTTAGGCATCTCACACAGACAGAACTTGATGAAAGCTGTAGACCAGTACTGAAAGACACACCTTTAGTTAGCTAACAGTCTTCACGGAAACTCTTAACTAGCGGCTAAAGAGTGCTCTTTAAGGCGCCAATCATTAAAACACTTTAAACATCTCTAAATTATTGCTCTTCGAGCTACCTCGATACGAATGTATCTCTTGTGGATGGATCTATGAAGTTATAACGTTTAACAGGTCGACAGTTTAAATTAGATCTTCATTGTTTACATAGCTTACTGAAATTTGCTTTACTTTTAAAATGTTTAATTTCTATTCTAAGTCGCTTTTATTTATTTCAGACAATATCATATGAATTCAACACAAGATATATTCGAAATAACACAAACAGAAGCTGTAAAAATGCATAAGCCATAACATCAGTAGCTGTATCAGCTGCACAGCAAACAACAACAAACGTATCCCTACAAACTGCATCATCAGTAGTTGTATAAGCACTATCAGCCACGAAAGCAACAGTAGCTGTATAAGCTGCATCAACGGCAACAACAACAGCAACAGTATAAGCTGCATCAGCAACAACAATAACAGTAGCTGTATATGCTCCATCAGCAGCAACAACACCAAAAAACAGTAGCTGTATAGCTGCATCAACAGCAACAACAACAGCAACAGTATAAGCTGCATCAGCCACAACAATAACAGAAGCTGTATACGCTCCATCAACCACAACAACAACAGTAGCTGTATAGCTGCATAAACAGCAACAACAACAGCAACAGTATACGCTACATAAGCATCAGCAGCAAAAACACCAGTAACTGTATCAGCTGCAAAAGCAAACCAACTGAAGTAGCTGTATAATCTGTACCGCATCCACACCAGCAATAACTGAATCGGCTGCAGCAGCAACGCCAAAAACAGTAGCTGTATAGTTGTATCAGCAGCAACAACAATAGTAGCTGTATATTCTCCATCAGCCATAACAATAACAACAACAACAACAGTAGCTGTATAAGCTGCATCGCCCACAACAACAAAAACAACAACAACAGTAGCTGTATAAGCTGCATCACCCAGAACAACAACAACACTAACAACAACAACAACAACAGTAGCTGTATAAGCTGCATTACTCACAGCAACAACAACAACAGTAGCTGTATAAGCTGCATCAGCAGCAACAACAACAGTAGTTGTATAAACTCCATCAGCCACAAAAGCAACAGTTGCTGTATAAGCTCCATCAACTGCAACAACAAATAGTAACAGTAGCTGTATAAGCTGCGTCACACAACAACAACAACAGTAGCTGTATACGCTGCATCAGCAACAACAACAACACCAGTGTTTGTATACGCTGTATCAGCAACAACAACAACAGTAGCTGAATACGCTGCATCAGCAACAACAACAACACCAGTGTTTGTATACGCTGTATCAGCAACAACAACAACAGTAGCTGTATACGATGCATCAGCAACAACAGCAACAGTAGCTGTATACGCTGCATCAGCAACAACAATAACAGCAACAACAACAATAGTTGTATACGCTACATCAGCAACAACAACACCAGAAGCTGTATATGGCAACAACTGTATATCAGCAACAACAGCAACAGTATCTGTATACGATGTATCAACAACAGCATCACCAGTAGCTGTATTAGCTGCACAAGCAACAGCAACACCAGTAGTTATAAAACAACTTGTAAAGTATTAATAATAAGTAGTTTCATTATTTTCTTAGTTGTCACTTTTCTTGACCTTTCTTAGCTTTCTAATATATTGCCATACTGCTTTAATGACTAACTTTATTTCAAGAAGGTAACATATTAAGACATAGTATTTACAAAACAATACAAGTCTTGTTTACAATATGGCCGTCTATAATACTACACACTGTTACAATAAATGCATATAGTGAAATATACCACAGTACATGCATCATTATATAACTTCAACCAGACAGACACATGTATTATACTTGTAATGTAAGGTTACAAAATACAATGGAGTTTCATTCTTTCATTAAGAGAAAGGATCTGTATTTAATCTTAAATGTAATTAAAGAATGTGAAGCTCTTATGTCAACGGGAATCATGTTCCAAACTACCATTCCTGAATATCCAAAAGTATGTTTAAGAATATTTGTTCCAGGTTTTAAATGAGCTATATCCTGCCTAGCAGCAGATCTTAAGTTATAATTTGAATTTGAAGAGAATGTTATTAAATGTGTTACGTAATCTGGAGTTAAACTGTTAAGTGATTTATTAATCATAACTCCTCTGTGCATTGAATTCATAATTGTTTAAATAAATTTGCTAATTGTTAAATATATTTCAGATTTGCATCGGATGTAAAAAATGCTTGTGTCTATATAAAGATGCAAGACGGTGTCGTTAATAAAAGGAGCCTATTGGCGACTGTTTATTGTCGTCTGCAACAAAGCACATTTTGGAACATGAGTTGCACTAATAAGCAACAACAACACCAGTAGCTGTAAACGCTGCATCAGCAACAACAACACCAGTAGCTGTATACGCTGCATCAGCAACAACAACAACAATATTTTTTATACCTTTTTAAGATTTTAAGACCTTTTTTCGACTTTTGGCGAATGTTTATTGTCGTCTGCAACAAAATACATTTTGGAACTAATAAGGTATGTAATTATTTTTTATAAAGTGCCGACCCCACGCCACCCCACAAAATCTCCGATCGGGGAAACATTGATAGGTACGTCAGTCATAGAGGAGCACGTGTTGCTTTCGCCCGTGCGAACATTTATTTCTGAATAGACACATGCTGCGCTTATGGTCTTGCTTACGTTCGAAACGGTTCTAGCTGAAACAGTTAAAATGTATTTGTATTTGTTTAAACTTGAAACTATATATTTATATAGTTATTTGTCTGTTCAATTACAGAGTCATTGTGTCAATCCTACAATGTACGTGCCACTTACATGCTATCATACAATAGCTACCAGTGGGATTCGAACCTGAACTGGTGTCAGGCGAGAAGGTTTCAATCGATGCGTCTTTACCCTCTCGACCACAGAGGTAAGGAACATGATTACTAAATAAATAATGTATGTCACAATAATGGGTCACATGACTGTATAACGCCAATTAATGGCATTCGCATTCACCAGTCATTCTCCACTTGTTCCAACACAATCAATTAAAAACTGTTTTTGAAAATCATGATATTTTTTTATTTACAGAAACGTGGACAAATGCATTTTCGGACCTATATGTTGATAATTTTGAATACTTTGTTTTGAATAGAGCCGAAAATAAAAAATCGCGTATACGAAACAGGTGGCATTATTGCGTATCTCAGAAACGAATATGTGACAGATGATATTCTTATTTTTCATAGCTATGATGATATTACATGCATTAAGATTGATGGGACTGATGGTAACAAAATTGTCTTTGGAAACTGATTTATTGGTGTGGTTGTGTTATGTCGTACCAGAGAACAGTAGTAGACAGGCGTTGGTTGAAACGAACATTTTTGATAGAATTATTGATTTTATTACATCTGTAAATGTAAAATATGAAAAAGGTTTAAATTTTGTTTTATGTGATGATATGAAAAGCCGAACGGCTGGATTGGTCGATTACGTTATTGATGATAGCAGTACACATATGTAGTTATTACCCGGTGAGTACACATGTGACGATGAACTCAAACGATTTTCGCAGGATAACGGTAGAATAAACAATAATGGGCATTGTCTGTTAGATTTGTGTAAACAGACTGGATTTAATGAAATTCTAGTAAATGAGAGAAAATGTAAATTGTGTAATATACTAGAAGACGAATTTCATTTTATTTAGAATACCCGATATATTCGGAGTTTAGAAAACAATATATCAAAACATACTATTGGAAACTTATTTTGTTTACTCAAAGCGTCAAACAGAAATTAGAAACGTGGCTATTTTTGTTAACACATCTTTTAATAAACAAAATGAATGTTTGTTAGCAAATAATTGAATTAATTAATTAATGTATAAATTAGCAAATTTAATCTGTATACTGTTTACAACTGTAGTGGTTAAACGCCTTCTCCACGCAAATGAAAGGAACTATTATTAAATATATAGATTGTATATAATTGTATCATAGAAAACAAGTGATATAGTGCATTTGTAAAATATGTTAGTTGTGAATATTGTATATTTTGACTGTCAGTCATATGTTCTGTAAAAATGTATATCCTCATGGGCTATTTGCCTAATGGAATTTTGATAATAAACGTGTAAAAACTTGTTTTCAACGTTTCACTAAATTGAACCACGATAGAACATGAATGAATGAATGAATGAATGAATGAATGAATGAATGAATGAATGAATGAATGAATGAATGAATGAATGAATAATTGAATGACTGAATATTGTTTAACACGTCCACACATAAATGATGAAAAATTAGCAAAAATAAAATAGTAAGGTATTAAACATTAATGTAAAAATATATAAGTGAAACTATTAACAAATACGGATGATAGGGTAAAAATATCAACTATGCATACGAACATGATGAAGATTACGAAATGGAGCACTTTTTTACTTTTGACATTGTTGACTTCATACACACATCTCGTAGTGCAAGAACATATTTTCAATAATCATGATAATAAAAATTTTAATGGTACATGTAAACACGATAGTTACTCCATTTTCAAGAAACCGATAACTCAGAATCGGGGCGTTTGTCACGATTGCTTCCCAAGGACACATTTTCAAGTTTATTCTTTAATCACACTTTATAGCAGAATTAAGTCGATACTTGACACATGTTGTATCAATAAGAATTAAAAACAACATTTTGACTTGAAATAGTTAACATGTAATTCAATGCACAGATGTTTTTAATCAAACAGGTCGACCTTATACGATTCATCACTGGCCACATCTATGCTTGCTGAAATGTTATGGCTCATGGTTATGGGAGGTTACAGAAATCAACGTCTCTCTGGGCTGAACCAGGTAAATACATTAATTTTATATTTAGTGTCATACTAACTGAGGATTCCTCTGCAAAATTGATATGACACAGTTCGTGTATCTATAATAAATAATAAACAACCCTGGTTCGGACGCAAATGTGAAATGCTCGAGTAATATACAACAGTGCAATGAAACGATTTAAAGTAAACAAAACGGACGAACTTCGTAATACTTTGAAAGAATCTAGTAAACATTTTAAATTAATAATGAACAAGGAAAAACGGACATCTATATTCGAAACTGAAAAGAAACTTCGAAATTTTCAAACTAAAACCATAAAGAATACTGGATGTCTTTTAAATAGCTTGAGAAACAAGAAGAACAAAAATGCACCTACATTTCAAGAATTTGGCGAAGTTAATAAATAATAAAACTGATAACCCCGAGAACGAACAAGATCACATTCAAAATTTAAATATAAACGATGAAAATGAAATTCTAAACTCGTACATATAAAGACATTTTAGAAAGCATCCGGACTTTACGAATTTTGATAATAAACTTGTAAAAACTTGTTTCCAGCGCTCCACTAAATTGAACGAAGATTGAACATGAATGAATGAATGAATAATTGAATGACTGAATATTGTTTAACAAATAGGAAAAAATTATGAAAAATTAGCAAAAATAGAATAGTAATGTATTAAACATTAATGTAAAGATATATAGGTGCAACTATTAACAAATACGGATGATATGGTAAAACTACGAACTATGCATATGAACATGATGAAGATTAAATATAGAGCATTTTAGAGTTTGACTTTTTAACTTTTGACATTTTTGACTTCTTACAATCATCATTTCGCAGTGCAAGAACATATTTTCAATAATCATGATAATTACATTTTTAATGGTAAGCACGACAGTTTTCAAGAAACCGATAACCCAGAATCTGGGCGTTTGTGTCAAGATTGTGTCCCAAGGACACATGTTCAAGTTTATTCTTTAATCACACTTTATAGCAGAATTAAGTCGATACTTGACACATGTTGTATCAATAAGAATAAAAACAAGATTTTGTCTTGAAATAGTTAACATGTAATTCAATGCACAGATGTTTTTAATCAAACAGGTCGCCCTTATACGATTCTTTACTGGCCACATCAATGCTTGCTGAAATGTTATGGCTCATGGTAATGGAAGGTTACAGAAAACAACGTCTCTCTGGGCTAAACCAGGTAAATACATAAATTTTATACTTAGTGTCATACTAACTGAGGATTCCTCTGCAAAATTGGTATGACATAATTCGTGTTTCTATAATAAATAATAAACAACACTGGTTCGGACGCAAATGTGAAATGCTCGAGTAATATACAACAATTTTATCGAAACGATTTAACGTAAACAAAACGGACGAACTTCGTAATACTTTGAAAGAACGGACTTCTATATTCGAAACTGAAAGGAAACTTTGAAATTTTCAAGCTAAAACCATAAAGAAACCAAATGACTTCAGTTAATAGTTGTTACACAAGCTGAAATTTGTCTGTGTTCAATAGTCAAGGGCAATAACTCCATGTTGAACTTGTCAAACTTCTTTTTAAAACATCAAGGGTAATACCTTAGTACGTCACTCGTTAATTGTGCTTTGTGAATGCCTATCGAGATGTGATTGATAGTAATTAGCCTTCAAACTAAACGTTTGTTAAAATCAGATCCATTATCCATTATCATGGAGACAATCAGACATTCGTATGTTTTGATAATACTCAATGGCAATAACTCAGTAAGGCACTCAATGTTGGTCATTGTTGAATTTGTCTGGCATATTTTGATATAATATGTTGAAAATCGGAAAGAAGTTATTGTTTATTTTCAACAAATCAAGGGCCATAACTCAGTTAAGCACGTGTTAATTTTGCAATATTTTAAAAGATCTTATTGATATACAGTATCACACTAAAGGCCACCAACACCGACTGTCTCGCCTATCGGGTTCTTGCTCATGCACAATTAGTATTAGGATGGTAGTGGGATAGAGGTAAGTATAGTGAACGTCTCTTTTTGGGTGTAAAAACATGGGGAAAAATAAGACGAGCTCTCAAAATTAATGTTCTACTTTATTCATACCGTTATTCACACCAATAAAAGCAGGCCAGGTAACTGCTTTTGTTTTTGACCTTGAAGATGTGCCAAGTTATTCTGGAATCCTTCCATGCATGCACGTTTCTCTCCAGTGTGTATGCACAGGTGTAACAATGTTTCTCTCCAGTATCTATGCACACGTGTAACGAACGTTTCTCACCAGTATGTATGCAAATGTCTAACGAACGGTTTCTCTCCAGTATGTATGTTTCCCTCGTCAGTATGTTTGACAAATGTAACAATTTCTCAATAGTATGGTTTCTGTCCAGTATGTATTAAAAGGTTTAAAAGTTTCTCTCCGATATGTATTTACACGTAGAACGGTTTCTGTCCAGTAGGTATTCACATTTGTACCGGTATCTCGTCAGTATGTATACACAAATTTAACGATTTCTCATCAATATCTATGCACAAGTGTAACAAACTGTTTATCAGCAGTTTGTACGTATATGTGTTACCGTTTCTCTCCAGTATGTATGCACAAGTGTAACGAACGGATTTGTTCTGGTATGCGTGGAAAATGTAACGGACGGTTTCTCTCCGGTATTTATACACGTGTAGCTAACTGATTCTCTCTAGTATTTGTATGCACACGTATAACGAATGGTGGTATCTCGTCAGTATGTATGCATATATGTTACAATCGCTTTCTTTTCTGTATGTATTCACAGTGAAACGGTTTCTCGTCAGTATGTATAATCAAGTGTAAAGATTTCTCGTCAGTATGTATTTAGTGTAACGGTTTCTCATCAGTATGTTTTCACAAGTGTAACGAATGATTTCTCTCCAGTATGCATTCACAGAGTAACTATATCTCGTCAGTATGTATGCACCAGTGTAATGATTTATCGTCAGTATGTATGTACATATAGTAAGAACAGGTTGTCTATGGTAGGCATGCACAAGTGTAACGAACAGCTTGTCACGAGTATGCATACACACGTGTATAACGATTTCTCCTGAAAATATATGCACACGGGTAATAAAACGGTTTCCCACCAGTATATATGCATTTGTGTAACGGTTACACTCCGGTATGTATGCATTCTGTACCGAACGGTTTCTCTGCTGTATGTATGCACATGAGTACTGAACGGTTTCTTTACAGTTCTTTAATTTTTTTGTTTGAACAGGGTAACAAACGGTTCTCACCAGTATGAAGTTGCAAGTGTAACGAACGACTTCTCGTCAGTATGTATGCACATGTGTAACGAACGGTTTCCCTGCAGTATTTATGACCGGTGAAACGGTTTCTTGTCAGTATGTATGCACAAGTGTAACAGACGGTTTCCCTCTAGTATGTATACACAATGTAACATACGGTTTCTTATCAGTATGTATTAACAAGTGTAACGAACAGTTTCTCTCAGGTATATATGCACACGTGTAAGGTACGCTTTCTCTCCGGTATGTATGGATATGTGTAAAATTTTCGCTCTGGTATTTATGCTCAAGTGTAATGGACGGTTTCTCTCCAGTATTTATGCACAAGTCCAACGAATGATTTTGCTCCAGTATGTGTACACAACTGAATTCACAACTGAATACACACTGGAGAGAAACCGCTACACACTGGAGAAACACCGTTATACCTATTAAAACATGCAGGATGGAAACCGTTACGCTTGTAAATACACACTGGAGAGGTCGTTACACAAGTAAATACATACTGGAGAGAAGAGTTATTAATCTGATCTAGCTGATGTTTGAACTTGTCCGAACTTTCATTGACACGAATATGCATATCATGTACAAGATCACTATTCAATTCAAGACATGGCAATCAGTTTCCAGTTCCCATTTGTGCAATGGGCGGAGTGACAACGTAAAACAAACATGCTATAACTTAATTTTATTTACGCATTATTTTGACCGAAACACTAATTACTTAAAACTGAATACAAACGATTTATAACAATAAATACTAATAAAAGTGATCCTTTGGGAGCAAAAACCACAATTAAGAGAATACAGCTGCAGACTCGGTTTTATTGAGTCTGTTCATGAGAAGTAATGAAAAAAGCAACACCTCTCACGCCCCCTAGCACCGGCTTAAGCGGTATTCTACTTCAAAGCCACCATTATTGGGCTCGTTGGTCCCAAAGTACAACGATTTATAACAAGAGGAAATGTAATATGTACAAACTAGTATATACATTATACATCTGTCCACACTAGTATATACATAATACATCTGTCCACACTAGTGTATACATTATACATCTGTCCACAATATAATATGCATTATACATCTGTCCATACTAGTATATACATGATACATATGTCCCCACAAAAATATACGTTATACATATGTTCACATTATTATATACATCATACATCTGTCCATACTAGTATATATATTATACATCTGTCTACACTAGTATATAATTATATTATACATCTGTCTGCACTAGTAAATACATTATACACACTAGTATATATATTATACATCTGTCCGCACTAATATATACAGTATACATCTGTACACACTAGTATATACATTATACATCTGTCCGCACTAGTATATACATTATACAACTGTCCACACTAGTATATACATTATACATCTGTCCACACTAGTATATACATGATACATATGTCCACACAAAAATATACGTTATACATATGTTCACATTAGTATATACATTATACATATGTCCACACTAATATATACATAATACATTTGTCCATACTAGTATATACATTATACATCTGTCCACACTGGTATATACATTATACATCTGTCCATACTAGTATATACGTAATACATCTGTCCACACTAGTATATACATTGGTAGAGTATATACATTATACACCTATATTTGTCCTGAGATTCCGTCATAATAGGGTGGAAAAGATGCTGTTTAATTTACATTTAAACGGTATCTCACCAGTATGTATAACTAAGAGTATGTACTTTATGTATTTGAAATGAAAAGCTTATACACGATCGTTTATTTGTATATCAACTAATATTGTAAAGTTCTGATAAAACTGTTATTATGTTTTCAATCATTTCTGAACATTAACATCAACTCACGAAATGGTCACTGGAAGATATGTCACATTTAATTAGTGAAAACAGCATTTCTGAAGTCTGGTAGTATGTACAAACTTGTGGGTATAAGCTGCCGAAGATTTATCTCACCATAATGAAATGTCGTATTTGATTCTAATAACTATTTATATCGTCAATACCATGTCAAACTATGTACAGCTCACATCATGTCTTATTTTTTATCACTAGAACGTATAATCATACGTTTATTGCGAGTCCCTCTATGCGTGAAGGTCTCGTTACATTACGTAAACGTGACCGTCTTCCAGTATGTTAAGGCTGTTTTTATAGCCGATATTGGGTCATATTCCCAATGCCAAAACATATATATTTTTTTTCAATTTTGAGACAAAAAATCCCAACTGAAAGAAGGAAAAGAAAAACACACAGAAAAGTATCAAATGTTTGACAAATAGAGGATCTTAAACGAGTTCCCATTTCATTTATAAGCTGAGTCTACTGGATAAATCCTTTACTGCACACACACAATTCAAATGATGTTTCGCCCGTGTGTGTTTTAAATCAGCATATGTAGATAAATCATTTACTGCACATGAGACACTTAAAAGATATCTCGCCTGTATCTATGCAAAAGCGTTTGTTTGTTTGTCGTTTAAGTCATTTTCCAGAATAATTTAGGCTATGTATGACGGTTTTGTTTTTGGTTTGTTCGTGGTTGAGGCAGACCAGGTTAGACACCTTATGCGTGTAGTAATTGCAGTAAAGGAATCTGGCCAGGAGTCAGGCAATCTTAAAAAACACATGCGCATACACACAGACTAGTACCATATTATTGTAGCGTGTGCAGTAACCGAGTTACACTTCACAGTTAAAAGCAATCTTAAAAAAACACATGAGCATACATACAGGCGAAACGCCATATGATTGTAGCGTGTGCAATAAAGGATTAATTCAGTTCAATGATATAACCTGCGAATCTGTGGTCGAGAGGGTAAAGCCACTAGGTTTGAATACTGTTCTCTCACCGCTGCTTTTTCATATTCCCCTGGGAGTTTAATTGTGAGACCGCATCGATGGCAGGAGGTATGCAATACTCGTTGTATCCAAAGATAAGTGTATGTATAAATAGGTGTATGTATAAATATAGTTTTTTTTAAGACTGCTTAAATCACTAAATCTTTTACTGCAAAGGATACACGTATATGGTTTCTCGCCTGTGTGTATGCACATGTGTATTTTAAGCTGGCCTGACACTGTAAATCCTTTACTGCACACGCTACACGTACATGGTGTCTCGCTTGTATGTGTGCGCATAAGTTGTTTAAGACTGTCTGACCGGGTAAATGTTTTACTTCACATGCTACATGTAAATGGTTTCTCGCAAGTATGCTTACGCAAGTATTGTTTAAGAGAGTCTGATAGGGAAAATCCCCTACTGCACACGCTACTGTTAAATAGTGCCTCGCCCGTATGTCTGCGCATGTGAAAAGCCTTTACTCCTCACTTATATTATGCATCGTCCTGTATGAATACGCATGTGGTTCTTATAATGTCGTGACCGGGTAAACCCTTTACTGCACACGCTACAATTATATGGTGTCACGGCTGTATGTATGCCCATATGTCTCTTAAGACTACTCGACCTCAAACATATTGTGCAGCACAACCTGCATTGAAATATTGTCTGTGTTGTATGTTTGTCAATCTATATTGAACTTTTACTTTGCATGATTTATGACGTCTTAGTAAAATAAATGACATACTCAAATTGATGTGTTGATAATACTGCCTATAGTAATATGTACTTCTTTATACTAAAGCATTGTACGTCATATAACTGATTTTTGACATATCAGAACATATTAAAATGGAAGATGTCAGACTAACGAACACACTGATGAGTGTGATTGAATCGAGAAGAAGTATTTGATTACAATGTCCACTGTTTATTTTAAAAATGCATGATAAATAACAATCTTGAGCTTTAAAGGGCAGTACATTAGTGTTTTTTTTGTGTGTTCAAAAACACTCTGTATTACACTGATAAACAATAACTAAATGATCCGTAAAAACACATATTGTCAACATCCACTTTGGACCTTGGAATGGCTTGTATACCAATGTCGGTGACGTGCACTGAATGACGTGCATTGTAATACCTGAAGACATCGAGAATGTATATTATAGACAAACACACGAGTCTTGTCAACACTCTGTCAAGCCTCTGAAGCACGTGTTTACATGTGACATCTTTCGTTCAAACAATATAAGGGCTTTAGCCCAATTGTTCAGTATATGACCCAAAAAGTCTGAAAAGTAAGCATATGACCAACACATGTTTGAGTAACAATATATTAAACGAATCCCTACTTACCTTGCCAATCATTTTTAAGACGCCAGAAGAAACAATTAGTTTGTATTAAATCTGTTTTCATGCCAGGCCTACTCGCCTTTTGACAAATATTCCGAGGTAACCCATATACAAATGCGTACTAGTAATACTAGACGTCGTTGTAACCTTAATACTACTTACTATAGGAACTAATATTATGTTACAACCATTTTACAGTTATGTTACAACGATGTCAAACTTAACGGTAGTTACCCACTCACTGCTTCTAACAAGGATATAGCATACATGTCTACGAGCGACGAGACGAGACGATTGTGCATTAACGACAGAAAATGAAAAATAGAACTCAAATAATCCGGATTATTTTTACATGTATCTTGCAGTTTAATCTGTTTACACTTTTATCTGTGACTGTACTATACTTGAATAATAAATACTATCTTGATAAAAGTATGTATTGATCCATACTCAAGGTCATGTGTGTATTGACTAAATCACATACTTTTATAATTCAAGGGTATTACTGCCTAGAAAAATGTATAAACATATTATACTGAAAGTGTTAAGCAAAAATATTCAAGATTATTTGAGTTCTATTTTTTATATTTTTCAAATAAAATCTCAAGGTTTACCACCACTAATTACATGTAAACTTCCGAGGTGTAGTCGAATGTAGTCGAATGTAGTTCCTATAATAAAAAGTAATCCCTCCTTTTTTGATGAAAATGAGCATTATAAGTAGGGGAAAACTGCCCATTTGTGTTCGATTTTGTGGTTGCATGTATAAGAAGCGTATTAATAAGTTTTACTGGATCACTGATGAAAATTTTCGAAATTTCGACTCTATGCTTTCACTTCGTGAGCAACCATCACTGAAAACAGCTGTACCCTTGACCTGTTTAGTAAACAAACAATAACCTTCTTACATGTCTTGTGACCACACCTATTCTGGTGATTTTTCAAGTGGAAAATTAGATTTATATATGAAAATTACACTGCTGCATTATCCATACTTGAGTTGAAGTTGCAGCAAATCAAGATGTGACACTTTAACATTGGTGTCTATAAATAATTAGTGGTTTCATACCTATAAGAGATACGCGCAGTAATTAGGACTCGCTCATATTCGTACTTTTCCGATAACAATTGGTAAAATAAGCTCAGAAATAAGTTGTCCGTAGTGTTTAACATAGGTTTTGAGCGTTTTTAATCCAATTGTGTCTATACATGCCGTAATTTTGAGTTTCAAATTGTTTTCGTGTTTAAAATGACGTGTTTGTGAAGTGGTTACAATTGAACTATGTTTTTTTTTGTATAAACATGTAGGGTTGCGTGTTTACAACAGGTTTCTGCATGGAAACAGTTTGGTAGGCATGAAACCTCTAAATCTTTCCCCTAAACCCCTAAATAGGATACTGTGAAAAATGAAGATGTGTGTATAATGCATATGTTATTAATGTCCATTGACTGTTCTAAACATCTGATCTATTTAATATGGTGTGTTGCAGTCTTGGCCACCCAAGTGTTGTCTAAGAATAATACATCCTCAATTGCGTATAGTTATATAAATACGAAACTTAGTAAAATATACTGTAGATATATGTGAAATCTAGTTTTATTTTCACTGCCAGAACTACCAATTTTCAATGCAAAAAAAACCAACAACTTGTTTTAGAAAATAGCTGTTACATTTATAGCTTTTACTTGGAAATGTTTTTACTAAGAAAATGAGCTTTAGTTTTGACAAATTGGTGATGTTTTTCAAGTTAAATTGTTATCTTTACGGTACTGTGTAGTAAAAATGTCAGTTTGGCGGGTCATTGTTATCTTTACGGTACTGTATAGTAAAGATGTCAGTTTGGCGGGTCATTGTTATCGTTACGGTACTGTATAGTAAAGACGTCAGTTTGGCGGGTCATTGTTAACTTTACGGTACTGTATAGTAAAGATGTCAGTTTGGCGGGTCATATACCTTTTCTTCCGATTTTTCCTTTTCATAAAGTTGGTAGGAAAGTCATAAAATGACATGAACATAACTAAGATACTCGTCGTAGTTTCTTGAAATCGGACCAAGTTTTTTTAGAAGTCAGGATGCGTAAAAAATAGCACAAAAACAAATTCTATAAACCCTGATTATAAGGCGTACAATACAAATAGCACGTGTTGTTTTGTCGTGAAGAAAATAGTTTATTTCATCTCGAAGTGATTGAACGCGTATATTTTCACAAATGCTTCGCATTCGTGAACATATAGAGTCTGCGCACCCCAAAACAACAAACATCCTCTGTATATATCTAATAACTATTTGGTGCGTCACTCTTTCCTTGTTTTCCGTCACGGTGTCGTAATGGTATATCGTCGGCTTCGCGTGCGGGAGGTCGATGATTCAGTCACCGGCTTTATGGGGGAGGAGGGCGTCTGGCTATAACATTTACAAAACTGGTATTAGTGGCTCGTTTGCTTGACGTTCTATTGCATATCTAAGTCTTTCTATTACAAGACATTTCTATTCAAGTTAAAACAAGTTATACGACAAACATGTTGGCAATACTCCTTTTAATATAATACTTAACGCCAATAAAAGTGCACGTTTTTTTATTTGATGTTTTTTTAATTAAAATGTCTCCAAGAACGATTGCATAATTCCGATTTTACTTCTTTCTATACATGAATTTGATCGGTCACCATATTTAGAGGGAATGTGGATAATTTCTAACATGTACATAAGACTACAATCGATCTTGGAAATAAATACAAAATAGAAAAACTTGCACTTTTAATGGCGTTATGTATTGTTAACTGCAGCACGATTAATAAGTTGTACATGTCTACGGCATCTGATGGAATCACATTTATATTTAGTGTCGGTTATACAGATGTCTTAATGGAAGCATTGTTATATACACTAATACTTTCAGTAATTATCGCCAGCTATTACATTTCGTGCTCGTTAATATGGTTGAAAGCAACGACGTTATTAATATGTCAGAATGCCTCATCGATTTTATTGTCGAGATGAAAAACTATTTGTGGACCAAAATAGTATAGTAAAATTAAACGTGTTTTCCTTATGGAAGAACATCCCTAAATTTACTCTACCGTTACATAAGTAAAGTATTCATTTATAAATTAACAACTTTCCATATCATTCAATAACGAATCCCTATCAATAAATCTTAAAATATATAAAATATGTCAACCGGGTAAATTATTGATGTTGGTATTCTTTGTATATACTACTCACGTATGTTGATTGTTTGGTTTAGACGACTCACGTACGAGTATATCGGTATTGCTTTGTTTATAAGACTCACGTATGTCGATATTGCTTTGTGTATACGACTCACGCATGTTGATTGCTTGGTTTATACGACTCACATATGTCGGTATCGCTTTGTTTATACTTCACACGTATGTTGATTGGTTTGTTTATACGAGTCACGTATGTCGGTATTGCTTGGTTTATA
This sequence comes from Cyrtodaria siliqua, assembly GCA_037043455.1. Taxonomy (NCBI): domain Eukaryota; kingdom Metazoa; phylum Mollusca; class Bivalvia; order Adapedonta; family Hiatellidae; genus Cyrtodaria; species Cyrtodaria siliqua. The sequence goes on along the minus strand of JAWPHD010001468.1, from coordinate 126,157 downwards.
CGAATCACGTATGTCGGTATATTGGTTTGTTTATACTACTCACGTATATTGATTGTTTGGTTTAGACGACTCAAGTATATCGGTATTGCCTTGTTTATACGACTCACGTATGTCGATATTGCTTTGTTTATACGACTCACGCATGTTGATTGCTTGGTTTATACTACTCACATAATTATGTCGGTATCGTTTTGTTTTTACTTCACACGTATGTTGATTGCTTTGCTTATACGACTTACGTATGTCGTGTACTGTTTTGTTTATACGACTCACGTATGTCGGTATTGCTTGGTTTATACGACTCAAGTGTGTCGATATTGCTTTGTTTATACGACTCACGCATGTTGATTGCTTGGTTTATACGACTCACATATGTCGGTATCGCTTTGTATATACGACTCACGTATGTCGGTATTGCTTTGTTTATACGACTCAAGTATGTCGGTATTGCTTTGTTTATACGACTCACGGGTGTCGGTATTGCTTGGTTTATACGACGCACGTATGTTGATGCTTGGTTTATATGATTCATGTATGTCGGAATTGCTTTGTTTATACGACTCAAGTATGTTGATGCTTGGTTTGTACGACTCACGTATGTCGATATTGCTTTGTTTATACGACTCACGCATGTTGATTGCTTGGTTTATACGACTCACATATTTCGGTATTGCTTTGTTTATACGACTCAATTATGTCGGTATTGCTTTGTTTATACGACTAACGTGTGTCGGTTTTGCTTGGTTTATACGACTCACGTATGTTGTTGCTTGATTTATACGGCTCATGTATGTCGGTATTGCTTGGTACATACGACTCACGTATGTTGATTGCTTGGTTTATACCATTCATGTATGTCGGAATTTATTTTGTTTATACTACGCACATATGTTCATTGCTTGGTTTATACGGCTCATGTATGTCGGTATTGCTTGGTTCATACGACTCACGTATGTTCATTGCTTGGTTTATACGACTCACGTAAGTCGGTATTGCTTCGTTTATACGACTCACATATGTCGGTGTTGCTTTGTTTATGATACTCACGTATGTTGATTGCTTTGTTTATACGAATCGAATTGAATTGAATTTTAATAACGGCTCATCAACACAGTATAGGTTATTTAGAGCCGCCCCAAAGAGAGGGGATCCGGTAACCGTGCCCTACTCTTATTATCAAATAGATGTCTATGGTTCTTTAACGTGCTCGGAGGATATACCGATACAGGGGACCGCCCGGCTTACGTCCCCATCCGACGGACGCGGCTAAGGGAAAGTGTCTTGTCCAAGAACACACCAACGAAACTCAGTGGCACCACGGAGGATTGAACCCGGGACCTCCGGTTACAAATCCGCCGCGCTACCGACTGCGCCACGCCAGCCCTCTTTGTTTATATGAATCACGTATGTTTATACTACTCATGTATATTGATTGCTTTGTTTATACTATACGACTCACGTATGTCTGTATTAGTTTGTTTATAAGACTCACGTATGTCGGTATCGTTTTGTTTATATGACTCACGTTTGTCGGTGTTGCTTGGTTTATTGGACTCACTTATGTCGATATTGCTTTATTTATACGACTCCAGTATGTCGGTATTACTTTTGTTTATACGACTCACGTATGTCGGTACTGCTTTGTTTATACGACTCCGGTATGTCGACTCACGTACGTCGGTATTGCTTTGTTCATACGACTCACCTATGCCTGATTGTTCGGTTTATACGACTCACGTATGTCGGTAGTGCGTTGTTTATACGACTCACTTTGATTGTTCGGTTTATACGACTCACGTATATCAGTATTGCTTTGTTTATACGACTCACGTATATCAGTATTGCTTTGTTTATATGACTCACGTATGTCGGTATTGCTTTGTTTATACGACTCACATATGTCGGTATTACTTTGTTTATACGACTCACGTATGTCGGTATTGCTTGGTTTATACGACTCGCGTATGTCGGTATTACTTTGTTTATACGACTGTCACAGAGTTATTTAAAATGAATATGATTTAATTACTTTTGATTAAAATAGAATAAATACGAAGAGAGTGATATTTGGAATATATAACAGTGAGTACCATTATGTTAAGATACAGACAGTAACAGTTGGTTAGGCTTTGTATCAGGTCATTATTATTATTATATTATTGTGCAGTTGTATCTAAGTGTCATAATCAACACATAGTCATATCAAAGAGTCTAAGATGACCTCCTACTGTATTTAGTTCCACTAGATTAGATACATATGTTTATATAAGTATATGAATGTAAGACAGTATGGGTTCCAGGGGCATAGCGTGACCAAAATCTCAATTACTCACGGGTGTAGGTGCGGGTGGGGGTTGTTAAAAAATAAACGCTCGTACGTGACTTATGGTGCATTTTAGGGTCAGCATGTACCCCCTTAGGCTCACATTTTTATTGCGTTTTTCGAGTTTTTCGAGTTTTTATTTTTTTGAGCCTTCGTTTCAAAAGTTTACTCACGTGAGTAAATGAGTATGGCACGCTACGCGCCTGGGTTCATGATGATGTTTGGGTGACAAGAGAGATTATGCAAGTAACCAATGATTGGATTGAAATGAATGTTGTTTAACGGCTCATCAACACAGTATAGGTTATTTAGAGCCGCCCCAGAGAGAGGGGAAGGATACATAGGAATCCGGGAACCGTGCCCTACTCTTATTATCGAATAGATTCCTATGGTTCTTTAACGTGCTCGGAACCAATGATTGGAAGGTATTAATTAATATAGTGTTTAATACTGATGCTGGAGTTAGATTTGATTGGAAGATATAAAAAAGGGTAAAAGTGTGTTAGTATACATGAGGAGACAGCAGTTGGATAATAGGATTGAGAGGTGAAAGTTGGAAGAGTTGAGTTCTAGGGTTAAGAAGTTAGGTTGATCAGATAGGTTTTATAGAAAGTGAAAAGTTAAGCGAATGATCAGTAATAAGGACTTAAGCTAGTAAATATTGAATACAGATGTACAACAATATATATATGATAGATGAACAGGGATAATAAAGGCATTAGTAACAATTATAAGTGTGGTGTTTATTTTAAGCATTCCCCAGAGTCTAAATATAGACCCAGTGATATAACAAAAAAATAATGAGGCGGTGACACCACTCACGTATGTCGGTATTACTTTGTTTATACGACTCAGGCTTTGCTTTGTTCATATGACTCGCCTATGCCTGATTGTTCGGTTTATACGACTCACGTATGTCGGTATTGCTTTGTTCATACGACTCGCGTATGTCGGTATTGGTTTGTTTATACAACTCACGTATATATCGGTATTACGTTTTTATACGACTCACGTATGTCATATTGCTTGGTTTATACGACTCATTGGACGTTAAACATGGCCGCCAGCGGCCATCTTTGTTTACATAGTGTTATATAATGAAAACTTGTAGCGACTACTCCTCTGAAACTACTTGACGGATTTTCATGAAACTTCACAGGAATGCTGATCTAGCTATCAAAAACATATCAGTAGAGCTTCAAGGTCATTGACCTCTTGTTATGAAATTTCATTCATAGAAGAAATTGGGACAAATTAAAAAATGCCCATGCCAGGCTAGACACAGCAGACTTATTGCCCATGATTACCAGGTGAGCGATATAAGGTCATCCTGTCACTGTTGTTTTTGCAATGTTTTAAAAAAACTACTGATCGGAATTTTATGTCGACAACCCTTGATATAAGAGGCGTTTTAGCCAGTAGAGCCCTCTTGGGGCCGTTGTTTTTAACAGAATGACATTTTGTTTTTAAATGTCATCTCAGCAAACGGCACACTCGATTGTTTTTAGTTACTAAAATGTTTACAAACTTTTATTTAAGCATCATTGACCTTTTTATTTTTAAGTCCAGTCCCCGTTAGGCGAGACATGTGACTCCACGGATTTCTTGTCGAAGTTTATGGTAACGGTAGCCCTGACAGAGAAGCTTCTTAATTATACACAGATTACAAATAAACATTCATCTGTGTTGTAAATAACAAAATACAACTCATATTATACAACAACACGTGTGGCTAACGGTTTTACGGGTAAAATGTAACAAGAAATAAATCAAAACCAGCAACATCTATTTTTAAAATATATCAACACATTTATTCAAATACTACAATGAAAAATATTCACTTACATAAAAGACATAAAATGGATCCAGTATTTCTTTAAAATCTGATATAAGAATAAAATCTAAATAGTATTGGCAAGTATCCCTTTAATCTAAATGGTCAAGTGTACCTTTAATCAAATTTGTGAAGTGTCCCTTTAATCGAATTTCACTGTTTCTTTGATTTACAATAGTCCAAGTAGTCCAATGTCACTTAAGTATAGATGAGCACAATCATTTTTATCCTCTCAGTATATATTTTTAATTCAAGCATCCAATATTTTCACTTTTTACTGAGCTCAACATTTAAATCTCAATCCATTTACTGAACCAGATACTGAACAAATAACCCCAAAATGCTGTATTTATACTGTCATAAAACATCATGGAAGTTGTTAAGATAAATAAGTTATTTAAATAACCTTGAATGACAGTCCATATGATGTATCGCATCATAAACACAAACACATCATGTAATGTTAAATGTAAACATCAATATTTTATTTACTGATCAAGAAACTTCTTTATGTTTCTGATTGTAAATGAATAGCCTTGGATGACACAATAACATATTCTTAAGAATATTCATAGGTAACACTATCCCCATTAAGGGACCAGGCAATATTTATCGGGGTGGGACCGGGGCAAATAAAAATGCTACATAAAAAAACTGTACGTCCCCTGGTAAAAAAAAGTTATCGTTCCATGGGTTGTCGCGACAAAAAAAAGTGCCTGTCCCATGACATTTTGCACCGGTCCCAACCCCCTGAGAAATATTGCCTGATCCTTAAAAAAATATATATTCGTGTAATAAACAATAAAGCAAACTCTTTTGAACAATATCTAATAAGCAATATAATAATGTAATACTGTTTCATTTCAGAAGATATACTGAAAGGAAAAAGAAACGCAGGGTGCGTATTTCTGCTATATATTGTATGTTTAATATGCTACTGCTAATCGAATGGTACAGGGCGACATTAGGTCTGTCCTTTTAGAAAGAAGGTTTAAACAGCACTGAACACACCAATGGTTACCCCTTTAAAGTTTCATTATCGTCAGAATGCGCATTTGGCTCAAGCAGGTGAGCAAACTTAGGCTTTAAATGTTGCAATCACTTAACATTAAATACAGTACTGAACTGGCTCAATTTTTTAAAGAGGAACTTCAGCATTTATGAATTTCTTGTTACAACGTGTACTGTGATTAAAACGTCTACAACATCACAGTTGTGTCCTTTCTCTAACTAACTGCACTTTTACATCTTGGGATTTCCTTGGAATATATATAGAATTAAGTGTGCAGTATATGCAATATATAGCAGAAATACGCACCCTGCGTTTCTTTTTCCTTTCAGTATATGTGAAAGCATCATCACATACTGTTTTTAAATTAACAATAGTCTGAATATATATTGTATTACAATACTTTACGTTTAACTATACAAACGAAAACATTAATGTACAATTGTTCCATTGTGTTCTTCCCGATATTTTCTCCGTAACGTTGATGCTCATACCATACATATGGGCATAAACCTCTGCCTCTGTAGCCCATGACGCCTGTCTGCCATCAGAAAATGATTGCTGTATCGAGTGATTCTCTATTGATCCATCTATGAAACAAGCAAATATAGGTTTGTACTTACTGATGAAAGTTATTTCTGTGTGTTTGTCTTCAATTTTATAAAAGTATAAGCTTAAACATCTATGATATAGTTTTGGGCACGAAAACGAAGAACGGCAAAGCCTCGCAATTCTTCGTTTTCTAAGCCTCGCCTAATAAACTTGATAGTAAAAGGTACTGACCTAATATTCTATTTATCATGTAGATTATCCACATTTTCTGTATGAATTACTATTATTTCCCATTTCAAAGAATGTTACGCGTATCGAGGACGCCGCCATGTTGTTGTTTTTTGTTTGTTTTATGACGTCATGCAACGTTATGTGCATGACGTCAGATAATGTTAAGTACAATAAACGCCGAGGGATTCCGCATTGCAAATTCACCGCAATGGTTACTTCCTCTTTCTGTTACAGTAATCTCTGCCACCACACACATTTACAGCTGAAATCTAACTAAGTTAAATTTTTGGTTAAATATTTTTTAGGCCAATATTTCAACTTGCTTTTTCATAGTATAGGAAAATAGTGTGAACTGGGTACAACAATACTTTATTTATATATAAAAAAAACAATTTTAGCGAACATGCACACCGGTTACTAAGTTACAGTACTTGCAAACAAACATGTAATCTGTTGAGAACATTACAGAAGCTGTGCGTAAATTTAATAAAGAGATTACACCCAAGCCAAAACCATGTTGAATGTTTTCAACATCTTCTCGATGATCGATGTTATTGTTAATTGCCTGTTGGTAAAGGCAAGAGTTTGCTGTACAAGCATTACCTAGTGAATGGCATTATTTTGTAATCACATGGCCTCAGCTATCGCCACGTGATTTGTTTGGTGGCAGGGATTAGTGGCTACAATGTCCCTGCGCGGAGGTTGGCCAGTGCCTAATAAATCAAACATTATTAGGTCACCACTTTATTAGGCAGAAAAGTGCATATCTGCATGATAAAACAGTTTCCATCTCCTTTCACTTGAAATTCCGCAAAATCGTTTATCTTTACCTGTGAAATGTTGATCCTATTCTCCTCAAATTCGTGTCTGTCACAATGACACCTACTTTAGTTTTCTTACGTAGTATTTCATCATATAGAGACTCGATATTGCAATCACGTGCATATCCTGTCCATCAGTCTCACTGAAGCGTCAGTATTTACCCGCTCACACTTATTCTTAAGTCCTTCCGCACACCAGTTTATTTTGAACTCATCTGATGCATCTATTCACAAAATCACCATGCGAACCGTAACTGGGCTCATCTGGTATTAAAGAACAACTGATGCATCTATTCACAAAATCACCATCCGAACCGTATATGGGCTTATCTTGTATTACAGAACACCTCATGCATCTATTCATCAAATCACCATGCGAACCGTAACTCCACTTAACTGGTATTAAAGAACAACTGATGCATCTATTCACAAATCAACATCAGAAGCGTATCTCCCCTTTTTTTATTTCGCTCTCCTCAGGTCTATATTTTGCTCTGTATCCATTTTCAGGAGTATTAGCAGATAATGAAATAAATGTATCGTCATTTGCCGTAACTGAAACATTCTGAAAAAAAAATATGAAAGGAGAAAACTTAGGTGACATTTTTACGTTTAAATATTAACTGAATAATCCACTATTCACCGACCATAATCATGCGCTGTACAGTGTTTGAGGCAGAGCGACCACGGCATAGATGTTGTATTTTCTGTTTCATCTCATTTATCAGTTGTTTCCATTCTTTTTTAAATGTTGACCCACTAACGAAATACAAGATGAAATTAAAGGCAAAGTTGCTAACAATGACAATATATACAATACTGAAGACAAGCTTTAGTCTTGCAAATTGTTTATCCGTTGCGTTTTCCTGTAAATTGTTTTTCAGAACCCTAAAAATTCCATACGTGGTCGTTGTCACGATGAAAAACGAACATAATACGAACAGCACTTTCGTCGCAGATCGCCTTCTTTTGCGGACAATAGCAGGTTCGTTTACCGCTGGTTGTATCCTTAACGACAGCATGACCAGTTCTCTGGCGATCACCACATTTCCACTAACTATCAAGAACATTGGAATTACGTTATAGAAAACTAAAATTAGCGAGTTCCAAGGTCCGTTGTAAAAACGGGCATAGTCGTCGGAAACAAGTAAACATTGACTTATTGGTGTACTGTTTCCTACCGAGGAACTGGAGTTCACCTTCCTGAGGTCACTACCGAATAACAAATGACTGTTCAAAATGGAAACAATACACAGTGTCACAACAACCGTAATCAATGCTTTTTTTGCTCCCCATTTCGCTTTTGCAAAGTGAGGAAATTTTACCAGTAAAACTCGTTCGATGGTCAGTAAAACTAGAATCCAGACAGATAATCCACCTGCTGTAAAACACAGCCATTCGTTCCCTCTGCAGTGCAGTATCGACAATGTTTTAATATCGAATCCGGTGGCCACTAATACGATAGACCGAATGGGTCCGGTCCATAGAAACGTGGTATCGGACAAGGTTAGAAACATGAGAAAGACGGATGTTGACGATTTTCTCATTTGGCGCCGTGATAATACCGCTATATTCATAATATTTCCAAATGTCCCAAATATTAACAACGTGGACGGAATGGTTTTCCATATCCATACTGCAACGCGGCATTCGATGAATACCGGATTTTCACATGGTGATAGTAGTGATCTATCTTCAGTAGTGTTCACATCCATTTTTTTTATTCTTTAAAACAAAAACAAAAACAAAATATCCTAATTCTGCGCGCGAGCGTGCGTGTTTAAGTAGCTAAAATTCTACATAATTCATCCAGATAATATGTGTAAATGCACTTCTAAAACACAATTATTAACGTTTTAGTAAAGATGTTCTGAAATGTTGTTCTTTAATATTGGTAAAGGTATGTTTTCCGTAAATACCCGCGGTATATGCAAACTACTTGAGCCCACTATATACGAATGGTATACGGAAATTATGTAAATTTATATGTTCTGAAGTCGTATCTGTTTTGTCAAGCATTGATTTTGCGTATTACGTCTCCACGGTTACATATAAAAATGTATTACGTGTTAATCAGGTACTGTTAGTGTTATACGGAGCGGGAACTAGCTTCCCATTGCTCTAGTGCCAAATTCCCATTTCATAACTATGCCGCAATGGAAATTGCTTATTGAGCATCGCCAAAAGCTTATTTCCAGTTGCTAAATTAAAAAAAAAATCGCCAAATTACAGTAAAATTACACTACAAAACCGTTTATCAAAACTCTATCCAGGTGTTTAGGTCATATACTAATATATATGTGCCGATCAAAAGTCTGAATTTATATATTCACGGGTTCTTAAAATACTCGTGATTGAATATGCGTAAAATTAATTATATGTTGGTAACTCTTAATTCGACGCTCCAGTTTTGGGGTTTGGCCTGGCTGGTTAAAGCGGTTTATATTGTGTCTACAGAGGTTGGATTCTCAGAATTTGTATACATTTATTCACGGATTCTTAAAATAGGTTTCGGAACGATGTACGCCTGTTGTCAAATTTACCTGTTGATTTCGGGATAGCTATTGTCATATATATGACAAGAAAAAGCAAAATACTTGTCTTTCTCATCACCATCATCGTTCATCCAAAACTAATTATGATCAATCATCACCAATCATGATCACGACGATTATCATCATTGTCACTTTCCATCATCCTGACCAGAGTACAATTAATGATGATGTTGATGATGATGATGCTGATGATAATGATGATGATAAGATGATAAGAGGAGGAGGAGGAGGAGGAGGAGGAGGAGGAGGAGGAGGAGGAGGAGGAGGAGATGATAAGAGGAGGAGGAGGAGGAGGAGGAGGAGGAGGAGGAGGTAACACAACTGAAGGGAATGGTGATGATCGATTTCTATTTATGACCTTGGGCTTCAGAGATGCAGAATGGAAATAGTATTCCTTCATCTTAAAGGCCTTGCTGCTTTAGAGCTGCAGACTGGAGTGTTAATACTTTGTCTCTAAGATATTGCGCTGGAAAACAGATAAATTGCATCCTTCATAATAAAGGCCAGGTGCTTTGGCGCTGAAAAAAAGTGTATTTATTTTTCATCATTCATTACTAAAAGGTGTTTTTTTTTTGTGGTGTGAGACGTAAAGCCTTGCGCTTAAAGCTTCAGACTGGGATTTTTTCATTTTTCATTACTAAGGCATTGCGCTTTAGAGCTGCAGAAGGGATATATTTCATCCTTCATCACTAAAACCTTGTAAAAATGGCATATTTCATCAGTCATCGTTAAGGCCTTGCGGATTAGAGCTGCAGAACAGGTGTCTTTTATAATTCATCTCTAAGGCCTTGCGTTTTAGAGCTGCAGAATGAGAATACGGCTCCACAATGCTGAGACGACGTACATAATTAAATATGGATGGTGTGATGTTGTACTAAATTTAAATTCAGATGGTTTTAAGTTTTTAAAAAAAAATCTGTATTGGCAATTAAGCAACACATCGCTAAAAAGTCTGCACACTGCTCTACAGCATAGTCTTAGTGACTGTTTTGGTAGAATCCTAAATCCTACCTAATCTCTTACAGACATTGCCTAATAGCTTCTAATTGCTATCGTGATCCCATAGCTGTCAATGCCAGACAGAACTCAAAACATGAGATGGGGCCCGAGGTGCGGTTGACCCTTGGTTAGTGGGTCAGTGGGGTGAAGACCCCCAAAGTCCGAGATACTCCTTGGTTGAATTGTATACATTTTAGCTTAGAGGTATGCTCGTAACACCGTTCATATGCTCATATATTTAACTAAATTCATTTAAGTCGCACAATATACGAAAGCGTTGCGAAAATCCTGGTTAAGCTATACTAAATTTTAGCGTGTTTTGGTATAAGATATACTAATATTATTAAAAATATCGCAGACAAAAAACGTTTTGGTCAAATTCTTAGAATGCGTAAGAACGTACAATGTATGCGTGTGAGCGTGATTTGACACCAAAATGCGCGTGTCTCACGCCCAATGCGCCAATGTGTGAGACTTGACAGACAGACGCAATTACCAAGGCGTTAACCACCAATATCGACCCGAAACAGACACCATACACCGCTAGTTGCAGCGTGAATCAATACTCTAAAATTATATATATAATTAGTTAATCATCAGGTGCATGTGCAATACGGGTTCTAATCAACACTATAGACGTATCATATTCGGTAACTTTAGTACCATAGAATACGCGTTTAAAAGCGATGTGTTTCATATTTGAGAGTGTTTATGACACAGATATATTAATAAACAGATATCTGTAACCAGTGAAATAACCAAGACACCATGGCACCCTAACTTTTCCTTCTATCTCCTCTCTCAATTATCATTCTCTGATTTTGACGAGAATATACATTCAAGAGATTCATAGTGAATAGCAAAATGGGATTATAATAATTTATGTTTATTTTTAAAATAAGAAATTGTATAAAACTATGCATAAAGTTAAAATGTTCGCTTTTCTCTTAAAATCAAGGTTTCGACATAGTCAAAGTTTCCGCCGAACTACTTTTTTTGCTCTAAATGTCAGAGCAAGAAAAATACTATCATTGAAAAGACTGTTAAATATGTGATGGGATTTGGCATGAATGAAACTTGTATCTATAAAACTAATCATGATATGTGTGTTTAAAGTTGGGAAATATTTTGGGAAATTTTTGCACTGTGAGACGTGAAATTTAGACAATTTTGGTAGTCCAATCTACTTTTTATTAGGTCAGTGTTTGTAATAAGTAAAACAAAACTTACATATTAAAAATGAATGACAATATTGCGAGTATTTTGTGAAATAAGAGTACGCTAATTCAGATTATTATACCTCACATAAGAAGCCCATGCTAAATCCCCATAGACAACAATGTGTAATTTCTTGCTATCTCACGCGAGGGTAATAGTACAGGGTGATAGTAAATCGCAGGGTGATAGTAAAAAAATTATCACATGCGCATTCTTTTCTTTCTTGAAAATGTGTTTGCACATATGTGGTCTTTATGCGTATGTTCTGCCTGCGCCTATTGTCATCGTCTTTTTCAAAATGGCGGTATCCCATTAGAGTTGAGCCCCACATAGCGACAAGTTTGAGATAGTGTTCAGTACAGGTCTCCATTTTTTCTATGCTGGTTTCCCGCAATACATTATCGGTAGTTTAAAGATGAAATTTGTCCTAAATCAACAAATCCGTTGTTGATATGTTTTTAATTATTTAATATCATTATAAGTACGATGTTTACTATGCTATTGATGTATGTTTAGTGAAAATATGTTTTTAAAGATAAAAACCGAAAAGGCGAACAGGCATTGCTAAAAAAATCGAATAAAATCTAAGGGGAAAAACTCTTGCGCGAATTACCGGAAATGACGTCATTGGGAACAAACTATTTTTTGTTTACATTGGGACTGAACGCAAAACAGTATACCTTGTGTGAAAATGTGAGAATTAAGCGATGTCAGAGGAAATGCCCGTGATAAAACGGTTACACCATGTGCAACCTTACGATTTGGAGCCAGAAAACGTGTCTGAGGACGAAAATACATCGGATTCATCAACTGATGATGAAGTCGTACGCGGTGCAGGAACAAATGGAGAGCTTGTAAAGATTATCGTGTCATGTCATTCGTTACGTTCAGTGGTTCATTACACTATTCACTAATCTTACAAAATAGCGCATTTATACACTTACAGCAACAACAAACAAATTAAACAACGTAAACATTGTTTTCATCGAAATCTGACAGTAAGTCACCCGCAACACTGCAATATCTTGGTACATACACAATAACCGCGAAATGTAGTATATTCCGAATGAATGGACCTGGTCTATACCTTTACATTAATACATGGATATATATGTATGTAGATCTATGGTAATACGAGCGTCAGATTTTTTTTGCCGATAAGTAGACTTGGTACAAATATATTTATTAGATATTATCCATAATTGATAAAAAATGAATAAAAACAATAATAAATGAAACAGCATATAATTTCGGCGCCATAATTTCTATAGTATTATATATTTGCCATAAGTCGCCATCAACATCAAACACTCTAGGAGCGGTGTTTGCAATATGACACGCTCTCTAGTCTCCACGTGCCCCCAAATATCATTACAGACTAATAAAATATTGCGTGGCACTATTGAAGTGCGGCCTAATTTGGGTACACACGTCGGTATATCACAAAAGCACGCACCATTTAGGGAAACCTAGTTTTATGATATATTTCCTGTTTATTGCAATAACTTGAGCGGTGTAATACCGCCGAGGGCAGACGCGTATTGCACAAGACGGATATATCACATGATATTTGTCGCGCACAAAGAGAGAAAAATACTACGATTTAAATAATATAGCCAAATGTATTATGCGCACGATATAGACAGTAAGTAAGTATACTTACTCATGTATACTTACTCCTGATATACAGATCGAAACATACCAAATATATCAAATTACCATACTATAAAGTATATTATTCTATTATACTTGTTTTACTTATTGCACGAGCTAAGAGGCGTTATTGTTGTTGCTTTGCCATACAAAATTACTGAATTAATATAAAAGCTAGTAATATTATTAATTTTCTGCCATGCAATAAATATCCATGAAACATTTTGTATTTTTTTTTTCAAATCCATAGCCCTATATATGTTAATAATATATATCTACACTGACGAGATATGAAAACGCAACAAACAAATGTCTAAATATATTTTTCATTAAGAATGGCATAGCCTTAAAATTTTGAACACATACATAGCTCGATACACTTGATCCATTTTGACTGAATTTAATCAGCCCATTATACCGTAAAATCACAATAGCTAGGTCCGCTTCGTTTTCCTCGTGCGTCCCGTGCACATTTACCATGTGGTCAAATCGATTGAAATTTTATTTCAGTACAGGTGTAACACACCTACAAATCATAATTTCAATAAATTGTTGGATAATTTTAAATTCGAGAGATGCCACGGTTAAATAACGCAGACCGAAATCGGATTTTGGGACTTTTGGAAATTGGAATTACGCAAACGGAAGTCGCTAGACGTTTTAACGTCAACCGATCGACAATTTCGCGGTTGCTTCAGCGATACAATCTTACCGGTACCGTGTCGGACCGTCCTCGACCTGGGGCGATGCCAGTTACGACGCCACGTCAGGACGTTTACGTTCGTCAACGTCATCTACGTAATCGTAAACTTACGGCGACATCAACTGCGAATATAGTCGTTGGGACAAGGGGTCGCCCTATCAATCGAAACACAGTGGCTAAACGATTGCGTGATTACGGAATAAGGTGCCGGCGGCCAGCTAAAGTTCCCGTACTTACCGTACATCATCGACGTCAACGACTGCAATGGGCACGTGCAAACATTAATAATGTGAACTGGAATATGGTTTTGTTTTCGGATGAATCTAGATTCAATTTATTCAATGCAGATGGCAGAGTACGCGTGTACCGTCGACGTAATGAACGTTTTGCAGATAATTGCATTGTGGAGCATGAACGTTACGGTGGTGGCAGCGTTATGGTCTAGGGCGCTATCAAGAGTGATTTTAAGTCACAGCTAGTCATTTGCATTGGCAATTTGAACGCACAAAGCTATATCAATCAGATTATCACGCCCGTGGTCCTGCCGATATTCCAGCAACGTAACGGACTTACGTTCATGCAAGATAACGCCCCACCGCTCCAGCCAGGCTGACAATGAACGTACTGAACAATAACAACATTCCTGTGTTGCCTTGGCCGGCTTTATCACCTGACTGTAACCCTATAGAGCATCTCTGGGATGAGTTAGGACGTCGGGTGCGTCAACGTCCTAACCCTCCAAGAAACGTCCAGGAGTTAACGAATGCACTGATTTATGAGTGGGGACGCATTCCACGTCGAGTTTATAGGAATCTTTGTCGTTCAATGCGTTCACGGCTTCAGGAAGTGATCAGGAGAAATGGGGGCCATACCCGGTACTGGCCATTTAAACTGACTGATGTGGAATAAACAGTGATTACGTAATATCGGTTGGTGGAATCATCATTTTGTTTTTACACATGCATTGTTGAAGAGTCACTGATTAATTTGATACCCCATTTATGAGTGTTATGTAATTATTTTCTCTAATATACTCCTACAAACCCGTTGTTGCGTTTTCATATCTCGTCAGTGTATAATACTATTGGCAGAAGAGGGTGTATAATTTAAAATTATTAAAATTAAAATTTGGAAACAAAGACACAGTGTTTATTTCACCGGATTCATTTACATTTATATGCTGAACGTTCTTAGCAATCTTTTAAAAAAACGACGGCTACATAATATTAGCGCCGTCAACTCTTCATTGATTCACGTAAAGACGCATGCTTCTAATTCAACAGCTAAACATTCACGGTGTATATAAAGATGTAAGACTATACACTTTTCTTCATATTTATCATACGTATACCCGATGAGGTGCTAAGATAATTGAACATACATTTCAATCTTACTTCATGTATGAATTTCCTCCTCAACGCCGGTCGAATAGGCGAATACAACTTGCTTGGAGACGGCGGGGTTATGCACTTCTCATTTTTATAGTCGAATATCGTTGGTACCGCTGTTGATTTTAATCTGCATGGCCTTTTGTTCTCCAAATTCAAAGATAATGAAACCAAAGGATGGACTTCCCACGAAGTCAACTCAAAATGTTTGCGTCTTTCGTAGGTTCCCACTTTCTTGACGAGTCGGGCGATTATCTTCGGTAACGTTTACCCACACTTCAAATCTTAATATATCATTATCTCGATTAGGGAAACGAAAGAAACTTGGGTTATTATCTTGTCCTTCTTTATGCAAACTTTGCCACACAGCAACAACACACGGCATTTTTAACAAGTACCATAAAACGTTATCCTACATAGACAATACTATACAACTCAATGCGACACCACGAATCGTTTAGTACCAATGACGTCACAAGATCACGTGTCACTTACCTGTCTTCAAAAAGGGCGAAACTCGAAGCGTGTGCGCTATGAGATAAAATTGGCTACTGTGAGAAAACGGGACAACCAATAAGTGTAAGATTTGAAAATATTGTATATTATATACGTATATTTCCGAATATATACTCAAATAACACGCTATATTTCACCTTTAAACGTATTTATTTTACATAGATTGCGAAACAAGTTCTTGCAACTTAGATAATCACTCTCGATGGCCACCTGGGTAGAACCAGTACTAAGCAATGTGGATTAATTATCTTGCTCAAGGATAGATAACGTGGCCACGGAGAGGATCGAACCCACTGAACCACGCACTCCACATTATCGGTATAAAGCGGCGTATCGCTTACAACTGTTTCCAAATGAAGTATTGTACGCCAGCTTGACTGACGCCACACAGTTTCAGATCGTGATGGATGCATTCGTTATATGTAGACGATTTTCTAGACGAAAACTATTGTGTATATAGTATATAAGTCTTATTAAAGCAGGGTCCCAATGATCAGTACATGAAAAATGCTTATTAATAAATACAGACAATTCTCAAATTGTGCGTCTGTGTGATCAATATCGATTCAGGACGTTTCGGCACCAAACCATTTCGACACCTGGACGAATCGGCACCTAGACGTTTCGGCATCAAACCATTTCGGCATCTATTTTAATTTTTACCCTAGACGTTTCGGCACCCATTTATATTTGAGTATTTAAATGAAGTAAAGAAGTAAAAAAAAAAAAATTCTATAAGATAACTTGTAATTCATTTAAAATGCAAAGTTGATTGCCTTAACGGCAACTCCGAAGCGGTTTTGAGCCTGAATACAACTAAAACATCAACAATGTTTCAGGTGTAAATCGTTTAATTGAAAATACTTGAATATGTTCCCTTTAACATGTATAATAATGTATACCTAAGACCAAATAAAACTAATCTGTATTCACACAGTATCTTTTAATTCTTCACTTTACCATCCTGTCATCTCCATATGGACGACTACAGGTATGTGGCTTGAACAAAGCCTCCACAAACTAACCCATTATTAACAAGAAAAGTATAACGCATGCGTTATATATAGACGATTTTTAATAATGGGTTCCACTAACTAACCCATCATTAACAAGAAAAGTATAACGCATGCGTTATATGTAGACGATTTTCATTAACAAGAAAAGTATACCATTTTGCCAGCTTAAATGAAAACTTAAGATGCAAAATTGTGCAATCTCTTCTTTTGCGTTAAATACAGTACTGAACTGGCTCAATTGTTCAAAGAGGAAATTCAACATGTATGAATTTCTTGTTACAACGTGTACTGTTATTAAAACATCTATAACATCACAGTGTGACTGTCTTTTCTCTTAAATTTTTTGTTTACAAAACATCTTGCGATTTCTTTGGAATATTATGTTTTTCGCTTCAGTATACATATATCGTATATTAAGATTCTCTACTTACCATGATACATTCTATATAAACGGGTGCAAACCGTTTTGTTGTCGTCATGATTGTGTCGTCACGACTATGGTGTAGGTGCACCTATAAAAAAAGTATAGATGCACCTATAAAAAGTATACAACATCACTCTAAAACATTCGATGATTAACTTAAAATTTATTTGTGCGCGTACAACCTAAAAATCATTACTACGCCCGTCTATAATCTTCCCTTAGCAATTGAAACAGGGAGATATACTCGACCGAAAACACCTGTCCATGAACGAGTTTGTAAATATTGTAACAAGTCTACAATCGAGGATGAAACTCATTTTTTTTTAATTACTGCGAGTTTTATTCCGATATGAACTTTTTAATGCAGAATATCAAGCTAAAAACAGGTTTTTGCTGTTTTTTATCAACAGAAAAAATAACATTCTTAATGAAATGTTGTGATATGCTACAGCACACATTAGCAAACGTACTTTTAAAAATGTATAAACGACGCTCTTTAGCATTGTAAATATGCATTACTGTGTTATAATATAATTTGCTTTAAATTATATGTATATAAGGTGAGCAAGTTTAAAACAAATGCTGTTGTTTTTTTAAAAACATGAGAGTTTGCAATTTAATTGTAATTTTCATTTTAATTATGTGTAAACCATAGATCTACATACTCTGTATATCCATGTGTAAACGAATACTAAATAATAGCTTTAATTATTATTTTTAATGCAATACATTTGTAACTTTTATTATGTTTTAACATGTACTATTGTGTCCAATACGAAGAAACAAAAAGAAGTGCGTGTGATCTTTAGGAATAGTTGGAAACTCGAATTTATGGTCGATCGGTAGGTACACTTTTAATTAAAAAATAAATAAAGAATTAAAAATCGTGCATATATATGTGTACTGTGTGTATATATTGTTTTTATAATGCAGTAAGTGTTAAGACACTTACCTTATTCTCACACTATTCAATAAACGAGGCTCCAGCGTAAATGGAGTGTCTACAATAGAATTTGCAGCAACTCTGCAGTTCAGGGTGAAAAGGTCCTAGGCTCATTCTCCATATTTTATCTCGATGTACATGGAGGATGAGCCTGGCATGTTCATGCCTGTTAGGCTCCATATAACCTTTCATGTGTTTTTGCGCCTTAAACCCCAATTCAATTCAATTCACACTATTCAAGACTACTCAAATAAGAAATTAAAATAAAGGTATACGAAAAAATCATATTTCTACTTGAATAAATCTATTCATTGGTTTGATGCAACAAAATGATATTCTTCCGACAGAAAAAAAAAAGTTACACACTGAATACTTTTGCTTTTTTAAAACGAATGCGTATATATAATCAATGTACACAAAAACGATTGTTTGAGCAAACAAATACCAATACCATGTCTTTACAAAATAGGTTGTTTCTCATCTAATATAGTATTCATCGACGTACCATTGGATTATATGTTGTCTTAAATGCATGTCTTCCTTACCATGTGGATACTTTTCTGTAGAAAGAAACGATTTTTCGAATTACGGTTTGCATAATTATACATTGTATGTGTGCGTGCTTGTGTGTGTTGGTGTGTATAGCTGTGTGTTTATAAATGTGGTTCACATATTAATAGCTCCGTCCATACTGTTGAACGTAATAAACAGTTTTCATGTGTACTGTATGGTTTTCCCAGCAAGCTTTACTACTACAACATATTTTATGATGTCATCGATTGTTGCGTGTTCTATGTTTCTTAATGCGTTTTTGTGTTATTTTGTTCGAGTATTTAGAAATCTGTATATGGGGTGTAAGAGTAGTTATGTGGACAGAAGAGGAATGGGAGGTGGCATTCTTTATGTTTTACTAACATTTGCAATATGTATTGCAATAATAGTCATCTCCATCTGCCACATGCTGCTAACGCTCAATTATATTTAGTGTTTACCTAACTTTATCAACCACTCAGTTGCCTCAGATTTTCAAATACTTGCGCCAATTATTCATAAAGAGTTTACTAGCAGCGCTCTTTATGGTTTAGAGCATGGCCTATATAGAGACTGTAGATACAACCTATGGTAAACACTAAGTCGGATAGAGTCTATAAAATCGCTACGCTCCCTCCCTTTCGGTTTCTTAACGGTGAAGATTTCTCTTCATAGCCTATGACATTCTGGAGACATAAACGTGTGAATTAATAAACGCCATAAATACTTGTAGAATGTTTAACTGTCTATGTACAACAAAAGGAGAATCGTTTACTGTGAACGATAATTATTGTTTTGAAAAGAGCTGCATAATTACGCAACATATTTTTCATTATTTTCAAAATCGTTAAGAGCACGCGCACAAACGGAACAGGAAATATAGCATACACAGAAAACGCTCAACCAAAAACACGCATTCTGAACAAACATCAATAACAAGGAAAAACACGCATTCTGAACAAACATCAATAACAAAGAAAAACACGCATTTTGAGCAAACATCAATAACAAGGAAAAACACGAATTCTGAACAAACATCAATAACAACTAAAAACACGTATTCTGAACAAATATCAATAACAAGGAAAATTACGCATTCTGAACAAACATCAATAACAAGGAAAAACACGCATTCTGAACAAACATAAATAACAAGGAAAAACACGCATTCTGAACAAACATCAAACACAAGGCATTACGTGGCCCCGCCTTTATTCCAATAAACGTTGGGAAAGCTTATATTCGCAGGATTTATAACTATTATTTCGACAATAAAACACGTTTAAAAATATTTTTCCTGAAAAAATCGATATCTTGTTTAAAATCACATATTAAATGTTTTAATTTTGCAATATTCAAACTTGTTAAGCCGAAATTAAGGTTTTATTTCATACCCCAGCCAACCCCGTTTTTGCTTCTTGGAGACGTGGTTGGATGGGGTATGAAAGTTAATACTCGGACCACGTAAAGAAAAATACGCATTCTGAACAAACATCAATAACAAGGAAAAATAAAAGCAATGTATGTGACACCTCGCACTAAATGTGTTAACGATAGTACTACTTTAATTGGAAAGACCCGTGGCAAAATGTTTACCGAAATGTAAACCAGGTCCTAGGGTCTACTGTAAGTGTAAACCAGGTCCTAGGGTCTACTGTACGTGTAAACCAGGTTCTAGAGTCTACTGTAAGTGTAAACTAGGTCCTAGGGTCTATTGTAAGTGTAAAGTCCTAGGGTCTACTGTTAGTGTAAACCAGGTTCTAGGGTCTACTGTAAGTGTAAACTAGGTCATAGGGTCTACTGTAAGTGTAAACCAGGTCCTAGGGTCTACTGTAAGTGTAAACCAGGTCCTAGGGTCTACTGTAAGTGTAAACCAGGTTCTAGGGTCTACTGTAAGTGTAAACTAGGTCCTAGGGTCAACTGTAAGTGTAAACCAGGTTCTAGGGTACACAAAACATCACTCTTATCCTATTGTTGTCCGAATAAAACAGACCAGTGCAACAAGAAATTTTCGCCAGGCTATATCCCCTTACAAGCTAGGCGGCATTAATAGGCAATACAAGACGAGTAATGATCATGTGTATATGTATATAACAAACAAAAGCACAGAAAGCCACAAAGCAAGTTCCTAATGACTTGGCAGAAGCCCGAGCAACAGGATAATATACCATTAAGTGCACGACACGACACGATTGGAAGCAAACATCAAGCATTACCGTCCTCTCAGGATTTAGGTAGATGTCATCGTAGGGTCCATAATATGTTCGGTCATCGCACAATCAAAAGAGGAAAGCATGTTGATGAACTGTAAATGGGTCAACCAATAAACATGCAGTTCGTTTCCAAATGATACCGTCATAACCTCTTTTGATAAACAAGTTTAATTAAGATTGTATGAAATATATAAATTGTTAAGTCAGGTCTGGATAGTCAGTGGCGCAAAAGAGTTTATAAAATATTATTATATTTTAAAGGTAGATTAAGATTTTGATAATACAATTTTGCAGAGGGTTTTCGAAGTTTATGGTAACAGTGCTTTTTAGTTATACAAATTAATGTCCGCAACTCGACTACAAGCTTGTTTTGGAAAATAATTGTTAAATGTATGAGTTTGCATATATCATTATAGTGTATATCATTAGCTTGGTAATGTTCTTAGAACTACAAAAATGAACTGTAGTTTTGTAAAAGTGATCAAGTATTTAAGGAAGTGCTGTTATTTTTATTAATTTAGATATGTCAGTTAACCGGTTTTAATTCTTAAACAACATTTGTTTTCATGGAAGCTGGTATGAATGCTGTTTCATTAGATTATTACTAATGTAGTATGTTATACTGGTCCTTTGCGATCATCGACCCCAAAATACGTGACTTTGAAATAGAATCAGATCCAACCCGTGCCAGGGGACACGAGAGGTGATGCTTCGTAAGTTACCAACAGACTCAACAAAACCGAGTCTGTCATCTTATTCTCTTGGTTGTTTCTGTTGCTTCCAAAGGATCTCACATCCCTTGTAGTAGTATTAACACTGACACTAGTTTTTGTTTTGTGCAGCGGCTGTAAAAAGTCTCCCCGATCTTACGAATCAGTAGAGTGTTGTTTTTGACTGGTCATTTTTATGTGTGCGCCCAATATAGGTGCCTTTGAAATAGAATACGACTTAAGGAAATGGTATGGGTGGGAGGGTGGGTATAGTGTTGTTGGGTGAGAGGTGTTGCATAACCTCTCGTGAACAGACTCAATAAAACCTATTCTGCTACTTTATTATCTTGGTTGCGTTTGTTGCTTCCAAAGGTTTTTCCTTTTATTAACATTCACAAAACAGTATGCCGGCTGTTAAGGACTATTGGTCAGCCATCTTTGAAAAGAAAATCCAAAATGGATGGGGTATGGTTAATTGAAATGTTCATATTATAGGCATGAGCAATGTCAATGATATAATAGATGACAGTAATTCAACACTATTGATGTGAACATAATATCAAAAATAATATTTATTTGGCATAAATAGTGCCCTTTATATTCGAGGGTAACGTATATTTCGACTATAAAACACGCTTAAAATAATGTTTTACTGAAAACATGCGATAGCCTGTTTAAAATTACATAATAAATGTTTTAATTTTACAATATGCAAACTTGTTAAGCCGAAATTAAGGTTTTATATCATACCCCAGCCAACCCCGTTTTCGCTTCTTGTAGAAGGGGTTTGATGGGGTATGAAAGTTAATACTCGGACCACGTAATGATAATGTTAAGGAAAATGACTCGCCAAAACAAAATATTTCTAGACAAGTATGCAATAAAAAAACTTATAGAATGTCCAACTCGGTGTTATGAGGATATATAATGGACTGGGGCGATGTCAAAGGGTCTTCATGTCGAAATTTTCTCGGCTCCTCCTCGAAAAAAAGTGTACTTGTAGCCCATATCTAAATCTGAGCAAGCTTATATTTGTAGCTTTAGATTTAGCGACAGATAACAGTATAAATAACGTACCTGTATGTGTTATGTTTGGTTGAGTGCAATGCAATACGATATAGCAAAAAGAAGTTTTAGACGGTATTTTTCATGCAACTATATACCGCTAAGTTTTATTGAACTTTTAAATGCTAAACAGGTCATACTGTTTTATATGAATGTCAAATGAATAATTAAATAATAATATAATTTAAAACAAAGCAAAATTGAAAAAATTGTTTATAGAAACTGCATTAACTTGAACAAATATGTATACATTGCCAACGAAATCATAAATATACTGAGTTGCAAAAGAAAGTGTGCACAGCTCAGTTGCGAAGAAAACGTGCACTAAGATATTTTTAGAATTAATTGTATAAATTCCAAAATTAATATGTTATGTTTAGTACCAAATGTTATCATTCTATTTCCAATAGCATGTTGTCATTTGTTTTTCAATAGGTTGAATCATTAAGTGACTGTCGCTTGATAAAGAGGATATGGATGTAAAGTACAATTTTCAAAGTGTACACTTTCCTTTGCAAGTGAGTATAGATTTGAAACTCGAGAGTTTCACTATTAATATCCTTTGCGATTTGTGCAATATGCATATTGAATATGTTATTCAATATATTGAATATTGAATATTATGTTGAATATTGTTATGTTATGTTATACTTAACCATAGAGTTTAAAGGGACACACGGCAATCTTGATTATTTAAAAACTCACGGCGTCCCGTTAGTTTTTCTCTTCACTTGCATTTGTTCAATCATTAATATTAATTGTTAAAATAGTTCAAAGCAAATGGTTTTCACATATTACTAAATTTTTATAATATTACACCAATAATATATTTTTAAAAAAAAGGTAAAATAGTGAAGAAAATTGAAATCTCATTTTTTATTTAATTATATGCAAGGAGTTTTAAAGTCAAAACGACGCAGGGTAACGATCGATATCGTTTGGCCTAACACGTTTGACTGCCACGAACGCCATTAAAAAACCTTTTGATTATTAGTGGTAAATACAAAATTAATTAACATTGCCTCGCCCATACAATCGTTGATAATGACCAACAACTTAATGCCAAAATAATAAACATTGTATAATAAACGAATATGTGCAAGTTGGTTTGTTAAACAAGGTAGATAATAACTGTACCTAACATGTACTAAGGCGATAAAGTCGTGTCCCATTTAAAGTGTCGCTATGTTTCGAATCTACATATATATAGCACCATATGTGTATCCGTCCGGAGCCATATCTTCATAACTACAAGTTGGATTTTCATTACACTTGGTAATAATGTTTATCCTGACGGTGGGATGACACGAGGCTATTTTTTTCCGGAATCGCCCCAGTAACGTCGGAGTTATTGCCCTTTAATTGCTAAAAATTGCTTAATTCTGTACGTCCACATCCATAAATTGATAACCGCTTGTTTGATTTTCATTAAACTTCATTATAATGTTTATCCCAATAGTGGAATGTGACGCGGCAAATTTATTTCGGAATCGTCCTAGTAACGCCGGAGTTATTGTGCTTTAATTGATAAATAATGCTTAGTTCTCTCCGTCCACAGCCATATCTTGATAACCGCTTGTTTGATTTTCATTAAACGTGATTATAATGTTTATCCCAATTGCGGGATGTGACGCGGCAAATTTATTTTGGAATCGTCCTAGTAACGCCGGAGTTATTGCCCTTAAATTGATAAATATCAAGGCCGTGGGTTCAAATCTCACAGGAGGCATATTTTTCTTCTTCTTTTTTTTTTTTAAAATTATTTCCCTTTTTATCATGAGAAACCTTGGTTCATGGGTTCAATTTTTCTAAAAAAAATAAAAAGAAGAAAAAAATGATTTTTTCTTTTGTTCTTATAAGGAACCTTGGTTCATGGGTTCAGCGCTTAGGGACCCTTGTTGGATCAGTTTTACATAGAGTTATTTTTTTTTTTTATTTTTTTAATTTTTTTTTTTTTATTATTATTTTTTTTTCTCATAAGAAGCCTTGGTTCATGGGTTCATTTTTACTATAATGGGGAGTTTAGGGGCCTTGTTGGATCAGTTTTACATAGAGTTATAGTGAATAACTTCTCTGAAACTACAAGAGATAAAAGTTTAATATTTTTTTTATTTATTATCAGTTTATGGATCCTCTACCAGTTTTGTTCAAATGGTGATCCTGGGGTCAAATTTGTCCTGGCCCCAGGAGTCCCAGTTTTACATAGACTTATATATAGGGAAAAACTATAAAAAATCTTCTTCTCTGAAACTACAAGAGTCAAAGGTTTAATATTTTTTTATTTACACTCAGCTTATGGTCCTCTACCAAGTTTGTTTGAATGGTGACACTGGGGTCAAATTTGGCCCCACCCCAGGGATCACATGTTTTACATAGACTTATATAGGGAATTTCTTCTCTAAAACTACAAGAGCCAACAGTTTAATATTTTGTATTTACACTCAGCTTAGTGTCCACTACCAAAATTGTTCAAATGGTGACACTGGGGTCAAATTTGGCTCTGCCCCTGGGTCACATGTCAAACTTGGTTTGAGTGTTTATATTAATGAAAGTTTTATTTATTTTAAAGCTATCCAAACTTGAGCCAAATACATCTCTCCCACTGAAATAACAAGATCATCTGATAGCAGCAGTAGTAATGAGATGAAGTAATCAGATTGATAAATATCACATGGCCAGGAAATTAAAAAGTAATCATTGATATACAATTCTACGCTTCTTGTATATTACATTAATTTTATTACTATATTATACACACCTGCTAATATCACACCCAGTCCAGCCCTTTAGTCCCACTATAATAAAATGGTACATCTTTTTTCAAATTTACTATGGTGATGAATTTCAAAAATACTATCTAGTAGATATTCGAATTTATGAAGGCTCAAGGTCATGATTTACACTACTTAAAAAATACGAACACATTTCTTCCATTCGAGAATAATACATCATTCGGCGGGGGATATCAATTCATCTAATTTGCTTGTTTAATTATATTTTAAAGGGACACATGACAAATTAGCCTCTCGATTAATTAATCCAGTATCATTTTGACTTTGAATCTTACTGCATATATTTAAATACAATTTAAGTTTTCAGCTTTAATTCGTTATTCCATCTGTACTATAGGTTCGAATATATTATAGGTAACAGTCAGTGATATGCAAAACCAATTTGCTTTATACTAATCTGATAAATAGTATTAATGACTGAACAATTGCAATTGATGTAGAAAACTAACGGGACGCCTCCCTCGAGTGTTTAAAAAATCAAGATTGCCATGTGTCCCTTAAAAGCGAAAATGATTCTGGATTAATAAATCAACGTACACATAACTAATTAAAGGTTACTGTGTGCCCTCGCCTCTGAGTTAACCATTAACAATATCGACAGTTTAACAGATCCATGACATAATAGCAAACAAAGTACTGAAAGTACTGAAAGGATGCGATTATGAGGAAATTAACAGTGGGAAAATGCAGTGGAGTTAATTGGCATGTGACGTGTCTGAAGTAAGGAACACATGTCTCGCATACACACTATGTTTTCAAGATGTACGATACACTATTAAACGGCCCACTAGAGACTGTTCAAATTTAATCAAGTAAAGGTCATAGAGATGGTGAAATATTTGACTCAAAAAGTAGTTCGATAAATGTTGGTATATAAGCCAAATATTGATGAGTATTACATTTTTTACCTAGCCATCGTACGGGTATCACTGATAAATACGGATTTTTAAAGTATAAATATTTTTGAAAATGTTGACCGGAGTGAGAACTGAACCAGAGGCACTGTGTTCCTCGGGAATAACTACTATGTGTTCCTATTCTACCACAAACACCACGATTGATATTGGGGCTGTTGATTGAGTGGAAAACAATTAAACGAAACTCCACTATGGGACACGCAATGGTGCTTTCCAGCCATTCTAAAGTATAATTTTTTTTTTAAATGTTGACCTATTCTACCAGAATCGGTGACCTCTGTCAACGCCTTAGAAAGTAGGCTGTGAGTACATGATAATTTGATACGTGACCATAGATTTAATATCAAAATGGCGGACAGAACAAGAATACCGTGATCTGACACCACTATTGATACCGGGGCTGTTGATTGAGTGGTAAACAATTAAAGGAACACCGCTTATTTTTGGACATGTTTTATATGTTTAGGTTAGCACTTACAATTTAGATAGTTTAGATAGAATTATGAGATTTTAGAATGTTCTGGTAAGCACAAACCTAGTCTGCAACCCTATGGGACACGCAATGATGCCTTCCAGCCGTTTTGAATGTGTTGACGCCTGAGTGATATGCCGAAGTACAAACTTTATATTATTTAATATAATTATAATATGTAACATAAATCTGAGCAAAATTAACTTTATTCATTAAATTACCGCAGCATATATATATACCGTATTTTTTTCCCAAGTTTTAGAGTCAGAGAAACCACGTTTTTGTTTTATTTGCATCGTTGTACACGATTCTTGTATAGAACGACAACTCTGAGATTCTTATGTTTCAATCAGCTTGTTAATCGAAATCCATCAACATGTGTTTCTATCGAAGAAAAGGTTATAAGTCCAACAGGAGGAGTAGCATTCACAGAATACAGTCACTACAACAAGCAGTACAACGCAAAGGTGTTTAAAAAAGTACATCACAAACACAGTCAGTTAAAAAGCACATCATAAACATATAAGGGCTGACAACAATGGTGCCGCCTTTTAACGGTCAGTGGCAAAAGGGGCACCGGGGAGTTTAAACCGCTTCAAGGATGCACCAAACCTCACTCTTACCCTGTCATCATCCCTAAACAACAGGACATTGTAAATAAAAATAATCCCCGCCGAGTAAACCCCTTACATTTGAGACTAGCGTAGATATGCGTAGTAAGAAAAATACAGAAATGTTCATGTAGATAATATATCAAAAAATAAGTTAACCGGAAGAAGCTATATGTACTCGATGACTTGTCTGAAGTCAGAACATCAAGGGGGAAACCGTTATGGGCACGACAAAACGGAGTGAAGGAAATACATCAAACGGTTTCCGCCTTAAAGGATTTAGGAACACGTTGTCATAGAGTCCACTGCCCGTGGTCGTTGCACAATCAAAGAAGAAAGCATAATTGCAAACTGTAGAAGCGTCCATAACTTAGCAATGTAGTGCGCCGCAGAATAAGTCGGTCGTAACCTCTGTTTATAAAGTTTAGTCGTTAATTTGCGCAAGGTAAAATAAAACAATAAAAGAAATATCGTTTACAAATGATTTTCATCGTTATCATTTATGTTTCAGTCAGCTATTTTTCTATCGAAATCATTTGGCATGTTTCCTTATTGAATTCGTTAATTGTTCCGAGCTAAATAAAACAATACAACTATATATACCTCGTCATATTTTGCGTTTTCCGTGTTAATTTAGTATTTTCTTATATTATGTATCTAGCCATTACATATGAACACGGATAATATTTTACATATGAACACGGATAATATTACCACTACCATACCATACGTAAAACTACATGGTTACTTTTACATTTTAAAAAATACCGACACCAATTGTCATAGATGCCATAAAACGAGTAATTAGTAGAAGACGTAGTTATGCTCCAATTATAAGGTAGAAATGACTAATGCAGCTAACAGTGTTTTCCCACACCGGCTGAGCGGGCGTGGGCAACTGGCATACCCAGGGATATTACATAAATGTACAAAATGTAATTGACTGAATAATTCCCATCCCAATGATCAGTATGTATATATTCCCCGTGGTAGAAGTTAGCTTCTCACATGTTGGCACCGGGTTCTGTCTTATTCCCGACCCAGTTAAATGGTTGTCGGACTATACCTAATTCCCGCCTGACAGGAATCGTCTCATCCCCGGGGAATGACACCTACCGTACCTCCCCGATGTCAGATGGAAGATTAAGGGTAAACATTGCATTAATGTATCTAAACGTTGCCCGTCGAATAAGGGAAATAACCCAAATATACAAATGGTTAGCTTGCCAAGAGTTACTAACCATTAATACGAGCATCAGCACTTTCAGTTAAATATTCATTTTTTAAACAATGTCTTTTTCTTAAAAGTGGTTTTAAAGGCAGTTAGTTATAGATTTCAATACTGATGATATGACTTTATATAATAAACTCAAATAAAATGTTTAAAAAAATAATAATCAATGATTATACACATACTAAAATATGTAAACTCAAAGAGCATATTTTAAATGCAGCTAATTTTGAATATAAACTAAATTTCGACAATTATAGATTAAGATCATACTTTTAGGGATCATTTCTATAGTATGCATCGCCAGGACGTCAGGTAAAACTGACGGGACCATAAACCACGAGGAAGAGACATAGCGTCCTTTTCTGAGCGCGAAGCGGACAGCGGTTATCGCCAGATCGGGGCGATTTGACCGTTGTTATTGATGACCGTTCCTCTCCTCCCTACGTGGGGAGTTGGAGGAAGAGGACGCATTCTGAGTGGTTTATGGTTATTAATAAAATAATAAAGCAGTTTTCCTGATGCAATTAGATATACACCAAAGCAAATGGTTTTGCGCTTATTATTTATCATTATATTGCAGCCATAATATAAATGTATTTAAAGGCACTGTCAACTTGTATTACATTTCATTTAATTATATTTTAAAGGGACACATGACTATCTTGAAGTCTTTGTAAAGCATTAAAGGGACACACGGCAATCTTGATTTTTTAAAAACTCACGGCGTCCCGTTAGTTTTCCTCTTAAAGACACATTTCCCATCTGAATGTAGTCGTTGAAAACTCATGTATAGCATGTTTTTTAACTGCTTACTTCTCGCTGACTGATTATCACAGAGGCATTATATTGAGGCCCCATCATAGTTTTTTTCTTTTCATTTACTATTACCTTAGTTTTTGATATAAAATATATTGTAACTAAAAAAACTAGATTGTTTATTATGGGGGAGCATTTTCCGTCCGTGTGTGCGTCCGTGCGTCACACTTTTTGTCCGGAGCATAACTCAAAAAGTATGCTTGATTAAAGTTCGTGTGAATGATTAGGACAATGAGACGAAGTGCATTCATAGGAACCATAACTCTAGCTTCACTACTTTTTTAATTATCTCCCTTTTTTAAAAAATCTTATCCGGAGCATAATAGAGTTCCGTACGAATTCATTTTGAATAAGGAAGCACTCACACTAAACATTACTTTTTTCTGTGTAACTTTCGGGATGCATCCATCGGTACTACCGATTCTCTTGCTGTTATTATTAATATCAGAAAACAAACAACAACACACAAACTAGAAGTGATAATTTTACTGCACCATAAATTAATATTAGTTCCACCTATGGCCCATATGCACAGTCCACACATTATGCCTGGGCGTACCGGGATTCTCTGGTGTCCATATAGGTTGAGGGACTATAATCCTTAGAATTACACACACACACATGGCCCATATGAGGTTGTCCATACGGATTTGGTAACAACTGTCTACACTGTTCAACAACACACTTTGGCATGATTTCTCTGCGATGCCAGGCAGTACTTTTCTTTACAATATATCTTGGGTCGTTCCATGCCCCACAGTTGTATAACATAGCCCAAAAAAAAACCGACGACGGACGAAGAGTGATTTCAAAACATCACATTGAGCCATCAGCTCAGGTGATCAAAAACACTGACAGATGACAACGATTCTTGAATTTTGAAGTACTAATGAGTTTCTTGCATTTGAGATTTACTAAAACATGGCAGAGAAGTAACTGATAATAGAGTATATTGTGCTAAAAGTACAAAAACTATTAATTGTTAACAAGGGTCTTTTAAGAAAATCTATATATACATAGTTGTTTAAACATATATACAAGTCCACATAAAATGCAAAACGGTTATGATTTTTACTACATTATTATACACTATTTATGGGACGGGCCTCATCCTTTGACAAAAAAACTAATAATCTGAATTTCCTTGTGCAAATGTATTTCTAACAGCGATTTACAGTTACCTATAGAAATTCTCTCCCCACCAAATACAATAGGCTCGAAATGTGTCTTTAACTTGCATTTGTTCAATCATTAATATTAATTGTTAGAATAGTTCAAAGCAAATTATTTTTGCATATTACTAACTTTTTATAATATTGCACCAGTAATATATTTAAAAAATTGGTAAAATAGTGAAGAAAGTTGAAATCTCAAAAAAATAAATAATTATATGCAAGCAGTTTTAAAGTCAAAATGACGCAGGATAAGTAAATTGAGGAGCAAATTGTAAAGTAGACATATCATCACATCACACAACAACATACAGATAAAAGATAGATTTTACATTCCAAACACACTTAAAGATGCTGTAGTTAATTCTGAGATCTTACCGTGTTCACATTCTGATCATGATTTTGTTACTTTAAAAAATAACGTTAATAAAGGTTTGTCTTTTGGAAAGTCTTATTGGAAGTTTAATGATACATTACTTGAAGATAATTTTTTTTTAAATACTTTTGAATATTATTGGGATATTATTAGTAGGACAGATACTATCACCTTAGAATGGTGGGATGCAATGAAAATTAAAATTAAAGAATTTTGTATTGATTACAGTAAAGATAAAAACAAAGAATCACATGGGGAATACAAAAAACTTAAAAAAGATTATCAGAACTTAAACTTAGTTCAGGAAAATACATTATATTTAAAAGAGCAAATTAAGTCAAGAATAAAAGTTATTGAAAATAAGTTACAAGCTGGGTCAATCATTAGAAGCAAAGCAAATATCTTAACTTCAAAAGAGAATCCTACAAGTTATTTCTTTCACGGAGAAAAAACTAAGAGTTTAAATAAAACCATAACGAATATTAAACATAATGATGTTAATTTTCATGATTCAAAAAATATTTTAACTTGTTTTAGAGATTTCTACAAGCAATTATATACAGAAGAAGATGTTGATAAAACTCTTAATGATACTTTTCTTTCAAATTTACCACAGATAAGTGGAATAGATAATATTTTATTAAAACGTAGTATTTCAAAAGACGAAATTTTGCATAGCCTTAAGGACATGTTACCAAATAAATCACCAGGAAGTGACGGTTTAACAAGATGTTTTTACTTGAATTTTTTTCATATCTTTGGTGATATTTTAGAATCAATTTTTGATAAACTCTCTTGGTCATATTTATATGACACCTTAAAAGCTTTTGGGTTAGATGAAGAATTTATTCTTTGGATAAAAGTTTTATATAACAATGTCAAGTTGTCTGTGATAGTCAATAATCATATTTCTGATACTTTCGATATACAAAGAGGCGTGAGGCAAGGTTGTTCCTTGTCTCCCCTTTTGTACGTAATATGTTTCGAACCTTTCGCTAAAAAAGTTCAAGATGACCCCTCTATTAAAGGTATAAAGCTACCTGGATCTGATTTTGAAGTGAAAATGTCTATGTACGCTGATGATTACACTGGTATTTTGACTTCTGAAATATCAATGAAAAAATATTTTGATTATATATATTTGTTTCAGAAGATATCTGGATCCCGAATTAATTATAGGAAGTCTAATGGAATGTATTTAGGAAAATGGAAAAATCGGTCCGATCATCCCTTTGGAATTTCATGGATTAATAGCACTAAACTTTTAGGCTATTATTATGGTTACAATGTTGATCCAGATCAAGTTTGGTCAAAACTATTTTCGAATTTTCATAATACACTTAATCTTTGGAAGTCTAGAAAACTGTCTTTTAAAGGCAAGTCTACTGTTCTACATTCTTTAGCTTTAAGTAAAATATTATATTACACGGCGGCTAGCAATATGCCAAGTCACTATATTAACATGTTTCAAAGAGCAGCCTTTAGATACATTTGGGGGTCTACTTTAGAGCCCGTAAATAGGAAAACATTATACTTACCTTTTAAGGAAGGAGGCCTTAATGTACCAAATGTTGATATTAAGTGCCAGGCACTGTACTTATCCCATTTACAGAAACTTATTAATAGTCATAATGCAAGCTGGACATATTTAGCAAAATATTGGATTGGATTTAATTTGAGAAAGCACAATCCTTTATTTGCCAGTAATTTAATTCCTCATAGTGAATTTATTCCACCATTTTATAAAAAGTGTTTAGGTGTTTACAATAAACTCATGAAGCATTATCCGGATTTTTCGTTCAAAAAGGCTACAACTAAAGATTTTTATAATGCATTGTTAAATATTGAACACACCACACTAAAGGTTGTTCGGAATTTCCCAACCATTGATTTCAAACAAGTTTTTAAGAATATATACTCACCTTGTGTTGATCCAGATGTAAGAAATACTTCCTGGAGAATCTGTCATGATGTATTATATGTAAACTATTACTTGGCCTATAGACTTCATCTTAAAGTTAATAAATGCTGTACATTTTGTGAATCAATAGAAACCGTAAGCCACTTGTTTATAGAATGTAAAATGGTTCAACCTTTAAATAGGGTTGTTTTGAAATTGCTGCAGTTTATAAGTAAATGTAGTTTTATTCTTAGTGAAAGAGTTTTTCGCTTTTTATATCTACCAAAATTAGATAAAGATATTCATGATATTGCCTTGATTCTAGAATCAAGACATGTTATTTGGACCTGCAGAAATTTGACGAAGCATGAAAATAAACAGTATACACAATACTCTTTTGTCCATATATTTTTAAATAAAATTAAGTACAGAATGTATGCTAATTTTTCGCGAATGAATTCTCTTGAGTTTGGACACTTTTGGTGTGATAATGGCTTTGGCACGTTAGATTTCACAAACAACGAATTCTCGTTTGACCCTTGTCTTGACATTAATACATATTTCTCACCAGTTCCTATCGTTTCGTAATTTACATACACAATTCGTCATTACAGTCATACTCGTTTATCAAAGTCTTTTTCATCACACTGTTTCATTAACCATTATTACTCATGATATTTTGTTTAAACGCAATATTAAAGTCTTCTTCTGGTTTCAGATATGTTTTTGTTGCTCAAGTACTTTGATGGAGGATGAAATAAATGTAACCATGTTTATGTTGAGAACTAGTTTTTCAAAAAATGTGTTTTTCATTCATTTTGTCACTTACATGCGTTTTATTTAGCTTTACAACACTTGTATCTTTCACGCTGGTGCCTTTTCCCGGGATGTCAGGTGGTTCCTGACCTTACCTCGCGGGGGAACGCACTGAGGTGTATAGTTGCCAGTGATATTTTTTATTAAATTGTAAGTCGCATGCATATGGGACAAGTCTTTCGTAAAATATAGTTTCTCAACAACTTGTACTTACATGTTTTGTAAACGGCACTCGCTTACGGTTTTTTCAATTGCATTTGTTAAGTGTTACTCTAAGTATAGTATTAATAATTCATGCTCACTCATTTTTTAAATAACATACAAACTCTTCTCCCCTGGACATAACAAATCACCAGTGTTAAATCGGTTTTTCAACGGACATGAAAGTACTGTGTGTGATATATATTGGACATGAACAGTGATAGTGTTTGTTTTTTCATAGTGAGCTTTTTTTTTTTAATTATTCCAGTAATCTCTTCTGTTTACGAGTGCCGTCCAGATAATTGTTAAAACCATCTGGTTCTTAATTGTAAATAAATAAAGATATATGAAAAAAAAAAAAATACGTAATTTACATACACAATTTGTCATTACAGTCATACATTTTTATCAAAATCTTTTTCATCACACTGTTTCATTAACCATTATTACTCATGTATTTTAAGATATTTTGTTTAAACGCAATATTAAAGTCTTCTTCTCGTTTCAGATATGTTTTTGTTGCTCAAGTACTTTGATGGAGTATGAAATAAATGTAACCGTGTTTATGTTGAGAACTAGTTTTTCAAAAAATGTGTTTTTCATTCATTGTGTCACTTACATGCGTTTTATTTAGCTTACCAACACTTACATGTATCTTTCACGCTGGTGCCTTTTCCCGGGATGTCAGGTGGTTCCCGACCTTACCTCGCGGGGGAACGCACTGAGGTGTAAAGTTGCCAGTGATATTTTTTATTAAATTGTAAGTCGCATGCATATGGGACAAGTATTTCGTAAAATATAGTTTCTCAACAACTTGTACTTACATATATTGTAAACGGCACTCGCTTACGGTTTTTTCAATTGCATTTGTTAAGTGTTACTCTAAGTATAGTATTAATAATTTATGCTCACTCATTTTTTAAATAACATACAAACTCTTCTCCCCTGGACATAACAAATCACCAGTGTTAAATCGGTTTTTCAACGGACATGAACAGTACTGTGTGTGATATTTATTGGACATGAACAGTGATAGTGTTTGTTTTTTCATAGTGAGCATTTTTTTAAAAATTATTCCAGTAATCTCTTCTGTTTACGAGTGCCGTCCAGATGAATGTTTACACATCTGGTTCTTAATTGTAAATAAATAAAGATATATGAAAAACAAAAAATAGTCCAGACATTGTGCCTATAATCGTCGGGTAGGACGCCTGTCGTAGGTGGAGGGACTATAATCCTTAGAAATACACACACACACACTTGTAATGTTTGAATAAAACTCAAGATTGTCCCTTTAAAATTAGCCTCTCGATTAATTAATCCATTATCATTTTGACTTTGAATCTTATTGCATGTATTTAAATACAATTTTAAGTTTTCAACTTTAATTCGTTATACTACCATAGGTTTGAATATATTATAGGTAAAATGTAATTAACAGTTAGTAATAAGCAAAACCAATTTGCTTTATACTAATCTTATAATTAGTATTAATGATTGAACAAATGCAATTTAAGTAGAAAAACTAAGCTAGTGTTTAAAAAATGGTGATTGCCATGTGTCCATTTAAAGTGAAAATGAATCTGGATTACTAAATCAACGTACTCATTACTAATTAATGATTACTGTGTGCCCTCATAGATGCATAACAAACTAATAGAAGAAGACGTAGTTACGCTCTGATTGTAAGGTAGAAATGACTAATGGAGCTATCAGAGTTTTCCCACACCGGATGAGCGGGCATGGGGCAACTGGCATACCCAGGGATATAAATGTACAAATTTTAATTCACTGAATAATGCCCATCCCAATGATCAGTATGTAATACCCCGTGGTAGAAGTTAGTTTCTCCATGTTGGCACCGGGTTCTGTCTTATTCCCGACCCCAGTTAAATAGTTGTCGGACTATACCTAATTCCCGCCTAACAGGAATCGTCTCATCCCCGGGGATCCCTCCCCCGGTGGATGGAAGATTAAGGGTAAACACTGCATAAATGTATCTAAACGTTGCCCGTCGAATAAGGGAAATAACCCAAATATACAAATGGTTAGCTTGCCAAGAGTTACTAGCCATTAACAAGAGCATCAGCACTTTCAGTTAAATATCCATTTTTTAAACAATGTCTTTTTCTTAAAAGTGGTTTTAAAGGTAATTATTTATACATTTCAATACTGATGATATGAGTTTATAAAATAATCTCAAATAAAATGTTTTAAAAAATAATCAATGATTATACAGATATTAAAAAATGTAAACTGAAAGAGCATATTTTAAATGCAGCTAATTTTGAATATAAACTAAATTTCAGGAAATATATATTAAGATCATACTTTTAGGGATCATTTCTATAGTATGCATCGCCAGGACGTCAGGTAAAACTGACGGGACCATAAACCACGAGGAAGAGACATAGCGTCCTCTTCTGAGCGCGAAGCGGACAGCGGTTATCGCCAGATCGGGGCGATTTGACCGTTGTTATTGATGACCGTTCCTCTCCTCCCTACGTGGGGAGTTGGAGGAAGAGGACGCATTCTGAGTGGTTTATGGTTATTAATAAAATAATAAAGCAGTTTTCCTGATGCAATTAGATATACACCAAAGCAAATGGTTTTGCGCTTATTATTTATCATTATATTGCAGCCATAATATAAATGTATTTAAAGGCACTGTCAACTTGTATTACATTTCATTTAATTATATTTTAAAGGGACACATGACTATCTTGAAGTCTTTGTCAAGCATTAAAATTAGCCTCTCGATTAATTAATCCATTATCATTTCGTCTTTGAATCTTATTGCATGTATTTAAATACAATTTTAAGTTTTCAACTTTAATTCGTTACTCTACCATTAAGTTTGAATATATTATAGGTAAAATGTAATCAACAGTTAGTAATATGCTACACCAATTTGCTTGAAACTAATCTTATAATTAGTATTAATGATTGAACAAATGCAATTTATGGAGAAAAACTAAACTAGTGTTTAAAAATTGGTGATTGCCATGTGTCCATTTAAAGTGAAAATGAATCTGGATTGCTAAATCAACGTACTCATAACTAATTAATGATTACTGTGTGCCCTCATATGTGCAAAAAAAAACACTAATATAAGAAGACGAAGTTAGGCTCCGATTGTAAGGCAGAAATGACTAATGGAGCTATCAGAGTTTTCCCACACCAATTCAATAGTTTATTGGCATAACATATACATGTTTATTGCCTTGAACTAGGCGGGTTACAAAAACATACAGAGAAGAAACATAATACATATATACATTCACTCTTTACACTACATAAAAAAAAAGAATTTATAGTTATTAGTTATTAACATTTAATAAATGTTATTAACAATTTTCAATATTCAGTATTCAATTAAGGCAAATTAATTAAATGTAGTATTTACAGAATTCCTCAACTTATATAGTAAATATATTTTCAGGTGTTATTCATTATTTTGTATTAATCAACTTTACTTCTTAATTCATTTGCTAAAAACACATACTTAGCTAAACGTTTTAACAAACCCGATTGATCAGATTTCATAAGTGAAATGAATTTTAGTTTTGTTGGAAAGGAGCAGTAATATTTAGGCAAACATTCTTTACGTAAGTTTCTATATTTTGGACAAATCATTAGAAAATGATACTCATTTTCAACAACATTCATATTACAATGGACACACACTCTTAAATAACGATCTATATTACGAAATCTACCTTCTTCTATAGCTAATTTGTGTGCAGAGCATCTTAGACGTGTTAATGCTTTTCTATGATTAACATTACTAACTGAACATATATATTTTTCAGCTTCATATACTGATTTAAACATTTTATAACTTTCAAGTTTAGGCGATGCATCTACTTGTGAATACCATGATTGTAGGTACTGATCAATTATTCGTTCAATAACTCTTTCAATTTGGATATTTGTTACATTGGTATTATTCCATAGATAATTAAATCCTAGACTGTTTAACATAGACATTACTTGATATGACCACGAACTTTTAATTGGTATGTTACCATTTACATCTGTATCATTATTAAAAACTTTACTCATTAAACTATCAGGATTTTTCATCACTTTAAACCAATATTTTATTATTCTTATCCGTCTCATGACAGCAAACGGCAATCTACCTAATTCGCCATATACGGTATTATTAGCATTACACCGGATTAGCGGGCATGGGGCAACTGGCATACCCAGCGATATTACATAAATGTACAAAATGTAATTGATTGAATAATTCCCATGTGAGCGATCAGTATGTATGTATTCCCCGTGGTAGAAGTTAGGTTCTCCTTGTTGACACCGGGTCTTATTCCCGACCCTGGTTAATTCGTTGTCGGACTCTACCTAATTCCCGCCTAACAGTAATCGTTTGATCCCCGAGGAATGACCGCTACCGTACTTCCCTCCCGCGATGGAAGGAACATTAAGAGTAAACATTGCATTAATGTATCTAAACGTTGCCGAATAAGGGAAATAACTCAAAACTACAAATGGTTAGCATGGCAAGAGTTACTAACCATTAACACGAGCATCAGCTCCCTCAGTTAAATATCCATTTGTTAAACAATGTCTTATACTTAAAACTGGTTTTAAAGGTAATTAATTATACATTTCAATACTGATGATATGATTTTATAAAATAAACTCAATTAAAATGTTTGAAAAAATAATAATCAATGATTATACACATATTAAAAAATGTAAACTGAAAGAGCATATTTTAAATGCAGCTAATTTTGAATATAAACTAAATTTCGGCAATTATAGATTAAGATCATACTTTTAGGAATCATTTCTATAGTATGCAACGCCAGGACGTACATTGAACAAAAAAACTTAACAGCAGTTTTTATTTCCATGGACCAAGAAAAAGCTTTTGATAAACTCTCTTGGTCATATTTATATGACACCTTAAAAGCTTTTGGGTTTGATGAAGAATTTATTCTTTGGATAAAAGTTTTATATAACAATGTCAAGTCGTCTGTGATAGTCAATAATCATATTTCTGATACTTTCGATATACAAAGAGGCGTGAGGCAAGGTTGTTCCTTGTCTCCCCTTTTGTACGTAATATGTTTCGAACCTTTCGCTAAAAAAGTTCAAGAGGACCCCTCTATTAAAGGTATAAAGCTACCTGGATCTGATTTTGAAGTGAAAATGTCTATGTACGCGGATGATAACACTGGTATTTTGACTTCTGAAATATCAATGAAAAAATATTTTGATTATATATATTTGTTTCAGAAGATATCTGGATCCCGAATTAATTATAGGAAGTCTAATGGAATGTATTTAGGAAAATGGAAAAATCGGTCCGATCATCCCTTTGGAATTTCATGGATTAATAGCACTAAACTTTTAGGCTATTATTATGGTTACAATGTTGATCCAGATCAAGTTTGGTCAAAACTATTTTCGAAATTTCATAATACACTTAATCTTTGGAAGTCTAGAAAACTGTCTTTTAAAGGCAAGTCTACTGTTCTACATTCTCTAGCTTTAAGTAAAATATTATATTACACGGCGGCTAGCAATATGCCAAGTCACTATATTAACATGTTTCAAAGAGCAGCCTTTAGATACATTTGGGGGTCTACTTTAGAGCCCGTAAATAGGAAAACATTATACTTACCTTTTAAGGAAGGAGGCCTTAATGTACCAAATGTTGATATTAAGTGTCAGGCACTGTACTTATCCCATTTACAGAAACTTATTAATAGTCATAATGCAAGCTGGACATATTTAGCAAAATATTGGATTGGATTTAATTTGAGAAAGCAGAATCCTTTATTTGCCAGTAATTTAATTCCTCATAGTGAATTTGTTCCACCATTTTATAAAAAGTGTTTAGGTGTTTATAATAAACTCATGAAGCATTATCCGGATTTTTCGTTCAAAAAGGCTACAACTAAAGATTTTTATAATGCATTGTTAAATATTGAACACACCACACTAAAGGTTGTTCGGAATTTCCCAACCATTGATTTCAAACAAGTTTTTAAGAATATATACTCACCTTGTGTTGATCCAGATGTAAGAAATACTTCCTGGAGAATCTGTCATGATGTATTATATGTAAACTATTACTTGTTAATAAATGCTGTACATTTTGTGAATCAATAGAAACCGTAAGCCACTTGTTTATAGAATGTAAAATGGTTCAACCTTTAAATAGGGTTGTTTTGAAATTACTGCAGTTTATAAGTAAATGTAGTTTTATTCTTAGTGAAAGAGTTTTTCGCTTTTTATATTTACCAAAATTAGATAAAGATATTCATGATATTGCCTTGATTCTGTTAACAGAATCAAGACATGTTATTTGGACATGCAGAAATTTGACGAAGCATGAAAATAAACAGTATACACAATACTCTTTTGTCCATATATTTTTAAATAAAATTAAGTACAGAATGTATGCTGATTTTTCGCGAATGAATTCTCTTGAGTTTGGACATTTTTGGTGTGATAGTGGCTTTGGCACGTTAGATTTCACAAACAACGAATTCTCGTTTGACCCTTGTCTTGACATTAATACATATTTCTCACCAGTTCCTATCGTTTCGTAATTTACATACACAATTTGTCATTACAGTCATACTCGTTTATCAAAGTCTTTTTCATCACACTGTTTCATTAACCATTATTACTCATGATATTTTGTTTAAACGCAATATTAAAGTCTTCTTCTCGTTTCAGATATGTTTTTGTTGCTCAAGTACTTTGATGGAGGATGAAATAAATGTAACCATGTTTATGTTGAGAACTAGTTTTTCAAAAAATGTGTTTTTCATTCATTTTGTCACTTACATGCGTTTTATTTAGCTTTACAACACTTGTATCTTTCACGCTGGTGCCTTTTCCCGGGATGTCAGGTGGTTCCCGACCTTACCTCGCGGGGGAACGCACTGAGGTGTATAGTTGCCAGTGATATTTTTTATTAAATTGTAAGTCGCATGCATATGGGACAAGTCTTTCGTAAGATATAGTTTCTCAACAACTTGTACTTACATGTTTTGTAAACGGCACTCGCTTACGATTTTTCAATTGCATTTGTTAAGTGTTACTCTAAGTATAGTATTAATTATTCATGCTCACTTTTTTTTAAATAACATACAAACTCTTCTCCCCTGGACATAAGAAATCACCAGTGTTAAATCGGTTTTTCAACGGACATGGAAGTACTGTGTGTGATATATATTGGACATGAACAGTGATAGTGTTGTTTTTTTTCATAGTGAGCATTTTTTTTTTAATTATTCCAGTAATCTCTTCTGTTTACGAGTGCCGTCCAGATGACTGTTTACATCATCTGGTTCTTAATTGTAAATAAATAAAGATATATGAAAAAAAAACAAAAAAAAACAAAAAAAAAAAAAACGCCAGGACGTCAGGTAAAACTGACGGGACCATAAACCACGAGGAAGAGACATAGCGTCCTCTTCTGAGCGCGAAGCGGACAGCGGTTATCGCCAAATCGGGGCGATTTGACCGCTGTTATTGATGACCGTTCCTCTCCTCCCTACGTGGGGAGTTGGAGGAAGAGGACGCATTCTGAGTGGTTTATGTTTAATAATAAAATAATAAAAAGGTTCCCTAGAAATTAAATATAGTCACAAAATATCCTCAAGAGAAACACGGCCACCTTGATTTAGTCTAAACTCGCGGCGTCCGCGATAATGATTCAAGTTTCAAATAGGTCAAAGCAAATTGTTTTGTGCTCATTATTTCTCATTATATTGCACCCTTAATAGACATGTATTTAAAGGCACTATAGAATAATGAGAGAAAACAAAGTATTGTATTACCTTTTATTTAATAATATTTTTTTAAAGGGACACATGGCAATCTTGAAGTCTTTGTCAAGCATTAAAATTAGCCTCTCGATTAATTAATCCAATATCATTTTTACTTTGAAGCTTATTGCATATATTTAAAAACAATTTCAATTTTAAATCTTTAATTCGTTATTCCTGTTATGTCACCTGTACCATAGGTTTGGATATATTATAAGTAACAGTTAGTAATATGCAAAACCACTTTATACTAATTTTATAATTAGTATTAATGATTGAACAAATGCAATTTATTTAGAAAAACTAACGGGAAGCCGCGAGTGTATAAAAAATCAAGATTGCCATGTGTCCCTTTAAAGTGAAAATGATTCTGGATTAATAAATCAAGGTATTCATAACTAATTAAAAATTACTGTGTGCCCTCGCCTCTGAATTAACCGTTAACGATATCGACAGTTTTACAGATAGCAATCAAAGTACTGAAAGTACTGAAAGGATGCAATTATGAGGAAAGTAAAAGTAAGAAGATGCAGTGGAGTTAACTAGCATGTGACGTGTCTGAAGTAAGGAACACATGTCTTGTATACAAAATATGTTTTCAAGATCTACAGTACACTATTAAACGACCCAATTGAGACTGTTCCAGTTTAATCAGGTAAAGGTCATAGAGTGTTGAAATATTTGACTCAAAAAAATAGTTCGCTAAGTATTGAAACCAAATATTGATGTGTATTACATTTTTTATCTTGCCATCGTACGGGTTACACTGATATATACGGATTGATGAAGTATAAATAATGTTTAAAAATGTTGACCGGAGCGATAACTGAACCAGAAGCACTGCGTTTCTATTCTACCAGAATCTGTGACCTCTGTCAACGTCTCAGAAAGTAGACTGTGATCACATGATAATTTGATACGTGGCCTTATCTAAAATATCAAAATGGCGAACAGACCTGACACCACTATTGAGACGGGGTCTGTTGACTGAGTGGTTGACAATTAAAGGAAACACAACTTTTTTTG
Source organism: Cyrtodaria siliqua (assembly GCA_037043455.1). NCBI lineage: Eukaryota > Metazoa > Mollusca > Bivalvia > Adapedonta > Hiatellidae > Cyrtodaria > Cyrtodaria siliqua. Next base: position 83,306 of record JAWPHD010001468.1, on the reverse strand, counting down.
GACATGTTTTATGTATTTAGGTTAGTACTTTAATTTTACATAGTTTAGACACAGTTATGAGATTTTAGAATGTGCTTGTAAGCATTAACCTAGACTGCAACACTATGGGACACGCAATGGTGGTTCCGGCCATGTTGAATGTTTTTACGGCGGAGTGATATGCCGAAGTATTATATTATTTAAAGTCAGAATATGATTATTGTTAACTTTAACGGAGATGATAGAGACTTTGTATTAGTAATTAGTGTTTAATGTTATCGTCAAATTTGCTTTAGAACCCCCGATGTACCCAGCCAGGTAAAAGGCACGCTGACTTTTAACTCTTGTGTTTACATAAACATAACCTGTGCTATAAAAAACACATTTGGATCCGCACATTTCCTGTGTTGTGCTTAGCGTCGGAGCAGCGTGTAGGGAATACAGCGTAATTAGTACACACATAGTGTTTACTGTTTAATTTTATTCAGTTCATTTGTTAGCGTAATTCTCTAAGTTGTAACGCGAGTGTTTCATCAACTGTTTCAATTTATGTGTTAATTAGCATATTCTGCCTTTAATATAACTGTAATACGTAACATAATTCTGAGCAAAATTGAACTTTATTTACTACATTACCGCAGTATATACATATACAGTATATATAATTATGTTCAAAGTTTGGAGTCAGAGAAACCAAGTTATCTTTTTTATTTTCATCGTTGTACACGATTTTTGTATGGAACGACAACTCTGAGATTTTTATTTTTCAACCAGCTTGTTAATCGAAATCCATCAACACAGGTTTTTTTCTATCTAAGTCGTTAATTTGTGCATGGTAAAAAAAACAATAAAAGAAATATCGTTTACAAATGCTTTTCACCATTATCATTTATGTTTCAGTCTGCTTTTCTATCGAAATCTGTTGGCATGTTTCCTTATTGAATTCGTTAATTGTTCCGAGCTAAATAAAACAATACAACTATATATACCTCGTCATATTTTGCATTTTCAGTGTTAATTTAGTATTTTATTATATTATGTATCTAGCCATTACATATGAACACGGATAATATTACCACTACCATTACCATACGTAATACTACATGGTTAAGTATGGCCTGTAGTAGTAATGGCCCGTAGTACTTTTACATTTTAAAAAATACCGACAAAAATTGTCATAGATGCAATAAAACGAGTAATTAGTAGAAGAAGACGTAGTTATGCTCCAATTATAAAGTAGAAATGACTAATGCAGCTAACAGTGTTTTCCCACACCGGCTGAGCGGGCGGGGGCAACTGGCATACCCAGGGATATTACATCAATGTACAAATTTTAATTGACTGAATAATGCCTAACCCAATGATCAGTATGTATATATTCCCCGTGGTAGTAGTTAGTTTCTCCATGTTGGTACCGGGTTCTGTCTTATTTCTGACCCCAGTTAAATGGTTGTCTGACTAAACCTAATTCCCGCCTAACAGGAATCGTCTGATCCCCGGGGAATGACACTTACCGCACCTCCCTCCCCCGATGGATGGAAGATTAAGGGTAAACATTGCATTAATGTATCTAAACGTTGCCCGTTGAATAAGGAAAATAACCCAAATATACAAATGGTCAGCATGCCAAGAGTTACTAACCATTAACAAGAGCATCAGATCTGTCAGTTAAATATCCATTTTTAAACTATGCCTTTTTCTTAAAACTGGTTTTAAAGGTAATTAATTATATATTTCAATACTGATGATATGATTTTATAAAATAAACTCCAATAAAATGTTTGAACAAAAAATAATCAATGATTATACAAATATTAAAAAATGTAAACTCAAAGAGCATATTTTAAATGCAGCTAATTTGAATATAACATAAATTTCAGCAAATATAGCTTAAGATCATACTTTTAGGGATCATTTCTATAGTATGCATCGCCAGGACGTCAGGTAAAACTGACGGGACCATAAACCACGAGGAAGAGACATAGCGTCCTCTTCTGAGCGCGAAGCGGACAGCGGTTATCGCCAGATCGGGGCGAATTGACCGCTGTTATTGATGACCGTTCCTCTCCTCCCTACGTGGGGAGTTGGAGGAAGAGGACGCATTCTGAGTGGTTTATTGTTAATAATAAAATAATAAAAACGTTCCCTAGAAATTAAATATAGTCACAAAATATGCTCAAGAGATACACGGCTACCTTGATTTAGTCTAAACTCGCGGCGTCCGCGATAATGATTCAAGTTTCAAATAGGTCAAAGCAAATTGTTTTGTGCTGATTATTTCTCATTATATTGCACCCTTAATAGACATGTATTTAAAGGTGTAGCACACCCATTGCAACACAGGAAGTGTCGGCCTGGGGTAGTCGCATAATGGCGTCAATAAATAATTCTGATTTCTTTCTGTAAAAAAAGGCATTTTCACTAATTTAAAGTGCTATTTTTGGTTTATATCACATTGTTGATCTATTTGTTACATTTTTCAAGCATTGCCATGTTAAAATTGTGAGTTTTTAATTTATTTTGCTTATATGGAAATGAGTGTATGAATACAATATTGTGGCATCTCAGTGTTTATGTTTTTAAAGGGACCATTCATTCATGAGACAAGTTCTTTCTTAGAAGATACATGACCCCCATTTTTCTGTGGATTTTTTGGCAGCATATGTGTCATTTGTGATGAGAATGTAAGTTATTCATTTTTAATTTGGGCCCAGATATGAATGACAACATGGCATTAAAATTTTAATTCACACACAACTCAATGCAACAATCAATGGGTGTGTTACACCTATAAGGCGGGATCTGTGAATTGTCATTTTCTCTCAGATTCTTACTTAACTGGCATTTTTCATTTTGGAATGATTATTTATCTTCAAAAAAACACTTTACACTCTTTTAAAACCGGTTTTGATTTTTTTTTTGCTATTTTTCGCTGCGGAAAGCCGTAATTTGGAGTTTCAGATTCTTTAAGTCTTTAAATGATGGCCTGGAGAAACGTTTTCCACTAAAACTTGGCTTGTGTGGTATCAACATGTAGATATGTGTATTTGTCATCATAATTTAGCACTACTATTTTTAAAATCCTGCTTTTATAGGTATGACACCACAAAATCCTTCCCCTTACCCCCTAAAATTGGGTTTACTGTGATAATGTCAGAGAGAACTGAAGGCAGAGTATGCTGCCCAGTCATTAAAACTTGGCTTTTAATCACAAAGCTAGTACCATACTTGCATTTAGGAGTATTTGTGATGCCTGTATATTCATATAGTGTTACCAAATTAAGGTATGATGCCACCAAAAGTGAAAAATTGCCTTGAAAATTGGATGCTGGCATGAAAATCAGCACATTTTGCATTCAAAGAGCAGTTTTGGTGGCTAAACCTCTTGATTTCTTCATGCTTATTGACTATATGAAGCATTTAATCCATTATATCAAGTATAGGTGTGCCCAATGTCATTTTATAAAACAGTTAAGGCAGGTTAAAACTGAAAAAAAGTACGCTGATTTTTGTCACTGTCGACCGCTCTGTTCTCTTTTGAAACGCGTATATCTTGATCGATTCTTAGTCGATTCGCGACAACTTTACTTTCTTTAATGCGTTATAGTCTAGGCTTTGTCAGAATAGCTGCTTTGAAAATTCACTCATAGTTAAGTATTCTTATAGGTGTAGCACACCCATTGCAACACAGGAAGTGTCGGCCTGGGGTAGTCGCATAATGGCGTCAATAAATAATTCTGATTTCTTTCTGTAAAAAAAGGCATTTTCACTAATTTAAAGTGCTATTTTTGGTTTATATCACATTGTTGATCTATTTGTTACATTTTTCAAGCATTGCCATGTTAAAATTGTGAGTTTTTAATTTATTTTGCTTATATGGAAATGAGTGTATGAATACAATATCGTGGCATCTCAGTGTTTATGTTTTTAAAGGGACCATTCATTCATGAGACAAGTTCTTTCTTAGAAGATACATGACCCCCATTTTTCTGTGGATTTTTTTGCAGCATATGTGTCATTTGTGATGAGAATGTAAGTTATTCATTTTTAATTTGGGCCCAGATATGAATGACAACATGGCATTTAAATTTTAATTCACACACAACTCAATGCAACAATCAATGGGTGTGTTACACCTAAAGGCACTATAGAATAATGAGAGAAAACAAAGTCTTGTTTTACCTTTTATTTAATAATATTTTAAAGGGACACATGGCAATCTTGAAGTCTTTGTCAAGCATTAAAATTAGCCTCTCGATTAATTAATCCAGTATCATTTTTACTTTGAATCTTATTGCATATATTTAAAAACAATTTCAAGTTTAAATCTTTAATTCGTTATTCCTGTTATGTCACCTGTACCATAGGTTTGGATATATTATAATTAACAGTTAGTAATATGCAAAACCACTATTAATGATTGAACAAATGCAATTTATTTAGAAAAAACTAACGGGAAGCCGCGAGTGTTTAAAAAATCAAGATTGCCATGTGTCCCTTTAAAGTGAAAATGATTCTGGATTAATATATCAAGGTATTCATAACTAATTAAAAATTACTGTGTGCCCTCGCCTCTGAATTAACCGTTAACGATATCGACAGTTTTACAGATAGCAATCAAAGTACTGAAAGTACTGAAAGGATGCATTTATGTGGAAAGTAAAAGTAAGAAAATGCTGTGGAGTTAATTAGCATGTGACGTGTCTGAAGTAAGGAACACATGTCTTGTATACAAAATATGTTTTCAAGATGTACAGTACACTATTAAACGCCCCACTTGAGACTGTTCCAGTTTAATCAGGTAAAGGTCATAGAGTGGTGAAATATTTGACTCAAAAAAATAGTTCGCTAAGTATTGAAACCAAATATTGATGTGTATTACATTTTTTATCTTGCCATCGTACGGGTAACACTGATATATACGGATTGATGAAGTATAAATAATGTTTAAAAATGTTGACCGGAGCGATAACTGAACCAGAAGCACTGCGTTTCTATTCTACCAGAATATGTGACCTCTGTCAACGTCTCAGAAAGTAGGCTGTGATCACATGATAATTTGACACGTTGCCTTATCTAAAATATCAAAATGGCGAACAGACCTGACACCACTATTGAGAGGGGTCTGTTGACTGAGTGGTTAACAATTAAAGGAAACACAACTTATTTTTGGACATGTTTTATGTATTTAGGTTAGTACTTTAATTTTACATAGTTTAGACAGAGTTATGAGATTTTAGAATGTGCTTGTAAGCATAAACCTAGACTGCAACACTATGGGACACGCAATGGTGGTTCCGGCCATGTTGAATGTTTTTACGGCGGAGTGATATGCCGAAGTATTATATTATTTAAAGTCAGAATATGATTATTGTTAACTTTAACGGAGATGATAGAGACTTTGTATCAAGTATTAGTGTTTAATTTTATCGTCAAATTTGCTTTAGAACCCCCGATGTACCCAGCCAGGTAAAAGGCACGCTAACTTTTAACTCTTGTGTTTACATAAACATAACATGTGCTATAAAAAACACATTTGGATCTGCACATTTCCTGTGTTGTGCTTAGCGTCGGAGCAGCGTGTAGGGAATACAGCGTAATTAGTACACACATAGTGTTTACTGTTTAATTTTATTCAGTTCATTTGTTAGCGTAATTCTCTAAGTTGTAACGCGAGTGTTTCATCAACTGTTTCAGTTTATGTGTTAATTAGCATATTCTGACTTTAATATAACTGTAATAGGTAACATAATTCTGAGCAAAATGAACTTTATTTACTAAATTACCGCAGTATATACATATACAGTATATATAATTATGTTCAAAGTTTAGAGTCAGAGAAACCAAGTTATCTTTTTTATTTTCATCGTTGTACACGATTTTTGTATGGAACGACAACTCTGAGATTTTTATTTTTCAATCAGCTTGTTAATCGAAATCCATCAACACAGTTTTCTTTCTATCGAAGTCGTTAATTTGTGCATGGTAAAAAAAACAATAAAAGAAATATCGTTTACAAATGCTTTTCACCATTATCATTTATGTTTCAGTCTGCTTTTCTATCGAAATCTGTTGGCATGTTTCCTTATTGAATTCGTTAATTGTTCCGAGCTAAATAAAACAATACAACTATATATACCTCGTCATATTTTGCATTTTCCGTGTTAATTTAGTATTTTCTTATATTATGTATCTAGCCATTACATATGAACACGGATAATATTACCACTACCATTACCATACGTAATACTACATGGTTAAGTATGGCCTGTAGTAGTAATGGCCCGTAGTACTTTTACATTTTAAAAAATACCGACAAAAATTGTCATAGATGCAATAAAACGAGTAATTAGTAGAAGAAGACGTAGTTATGCTCCAATTATAAAGTAGAAATGACTAATGCAGCTAACAGTGTTTTCCCACACCGGCTGAGCGGGCGTGGGCAACTGGCATACCCAGGGATATTACATAAATGTACAAAATTTAATTGACTGAATAAGGCCTATCCCAATGCTCAGTATGTATATATTCCCCGTGGTAGAAGTTAGTTTCTCCATGTTGGCACCGGGTTCTGTCTTATTTCTGACCGCCGTTAAATGGTTGTCGGACTAAACCTAATTCCCGCCTAACAGGAATCGTCTGATCCCCGGGGAATGACACTTACCGCACCACCCTCCCCGATGGATGGAAGATTAAGGGTAAACATTGCATTAATGTATCTAAACGTTGCCCGTCGAATAAGGGAAATAACCCAAATATACAAATGGTTAGCTTGCCAAGAGTTACTAACCATTAATACGAGCATCAGCACTTTCAGTTAAATATCCATTTTTTAAACAATGTCTTTTTCTTAAAAGTGGTTTTAAAGGTAATTAATTATACATTTCAATACTGATGATATGATTTTATTAAATAACAGCAAATAAAATGTTTGAAAAAATAATAATCAATGATTATACACATATTAAAAAATGTAAACTCAAAGAGCATATTTTAAATGCAGCTAATTTTGAATATAAACTAAATTTGATGGAAAATTTCTTACTAAAGTTATTTCTAGGCGTTTGGGTAATGTTTTATGCAAAATAATCGGCATAAGTCAAACCTGCTCTGTAAAAGGCAGAACAATTTTCGATAATTCCCATTTATTGCGTAAGGTATTTGATTATATCGAACAAAAGAACATAACAGCCGTTTTTATTAACATGGATCAGGAAAAAGCGTTTGATAAATTATCATGGTCGTATTTATATGACACATTAAAAGCATTTGGTTTTGACGATGGTTTCATTCGTAGGATAAAAGTTTTATATAATAATGTGAAATCATCTGTAATGGTCAATACTCATATTTCGGAAACTTTCGATATCAAAAGAGGGGTGAGACAAGGGTGATTATTGTTTCCTCTTTTGTACATAATATGTTTCGAACCTTTTGCAAAAAAAGTCCAAGATGACCCGACCCGTCTATAAAAGGTGTCAAATTACCAGGGTCCGATTTTGAAGTTAAAATGTCTTTATATGCAGATGACAATACAGGAATACTCGGAATAAAATATTTTCTATTGTCTATTGTCTAATACAGGAATCTTGACTGATGATGTTTCAATTAAAAAGTATTTTGATTATATATATTTATATCAGCAAATATCCGGTTCGAGAATCAACTATAGAAAATCAAATGGTATGTATTTAGGTAAATGGAAAAACCGTTCTGATCATCCTTTTGGCATTTCTTGGATTAATAACACTAAGTTGTTAGGTTACCATTACGATTATGATATCAATCCAGATCAGATTTGGTCAAAACTATTTTTAAAATTTAACAATACACTTAATCTTTGGAAGTCGAGAAAGCTCTCTTTTAAAGGTAAGTCTACTGTTTTAAACTCGGTAGCTATCTGTAAAGTTTTATATTACGCCGCGGCTACCAATATGCCTAGACATTATTTGAACATGTTTCAAAAATCATCCTTTAGATTTATATGGGGTTCTACCTTTGAACATGTACGTAGAAATACGCTATACCTGCCCATTAAGGAGGGAGGTCTAAACATACCAAACTTTAATATAAAATGTCAAGCATTATGTCTATCCCATTTACAAAAGCTTATTATTAATCACAATGCCAGTTGGACATATTTTGCCAAATATTGGATTGGTCTTAGTTTGAGAAAACACAATGATTCGTTTGCAAGTAACCTTATTCCTCATAGCGAGTTTGTTCCCCCCTTTTATGAATATTGTTTAAAGGTTTATAAGAAAGTCATGCAACATTATCCAGACTTTTCCTTTAATAATTCAAAGACAAGAGATTTTTATAAGCTATTGCTAGATATCGAGCATACAAATGTAAAGGTTATGAGGAACTTCCCTTTAATTGATTTTAAACAAGTGTTTAAGAATTTATACTTACCGTGTATCGATCCAGATGTCAGAAATACCGCCTGGAGAATATGTCATGATGTTATATATGTGAATTATTATTTGTCAATGAGACATGTTACTAAAGATAAAAATGTCCCTTTTGTAAATCAATAGAAACTGTAAGTCATCTGTTCATAGAATGCAAAATGGCCATTTTAAATGTTTTGACGGCGGAGTGATATGCCGAAGTATTATATTATTCAAAGTCAGAATATGATTATTGTTAACTTTAACGGAGATGATAGAGACTTTGTGTCAAGTATTAGTGTTTAATATTATCGTCAAATTTGCATTAAAACCCCCGATGTACCCAGCTAGGTAAAAGGCACTTTTTAACTCCTGTGTTTACATAAACTTTACCTCTGCTAAAAAAAAACACATTTGGATCTGCACACTTCCTGTGTTGTGCTTAGCGTCGGCGCAGCCTGTAGGGGATACAGCGTAATTAGTACACACATAGTGTTTACAGTTTAATTTAATTTTATTCAGTTTATTTGTTAGCGTAATTCTCTAAGTTGTAACGCGAGTGCTTAATCAACTGTTTCAGTTTATGTGTTAATTAGCATACTCTGCCTTTAATATAACTGTAATATGTAACATAATTCTGAGCAAAATTAACTTTATTCCCTACATTACCGCAGTATATACATATACAGTATATATAATTATTTTCAAAGTTTATAGTCAGAGAAACCAAGTTATCTTTTTTATTTTCATCGTTGTAGATGATTTTAGTATGGAACGACAACTCTGAGATTTTTATTTTTTCAATCAGCTTGTTAATCGAAATCCATCAACACATTTGTTTTTATATTGAAGTCGTTAATTTGTGCATGGTAAAATAAAACAATAAAAGAAATATCGCTTACAAATGCTTTTCACCATTATCATTTATGTTTCAGTCAGCTATTTTCCTATCGAAATCAGTTGGCATGTTTCCTTATTGAATTCGCTAATTGTTCCGAGCTAAATAAAACAATACAACTATATATACTTCGGCATATTTTGCGTTTTCAATGTTAATTTAGTTTATTACATTTCTAAGCGCGAAAGATCGGGATTTCTCAGTGCAAGAATATTCATAATCGCTCAATATTAATAACTAACTCAGAACACAATAATAACTAACGTTGCTAACTCAGAACACAATAATAACTAACGCTGCGATGTTGAGGCGTGACGTCAACGAAGTGTTGCTGACGTCGACGTCATCCGCCGATAACGTTCAATAAAGCGAATATTTGTTTGAAAAACGTAATTTAAAATGTAATAAATAGATTATTTAACTGCTGGGATCGATTATTCGGTAATCTTTCACTTGATGGTAGACGTGCTTTGTTTTTATATTGAAGTCGTTAATTTGTGCATGGTAAAATAAAACAATAAAAGAAATATCGCTTACAAATGCTTTTCACCATTATCATTTATGTTTCAGTCAGCTATTTTCCTATCGAAATCAGTTGGCATGTTTCCTTATTGAATTCGCTAATTGTTCCGAGCTAAATAAAACAATACAGCTATATATACTTCGGCATATTTTGCGTTTTCAATGTTAATTTAGTTTATTACATTTCTAAGCGCGAAAGATCGGGATTTCTCAGTGCAAGAATATTCATAATCGCTCAATATTAATAACTAACTCAGAACACAATAATAACTAACGTTGCTAACTCAGAACACAATAATAACTAACACTGCGATGTTGAGGCGTGACGTCAACGAAGTGTTGCTGACGTCGACGTCATCCGCCGATAACGTTCAATAAAGCGAATATTTGTTTGAAAAACGTAATTTAAAATGTAATAAATAGATTATTTAACTGCTGGGATCGATTATTCGGTAATCTTTCACTTGATGGTAGACGTGCTTTGTTTTTATATTGAAGTCGTTAATTTGTGCATGGTAAAATAAAACAATAAAAGAAATATCGCTTACAAATGCTTTTCACCATTATCATTTATGTTTCAGTCAGCTATTTTCCTATCGAAATCAGTTGGCATGTTTCCTTATTGAATTCGCTAATTGTTCCGAGCTAAATAAAACAATACAGCTATATATACTTCGGCATATTTTGCGTTTTCAATGTTAATTTAGTTTATTACATTTCTAAGCGCGAAAGATCGGGATTTCTCAGTGCAAGAATATTCATAATCGCTCAATATTAATAACTAACTCAGAACACAATAATAACTAACGTTGCTAACTCAGAACACAATAATAACTAACGCTGCGACGTTGAGGCGTGACGTCAACGAAGTGTTGCTGACGTCGACGTCATCCGCCGATAACGTTCAATAAAGCGAATATTTGTTTGAAAAACGTAATTTAAAATGTAATAAATAGATTATTTAACTCCTGGGATCGATTATTGGGTAATCTTTCACTTGATGGTAGACGTGCTTTGTTTTTTCACTCACTCGCGTGCGCTCGTTCGTAAAAAGAACCACACGTCTACCACTCGTGAAGGATTTCCATATAATCGATCCCAGCAGTTAAATAATCTCTATATTTTTATATTATGTATCTAGCCATTACATATGGACACAGATACTACATGATTAAGTATGGCCGGTAGTAGTAATGGCCCGTAGTACTTACATTTAAATAAATACCGACACAAATTGTCATAGATGCAATAAAACGAGTAATAAGTAGAAGACGTAGTTATGCTCCAATTATAAAGTAGAAATTACTAATGCAGCTAACAGTGTTTTCCCACACCGGCTGAGCGGGCGTGGGCAACTGGCATACCCAGGGATATAACATAAATGTTCAAAATGTAATTGACTGAATAATTCCCATCCCAATGATCAGTATGTATACTGAAAGGAAAAAGAAACGCAGGGTGCGTATTTCCGCTATATATTGTATATACTGCACACTTAATTCCATAATATACTCCAAGGAAATCCCAAGATGTTTTGTAAAAAAAGAAAGAAGTGCAGTTAGTTAGAGAAAGGACACAACTGTGATGTTGTAGACGTTTAATCACAGTACACGTTGTAACAATAAATTCATAAATGATGAAGTTCCTGTTTGAAAAATGGAGCCAGTTCAGTACTGTATTTAATGTTAAGTGATTGCAACCTTTAAAGCCTAAGTTTGCTCACCTGCTTGAGCCAAATGCGCATTCTGACGATAATGAAACTTTAAAGGGGTAACCATTGGTGTGTTCAGTGCTGTTTAAACCTTCTTTCTAAAAGGACAGGCCTAATGTCGCCCTGTACCATTCGATTAGCAGTAGCATATTAAACATGAAATATATAGCGGAAATACGCACCCTGCGTTTCTTTTTCCTTTCAGTATATGTATTCCCGATGGTAGAAGTTAGTTTCTCCATGAAGGCACCGGGTTCTATCTTGTTAAATCTTTGTCGGACTATACCTAATTCCTGCCTAACAGGAATCGTCTGATCCAAAGGGAATGACACCTACCGCACCTCCCGCCCCCGATGGATGGAAGATTAAGGGTAAACATTGCATCAATGTACTAAACTTTGCTCGTCTAATAAGGGATATAACCCAAATATACAAATGGTTAACATGCCGAGAGTTACTAACCATTAATAAAAGCATCAGATCTCTCATTTAAATATCCATTTTTTAAACAATGTCTTGTAATTAAAACTGGTTTTAAAAGTAATTAATTATACATTTCTATACTGCTGATAAGATTTTATAAAGTAAACTCAAATAAAATGTTTTAACAAATAATAATCAATGATTATGCACATATTTAAAACTGTAAACTCATGGAGCATACTTTAAATGCAGCTAATTTTGAATATAGACTAAATTTCGGCAAATATGGATTAAGATCATACTTTTAGGGATCATTTCTATAGTATGCATCGCCAGAAAATCGTCTAAAATTTTAGGTTGTAAACTTTGCACATCCGAAATTGAGACAGTTAAACATTTATTTTGTGAATGTGACATAGTTAAACCATGCATTAAATTAATCTACAACTGGATTACTTTAATTGCCGAAACACGAGTTACTTTCAATGTAAAATCACATCTTGTATAAACGTGTTGGGTTTTCGAGATCGACACTGAACAACGAGATTTAGTACTTTATCTATTAAACGAACTCAAATACGCTATCTGGACTTGTAGAAACTTGAAGAAATTTGAAAATAGAAGTATAAATTCGAATTACATCATCATGTTTATTGTTAACAGACTCAAACTTAGAACTAAGGTCGATTTCGAAAGACTACAATTTAACAAGTTTCTATCATACTACTCAGTACTTCTTAGTTTCGATCATTATTGGAGATAAAAACAGTATTAAATTTGCCTTTTGACATATCGTTTAATGATGCCGCACATCAAATAAATATCGTGCTGATATCAGTCTATTAACACTTGCTTTCGATAATAAAAAAAACGATTCAACTTTCAACAATTTAATTTGACTGAACGATGACCGGTGTTACTGGAACCATTTCAAAGAATAAATGGACAATAACCTTCCTGTTATATAAAAACATGAATGCGCTATGACCAATTCGCTTCCTGTTTTAAACATCCCTACTGACCAGCATCGTGGCTAATAACCATTAGCGCTTTCTTTGAACTGCCAATGAATTGGAAAGAACAAACGGAAATTGTTCAACGAAACTTGAATCACATTGAAAATAAAAGTATTAAATTAGATTTGTTTTAACCATTTTATCATCTCACTCACAAAGTCATTATTATTATTATTATATTATTATTATTTCGATATGCTTTCGACATATCATATTTGTAGTCGTATTCAATTGACAGGTGTCGCTAATACACTAAGTTTCTTTATTCGAGTCTTTATTATAAGTTGGATTTAACACACAGTTAATAAGTACCTAAATGTTTGTACATAATGATTTGGCAATGTTGGTGGGGACTGCCTCGTCACGGGCGTCAAATTATCACGCACATCATATACATATCATTTTATAAATATTTTTCATCAATTTTAATTTACATGACTTCCCAGTTAACCAACTTATTTCAAATATAATTTCAAAAAAGTACTCGTGTGTCCGGGAATTAGATTCGTGATTCGGTGACCCCACGAAGCACGCAACGACGCCCCCGCACGCAAAGTGCAATGTGTCAATTCAGCATTGGTCTCCCACACATAGTGGGACCATGGAATTGTTCATTTGGTTTCAATTACATCTCTGTTATATAAACACAATAGTTTACTAGCGACATCTTTTTAAAGATTTTGTAACGGCAGAGGGCTTTAATCCTTATTTGTTAAAAAAACTGTTTTATATTATTTAAGGAACTGCCGGGAGGCGGGGTTTAATACACCCCACTTTCTTTCTCTTATTTGTACATGTATATATTTATTTAATAAAGATTTATGAAAAAAAATAAATCGCCAGGACGTCAGGTAAAACTGACGGGACCATAAACCACGAGGAAGAGACATAGCGTCCTTTTCTGAGCGCGAAGCGGACAGCGGTTATCGCCAGATCGGGGCGATTTGACCGCTGTTATTGATGATCGTTCCTCTCCTCCCTACGTGGGGAGTTGGAGGAAGAGGACGCATTCTGAGTGGTTTATGGTTAATAATAAAATAATAGAGCATTTTCCTGATGCAATTAGATATACACCAAAGCAAATGGTTTTTGCGCTTATTATTTATCATTATATTGCAGCCATAATATAAATGTATTTAAAGGCACTGTCAACTTGTATTACATTTCATTTAATTATATTTTTAAAGGGACACATGACTATCTTGAAGTCTTTGTCAAGCATTAAAATTAGCCTCTCGATTAAATAATCCATTATAATTTTTGACTTTGAATCTTATTGCATGTATTTAAATACAATTTTAAGTTTTCAACTTTAATTCGTTATTCTACCATAGGTTTGAATATATTATAGGTAAAATGTAATTAACAGTTAGTAATAAGCAAAACCAATTTGCTTTATACTAATCTTATAATTAGTATTAATGATTGAACAAATGCAATTTATGGAGAAAAACTAAACTAGTGTTTAAAAATTGGTGATTGCCATGTGTCCATTTAAAGTGAAAATGAATCTGGATTGCTAAATCAACGTACTCATAACTAATTAATGATTACTGTGTGCCCTCATATGTGCAAAAAAAAAACACTAATATAAGAAGACGAAGTTAGGCTCCGATTGTAAGGCAGAAATGACTAATGGAGCTATCAGAGTTTTCCCACACCCGTATTAGAGGGCATGGGGGCAACTGGCATACCCAGCGATATTACATAAATGTACAAAATGTAATTGATTGAATCAGTATGTATGTATTCCCCGTGGTAGAAGTAAGGTTCTCCTTGTTGACACCGGGTCTTATTCCCGACCCTGGTTAATTCGTTGTCGGACTCTACCTAATTCCCGCCTAACAGTAATCGTCTGATCCCCGGGGAATGACCGCTACCGTACCTCCCTCCCGCGATGGAAGGAACATTAAGAGTAAACATTGCATTAATGTATCTAAACGTTGCCGAATAAGGGAAATAACTCAAAACCACAAATGGTTAGCATGGCAAGAGTTACTAACCATTAACACGAGCATCAGCTCCCTCAGTTAAATATCCATTTGTTAAACAATGTCTTATACTTAAAACTGGTTTTAAAGGTAATTAATTATACATTTCAATACTGATGATATGATTTTATAAAATAAACTCAATAAAATGTTTGAAAAAATAATAATCAATGATTATACACATATTAAAAAATGTAAACTGAAAGAGCATATTTTAAATGCAGCTAATTTTGAATATAAACTAAATTTCGGCAATTATAGATTAAGTCATACTTTTAGGGATCATTTCTATAGTATGCATCGCCAGGACGTCAGGTAAAACTGACGGGACCATACACCACGAGGAAGAGACATAGCGTCCTCTTCTGAGCGCGAAGCGGACAGCGGTTATCGCCAGATCGGGGCGATTTGACCGTTGTTATTGATGACCGTTCCTCTCCTCCCTACGTGGGGAGTTGGAGGAAGAGGACGCATTCTGAGTGGTTTATGGTTAATAATAAAATAATAAAGCAGTTTTCCTGATGCAATTAGATATACACCAAAGCAAATGGTTTTGCGCTTATTATTTATCATTATATTGCAGCCATAATATAAATGTATTTAAAGGCACTGTCAACTTGTATTACATTTCATTTAATTATATTTTAAAGGGACACATGACTATCTTGAAGTCTTTGTCAAGCATTAAAATTAGCCTCTCGATTAATTAATCCATTATCATTTCGTCTTTGAATCTTATTGCATGTATTTAAATACAATTTTAAGTTTTCAACTTTAATTCGTTACTCTACCATTAAGTTTGAATATATTATAGGTAAAATGTAATCAACAGTTAGTAATATGCTACACCAATTTGCTTGAAACTAATCTTATAATTAGTATTAATGATTGAACAAATGCAATTTATGGAGAAAAACTAAACTAGTGTTTAAAAATTGGTGATTGCCATGTGTCCATTTAAAGTGAAAATGAATCTGGATTGCTAAATCAACGTACTCATAACTAATTAATGATTACTGTGTGCCCTCATATGTGCAAAAAAAACACTAATATAAGAAGACGAAGTTAGGCTCCGATTGTAAGGCAGAAATGACTAATGGAGCTATCAGAGTTTTCCCACATCGGATTAGCGGGCATGGGGCAACTGGCATACCCAGCGATATTACATAAATGTACAAAATGTAATTGATTGAATAATTCCCATGTGAGCGATCAGTATGTATGTATTCCCCGTGGTAGAAGTTAGGTTCTCCTTGTTGACACCGGGTCTTATTCCCGACCCTGGTTAATTCGTTGTCGGACTCTACCTAATTCCCGCCTAACAGTAATCGTCTGATCCCCGGGGAAAGACTGCTACCGTACCTCCCTCCCTCGATGGAAGGAACATTAAGAGTAAACATTGCATTAATGTATCTAAACGTTGCCGAATAAGGGAAATAACTCAAAACTACAAATGGTTAGCATGGCAAGAGTTACTTACCATTAACACGAGCATCAGCTCCCTCAGTTAAATATCCATTTGTTAAACAATGTCTTATACTTAAAACTGGTTTTAAAGGTAATTAATTATACATTTCAATACTGATGATATGATTTTATAAAATAAATTCAATTAAAATGTTTGAAAAAATAATAATCAATGATTATACACATATTAAAAAATGTAAACTGAAAGAGCATATTTTAAATGCAGCTAATTTTGAATATAAACTAAATTTCGGCAATTATAAATTAAGATCATACTTTTAGGGATCATTTCTATATTATGCATCGCCAGGACGTCAGGCAAAACTGACGGGACCATAAACCACGAGGAAGAGACATAGCGTCCTCTTCTGAGCGCGAAGCGGACAGCGGTTATCGCCAAATCGGGGCGATTTGACCGCTGTTATTGATGACCGTTCCTCTCCTCCCTACGTGGGGAGTTGGAGGAAGATGACGCATTCTGAGTGGTTTATGTTTAATAATAAAATAATAAAAAGGTTCCCTAAAAATTGAATATAGTCACAAAATATGCTCAAGAGATACACGGCCACCTTGATTTTGTCTAAACTCGCGGCGTCCGCGATAATGATTCAAGTTTCAAATAGGTCAAAGAAAATTGTTTTGTGCTCATTATTTCTCATTATATTGCACCCTTAATAGACATGTATTTAAAGGCACTATAGAATAATGAGAGAAAACAAAGTCTTGTATTACCTTTTATTTAATAATATTTTTTTAAAGGGACACATGGCAATCTTGAAGTCTTTGTCAAGCATTAAAATTAGCCTCTCGATTAATTAATCCAGTATCATTTTTACTTTGAATCTTATTGCATATATTTAAAAACAATTTCAAGTTTAAATCTTTAATTCGTTATTCCTGTTATGTCACCTGTACCATAGGTTTGGATATATTATAAGTAACAGTTAGTAATATGCAAAACCACTTTATACTAATTTTATAATTAGTATTAATGATTGAACAAATGCAATTTATTTAGAAAAAACTAACGGGAAGCCGTCTGAGTGTTTAAAAAATCAAGATTGCCATGTGTCCCTTTAAAGTGAAAATGATTCTGGATTAATAAATCAAGGTATTCATAACTAATTAAAAATTACTGTGTGCCATCGCCTCTGAATTAACCGTTAACGATATCGACAGTTTTACAGATAGCAATCAAAGTACTGAAAGTACTGAAAGGATGCAATTATGAGGAAAGTAAAAGTAAGAAAATGCTGTGGAGTTAATTAGCATGTGACGTGCCTGAAGTAAGGAACACATGTCTTGTATACAAAATATGTTTTCAAGATGTACAGTACACTATTAAACGCCCCACTTGAGACTGTTCCAGTTTAATCAGGTAAAGGTCATAGAGTGGTGAAATATTTGACTCAAAAAAATAGTTCGCTAAGTATTGAAACCAAATATTGATGTGTATTACATTTTTTATCTTGCCATCGTACGGGTAACACTGATATATACGGATTGATGAAGTATAAATAATGTTTAAAAATGTTGACCGGAGCGATAACTGAACCAGAAGCACTGCGTTTCTATTCTACCATAATCTGTGACCTCTGTCAACGTCCCAGAAAGAAGGCTGTGATCACATGATAATTTGATACGTGGCCTTATCTAAAATATCAAAATGGCGAACAGACCTGACACCACTATTGAGACGGGGTCTGTTGACTGAGTGGTTGACAATTAAAGGAAACACAACTTTTTTTTGGACATGTTTTATGTATTTAGGTTAGTACTTTAATTTTACATAGTTTAGACACAGTTATGAGATTTTAGAATGTGCTTGTAAGCATTAACCTAGACTGCAACACTATGGGACACGCAATGGTGGTTCCGGCCATGTTGAATGTTTTTACGGCGGAGTGATATGCCGAAGTATTATATTATTTAAAGTCAGAATATGATTATTGTTAACTTTAACGGAGATGATAGAGACTTTGTATCAAGAATTAGTGTTTAATGTTATCGTCAAATTTGCTTTAGAACCCCCGATGTACCCAGCCAGGTAAAAGGCACGATGACTTTTAACTCTTGTGTTTACATAAACATAACCTGTGCTATAAAAAACACATTTGGATCTGCACATTTCCTGTGTTGTGCTTAGCGTCGGAGCAGCGTGTAGGGAATACAGCGTAATTAGTACACACATAGTGTTTACTGTTTAATTTTATTCAGTTCATTTGTTAGCGTAATTCTCTAAGTTGTAACGCGAGTGTTTCATCAACTGTTTCAGTTTATGTGTTAATTAGCATATTCTGCCTTTAATATAACTGTAATACGTAACATAATTCTGAGCAAAATGAACTTTATTTACTACATTACCGCAGTATATACATATACAGTATATATAATTATGTTCAAAGTTTGGAGTCAGAGAAACCAAGTTATCTTTTTTGTTTTCATCGTTGTACACGATTTTTGTATGGAACGACAACTCTGAGATTTTTATTTTTCAACCAGCTTGTTAATCGAAATCCATCAACACAGTTTTTTTTCTATCTAAGTCGTTAATTTGTGCATGGTAAAAAAAACAATAAAAGAAATATCGTTTACAAATGCTTTTCACCATTATCATTTATGTTTCAGTCTGCTTTTCTATCGAAATCTGTTGGCATGTTTCCTTATTGAATTCGTTAATTGTTCCGAGCTAAATAAAACAATACAACTATATATACCTCGTCATATTTTGCATTTTCAGTGTTAATTTAGTATTTTATTATATTATGTATCTAGCCATTACATATGAACACGGATAATATTACCACTACCATTACCATACGTAATACTACATGGTTAAGTATGGCCTGTAGTAGTAATGGCCCGTAGTACTTTTACATTTTAAAAAATACCGACAAAAATTGTCATAGATGCAATAAAACGAGTAATTAGTAGAAGAAGACGTAGTTATGCTCCAATTATAAAGTAGAAATGACTAATGCAGCTAACAGTGTTTTCCCACACCGGCTGAGCGGGCGGGGGCAACTGGCATACCCAGGGATATTACATCAATGTACAAAATTTAATTGACTGAATAATGCCTAACCCAATGATCAGTATGTATATATTCCCCGTGGTAGTAGTTAGTTTCTCCATGTTGGTACCGGGTTCTGTCTTATTTCTGACCCCAGTTAAATGGTTGTCGGACTAAACCTAATTCCCGCCTAACAGGAATCGTCTGATCCCCGGGGAATGACACTTACCGCACCTCCCTCCCCCGATGGATGGAATATTAAGGGTAAACATTGCATTAATGTATCTAAACGTTGCCCGTCGAATAAGGGAAATAACCCAAATATACAAATGGTCAGCATGCCAAGAGTTACTAACCATTAACAAGAGCATCAGATCTGTCAGTTAAATATCCATTTTTAAACAATGCATTTTTCTTAAAACTGGTTTTAAAGGTAATTAATTATATATTTCAATACTGATGATATGATTTTATAAAATAAACTCCAATAAAATGTTTGAACAAAAAATAATCAATGATTATACAAATATTAAAAAATGTAAACTCAAAGAGCATATTTTAAATGCAGCTAATTTGAATATAACATAAATTTCAGCATATATAGCTTAAGATCATACTTTTAGGGATCATTTCTATAGTATGCATCGCCAGGACGTCAGGTAAAACTGACGGGACCATAAACCACGAGGAAGAGACATAGTGTCCTCTTCTGAGCGCGAAGCGGACAGCGGTTATCGCCAGATCGGGGCGAATTGACCGCTGTTATTGATGACCGTTCCTCTCCTCCCTACGTGGGGAGTTGGAGGAAGAGGACGCATTCTGAGTGGTTTATTGTTAATAATAAAATAATAAAAACGTTCCCTAGAAATTAAATATAGTCACAAAATATGCTCAAGAGATACACGGCTACCTTGATTTAGTCTAAACTCGCGGCGTCCGCGATAATGATTCAAGTTTCAAATAGGTCAAAGCAAATTGTTTTGTACTTATTATTTCTCATTATATTGCACCCTTAATAGACATGTATTTAAAGGTGTAGCACACCCATTGCAACACAGGAAGTGTCGGCCTGGGGGTAGCACACCCATTGCAACACAGGAAGTGTCGGCCTGGGGTAGTCGCATAATGGCGTCAATAAATAATTCTGATTTCTTTCTGTAAAAAAAGTCATTTTCACTAATTTAAAGTGCTATTTTTGGTTTATATCACATTGTTGATCTATTTGTTACATTTTTCAAGCATTGCCATGTTAAAATTGTGAGTTTTTAATTTATTTTGCTTATATGGAAATGAGTGTATGAATACAATATTGTGGCATCTCAGTGTTTATGTTTTTAAAGGGACCATTCATTCATGAGACAAGTTCTTTCTTAGAAGATACATGACCCCCATTTTTCTGTGGATTTTTTGGCAGCATATGTGTCATTTGTGATGAGAATGTAAGTTATTCATTTTTAATTTGGGCCCAGATATGAATGACAACATGGCATTTAAATTTTAATTCACACACAACTCAATGCAACAATCAATGGGTGTGTTACACCTATAAGGCGGGATCTGTGAATTGTCATTTTCTCTCAGATTCTTACTTAACTGGCATTTTTCATTTTGGAATGATTATTTATCTTCAAAAAAACACTTTACACTCTTTTAAAACCGGTTTTGATTTTTTTTTTGCTATTTTTCGCTGCGGAAAGCCGTAATTTGGAGTTTCAGATTTTTTAAGTCTTTAAATGATGGCCTACTAAAACTTGGCTTGTGTGGTATCAACATGTAGATATGTGTATTTGTCATCATAATTTAGCACTACTATTTTTAAAATCCTGCTTTTATAGGTATGACACCACAAAATCCTTCCCCTTACCCCCTAAAATTGGGTTTACTGAGATAATGTCAGAGAGAACTGAAGGCAGAGTATGCTGCCCAGTCATTAAAACTTGGCTTTTAATCACAACGCTAGTACCAGACTTGCATTTAGGAGTATTTGTGATGCCTGTATATTCATATAGTGTTACCAAATTAAGGTATGATGCCACCAAAAGTGAAAAATTGCCTTGAAAATTGGATGCTGGCATGAAAATCAGCACATTTTGCATTCAAAGAGCAGTTTTGGTGGCTAAACCTCTTTATTTCTTCATGCTTATTGACTATATGAAGCATTTAATCCATTATATCAAGTATAGGTGTGCCCAATGTCATTTTATAAAACAGTTAAGGCAGGTTAAAACTGAAAAGAAGTACGCTGATTTTTGTCACTGTCGACCGCTCTGTTCTCTTTTGAAACGCGTATATCTTGATCGATTCTTAGTCGATTCGCGACAACTTTACTTTCTTTAATGCGTTATAGTCTAGGCTTTGTCAGAATAGCTGCTTTGAAAATTCACTCATAGTTAAGTATTCTTAAAGGCACTATAGAATAATGAGAGAAAACAAAGTCTTGTATTACCTTTTATTTAATAATATTTTAAAGGGACACATGGCAATCTTGAAGTCTTTGTCAAGCATTAAAATTAGCCTCTCGATTAATTAATCCAGTATCATTTTTACTTTGAATCTTATTGCATATATTTAAAAACAATTTCAAGTTTAAATCTTTAATTCGTTATTCCTGTTATGTCACCTGTACCATAGGTTTGGATATATTATAAGTAACAGTTAGTAATATGCAAAACCACTATTAATGATTGAACAAATGCAATTTATTTAGAAAAAACTAACGGGAAGCCGCGAGTGTTTAAAAAATCAAGATTGCCATGTGTCCCTTTAAAGTGAAAATGATTCTGGATTAATAAATCAAGGTATTCATAACTAATTAAAAATTACTGTGTGCCCTCGCCTCTGAATTAACCGTTAACGATATCGACAGTTTTACAGATAGCACTCAAAGTACTGAAAGTACTGAAAGGATGCAATTATGAGGAAAGTAAAAGTAAGAAAATGCTGTGGAGTTAATTAGCATGTGACGTGTCTGAAGTAAGGAACACATGTCTTGTATACAAAATATGTTTTCAAGATGTACAGTACACTATTAAACGCCCCACTTGAGACTGTTCCAGTTTAATGAGGCAAAGGTCATAGAGTGGTGAAATATTTGACTACAAAAAATAGTTCGCTAAGTATTGAAACCAAATATTGATGTGTATTACATTTTTTATCTTGCCATCGTACGGGTAACACTGATATATACGGATTGATGAAGTATAAATAATGTTTAAAAATGTTGACCGGAGCGATAACTGAACCAGAAGCACTGCGTTTCTATTCTACCAGAATATGTGACCTCTGTCAACGTCTCAGAAAGTAGGCTGTGATCACATGATAATTTGACACGTTGCCTTATCTAAAATATCAAAATGGCGAACAGACCTGACACCACTATTGAGAGGGGTCTGTTGACTGAGTGGTTAACAATTAAAGGAAACACAACTTATTTTTGGACATGTTTTATGTATTTAGGTTAGTACTTTAATTTTACATAGTTTAGACAGAGTTATGAGATTTTAGAATGTGCTTGTAAGCATAAACCTAGACTGCAACACTATGGGACACGCAATGGTGGTTCCGGCCATGTTGAATGTTTTTACGGCGGAGTGATATGCCGAAGTATTATATTATTTAAAGTCAGAATATGATTATTGTTAACTTTAACGGAGATGATAGAGACTTTGTATCAAGTATTAGTGTTTAATTTTATCGTCAAATTTGCTTTAGAACCCCCGATGTACCCAGCCAGGTAAAAGGCACGCTAACTTTTAACTCTTGTGTTTACATAAACATAACCTGTGCTATAAAAAACACATTTGGATCTGCACATTTCCTGTGTTGTGCTTAGCGTCGGAGCAGCGTGTAGGGAATACAGCGTAATTAGTACACACATAGTGTTTACTGTTTAATTTTATTCAGTTCATTTGTTAGCGTAATTCTCTAAGTTGTAACGCGAGTGTTTCATCAACTGTTTCAGTTTATGTGTTAATTAGCATATTCTGACTTTAATATAACTGTAATACGTAACCTAATTCTGAGCAAAATTAACTTTATTTACTAAATTACCGCAGTATATACATATACAGTATATATAATTATGTTCAAAGTTTAGAGTCAGAGAAACCAAGTTATCTTTTTTATTTTCATCGTTGTACACGATTTTTGCATGGAACGACAACTCTAAGATTTTTATTTTTCAATCAGCTTGTTAATCGAAATCCATCAACACAGTTTTCTTTCTATCGAAGTCGTTAATTTGTGCATGGTAAAAAAAACAATAAAAGAAATATCGTTTACAAATGCTTTTCACCATTATCATTTATGTTTCAGTCTGCTTTTCTATCGAAATCTTTTGGCATGTTTCCTTATTGAATTCGTTAATTGTTCCGAGCTAAATAAAACAATACAACTATATATACCTCGTCATATTTTGCATTTTCCGTGTTAATTTAGTATTTTCTTATATTATGTATCTAGCCATTACATATGAACACGGATAATATTACCACTACCATTACCATACGTAATACTACATGGTTAAGTATGGCCTGTAGTAGTAATGGCCCGTAGTACTTTTACATTTTAAAAAATACCGACAAAAATTGTCATAGATGCAATAAAACGAGTAATTAGTAGAATGAGACGTAGTTATGCTCCAATTATAAAGTAGAAATGACTAATGCAGCTAACAGTGTTTTCCCACACCGGCTGAGCGGGCGTGGGCAACTGGCATACCCAGGGATATTACATAAATGTACAAAATTTAATTGACTGAATAATGCCTATCCCAATGATCAGTATGTATATATTCCCCGTGGTAGAAGTTAGTTTCTCCATGTTGGCACCGGGTTCTGTCTTATTTCTGACCCCAGTTAAATGGTTGTCGGACTAAACCTAATTCCCGCCTAACAGGAATCGTCTGATCCCCGGGGAATGACACTTACCGCACCTCCCTCCCCCGATGGATGGAAGATTAAGGGTAAACATTGCATTAATGTATCTAAACGTTGCCCGTCGAATAAGGGAAATAACCCAAATATACAAATGGTCAGCATGCCAAGAGTTACTAACCATTAACAAGAGCATCAGATCTGTCAGTTAAATATCCATTTTTAAACAATGTCGTTTTCTTAAAACTGGTTTTAAAGGTAATTAATTATATATTTGAATACTGATGATATGATTTTATAAAATAAACTCAAATAAAATGTTTGAACAAATAACAATCAATGATTATACAAATATTAAAAAATGTAAACTTAAAGAGCCTATTTTAAATGCAGCTAATTTTGAATATAAGCTAAATTTCAGCAAATATATATTAAGATCATACTTTTAGGGATCATTTCTATAGTATGTATCGCCAGGACGTCAGGTAAAACTGACGGGACCATAAACCACGAGGAAGAGATATAGCGTCCTCTTCTGAGCGCGAAGCGGACAGCGGTTATCGCCAGATCGGGGCGATTTGACCGCTGTTATTGATGACCGTTCCTCTCCTCCCTACGTGGGGAGTTGGAGGAAGAGGACGCATTCTGAGTGGTTAATGGTTAATAATACAGTAATAAAGAAATTTCCCTGGTGCAAGTCGATATGCCTAGCTGATTGTATTGTATCTAAACTCGCGGCGTCCGCAATAATTATTTTTAAATAGGTCACAGCAAATGGTTTTGCGCTTATTATTTCTCATTATATTGCAGCATAAATATAAATGTATTTAAAGGCACTGTAGAATAACGACAGAAAACAAAGTCCAACCTGTTAACTAATTAGCCTCTCGATTATTTAATCCAGTATTATTTTGACTTTGAATCTTATTGCATATCTTTAAATACAATTTTAAGTTTTCAACTTTTATTCGTTATTCTACCATAGGTTTGAATATGTTATAGGTAAAATGTAATCAACCGTTAGTAATATGCGAAACCAATTAGCTTCATACTAATCTTATAATTAGTATTAATGATTGAACAAATGCAATTGCTGTAGAAAAACTAAGGTAGTGTTTAAAAAATGGTGATTACCATGTGTCCCTTTAAAGTGAAAATGAATCTGGATTGCTAAATCAACGTACTCGTTAAACTAATTAATGATTGCTGTGTGCCCGCGCCTCTGAGTTAACCATTAACGATATCGACGGTTTAAGTTCTCCGGAAATGTTTTGTTTCATGAACATGTTTATGTTTATTTATATCGAAATCAATACACAACAATATATATTTACAATTCACACATTCCAATATCTGTAAAAAGCGAAAATAAGATTTTATTTGATGGCGTAGAAAATTTTGAACAAGTAAATTAATCCACAGGTAAATGTATTTATCAATTATCTGGCAATAGTTGTGCAGCTTTACAAATCAGATTTACCTCATTTTCCCGTGCAGTCACGCTTACTACACGTCGGACTGTACCTAATTCCCGCCTAACAGGAATCGTCTGATCCCCGGGGAATGACCTCTACCGCACTTCCCTCCATTAATATATCTAAACGTTGCCGAATAGGGGAAATAACTCAAATTTACAAATGATTAGAATGGCAAGAGTTACTAACCATTAACACGAGCATCAGCTCTCTCAGCTAAATATCCATTTTTTAAACACTGTCTTATAATTAAAACTGGTTGTAATGGTAATTATACGTTTCAATACTAATGATACGATTTTAAAAAATAAACTCAAATAAAATGTTTGAACAAATAATAATCAATGATTATGCACATATTTAAACATGTAAACTCATGGAGCATACTGTAAGTGTAGCTAATTTCAATTAGAAACTAAATTTGGGTAAATATAGGTTAAGATGTTGGCGGACGGACTATAAACCTTAGAACTACACACACACACATATAAGTTAAGATCATACTTTTAGGGATCATTTCTATAGCATGCATCGCCAGGACGTCAGGTAAAACTGACGGGACCATAAACCACGAGGAAGAGACATAGCGTCCTCTTCTGAGCGCGAAGCGGACAGCAGTTATCGCCAGATCGGGGCTATTTGACCGCTGTTATTGATGACCGTTCCTCTCTCCCTAAGTGGGGAGTTGGAGGAAGAGGATGCATTCTGAATGGTTTATGGTTAATAATAAAATAATAAAAAAGTTCCCTGGTGCAATTAGATATGCCTAAGAGATACACGGCTACCTTGATTTTGTCTAAACTCGCGGCGTCCGCAATAGTTATTTTTAATAGGTCAAAGCAAATTGTTTTGTGCTATTATTTCTCATTATATTGCACACATATTACCTTTTATTGAATTATATTTTAAAGGGACACATGACAATCTTGAAGTCTTTGTCAAGCATTAAAATTAGCCTCTCGATTATTTAATCCAGTATTATTTTGACATTGAATCTTATTGCATATATTTAAATAAATTTTTAAGTTTTCAACTTTTATTCGTTATTCTACCATAGGTCTGAATATATTATTCGTAAAATGTAATCAACAGTTAGTAATATGCAAAACCAATTAGCTTCATACTAATCTTATAATTAGTATTAATGATTGAACAAATGCAATTTCTGCAGAAAAACTAAGCTAGTGTTTAAAAAATGGTGATTGCCATGTGTCCCTTTAAAGTGAAAATGAATCTGGATTAATAAATCAACGTACTCATTAAACTAATAAATGATTGCTGTGTGCCCTCGCCTCTGAGTTAACCATTAACGATATCGACAGTTTAAAGTTCCCCGGCAATGTTTAGTTTCATGAACATTTATATCGAAATCAATACACAACAATAGATATTTACAATTGACACTTTGCAATATCTGTGAAAAGCGAAAGTAAGATTTTATTTGATGACGTAGAAAACTTTGAACAGGTAAATTAATAGCAAAGCATATTAGGGATATAGTATATTAGGTCTATAGAGCGGTAATATCTAGAGACATAAAAGAACATGTTTTCAATGAAAGAAGTAGCTAGCTGTAGGAAAGCGAAGGACACTTTAGGTTTAAATGGCGATGTTCATACTTGGGTATATATTGGTCATGATATTCTATAAACACGACAAGAAGATGCGATTTGTACTGAATCAGCATACATACGTGTAGTATGCCTATTTTATAAGTAGCAGGATTAATAACAGGTGACATTAGAGTTACAGTGAAATATGTCCGAGGGTAAATACGCGAATATCTCCAAATATTATTCCATATAACGAGATAGAGTCCTCGGATTTCTTTTATATGAGAAGGAATACATTGGCCAAAAAGTTTTTCTTATTTGTTGTGAACAGTGAGATGTCAAAATGTGTCACTTAGAACTCTTCTGTAAGCGTGTTGCAGATACTACATATAATACCCGGATGTGTCTAATATATCGCCTTGCATACACTTCTCAAAACTGCTAACTACACCGCTACGTTTTGGGTTATATATATCGATGGGTTGAATGTTTTTCAATAAAATAAAAAGGAAATACCAATTCAATCATTTTTACATCATTTCATTTTATTTTTTTCATGGGCAATGCTAGAACTAAACCACAATAAGCAATTACAAACGACCCATGTAAACACTAAAGTCACACTTTTCATTTCTTGTTCATAAAAGTGTGACTTTAGTGTTTACATGGGTCGTTTGTAATTGCTTATTGTGGTTTAGTTCTAGCATTGCCCATGAAAAAAATAAAATGAAATGATGTAAAAATGATTGAGTTGGTATTTCCTTTTTATTTTATTGAAAAACATTCAACCCATCGATATATATAACCCAAAACGTGAGCGGTGTAGTTAGCAGTTTTGAGAAGTGTACTACATCGTGGTATTATATATATGTGTGTGTTTGTTTGTTTGAGTTTTCAGTACTACCATAGGTTTAAATAAATATATTGTACTAAGGCGGATTCAGGGATAAGGCGGACCCAGCACCCTGCTCTCTAAAATCCCACAAGTATAACCTATGCATGCCGGATTACCTGGGGAGCGCCATTTCTACTGTTATTGAATTGAATTGAACTGGATTTTATAGTCGCACCAACAGCTAAGATCATATGGCGACTTTCCAGCTTCCATTGGTGGAGGAAGACCCCAGGTGCCCCTCCGGGCAATTTTCGTGCACGGGCGGGCACCTGGGTAGAACCACCGACGTTCCGCAAGCCAGCTGGATAGCTTCCTTACATAAAGATTCCTAGGCCCCTGAGGGATCGAACCTACAGCGGTGAGGGGCAAGTGATTTCAAGTCAGAGACGTTAACCACTCGGCCACGGACGCCCCCTCTACTGTTATTGGATTTAACATAAAATTATTCTGGAAAAATACAATAGAATTCACTAAACGTCATGTAGAAAAACATTTTATTTCGAATGCTGCTGCCCCCGCCTCCGCCCCTCCCACACACAAATACTCCAACCAAAATCTTGGATCTGCATCTGATGTGTACCCTCATCTGAAACGTTT
This sequence comes from Cyrtodaria siliqua, assembly GCA_037043455.1. NCBI lineage: Eukaryota > Metazoa > Mollusca > Bivalvia > Adapedonta > Hiatellidae > Cyrtodaria > Cyrtodaria siliqua. The sequence goes on along the minus strand of JAWPHD010001468.1, from coordinate 54,499 downwards.
TTATTGATCAATTATTCAGGCAAGTCCCTTTAAAACTCCAGCCGAGTCTGGATGGTTGTATCGAAGAATGTATTAAGAAAAAATAGTCTGAAAGGTTGATGCATATGACGTATATATATATGTATATATATATATATTAACAGAAATATAAATCGACAGAAATATAAATAATATGTATTTTTTAATTTGATTTTTTATTGGCTTTTTTCTACACGAACCCCTGTGAGCCTACTGAAACCAAGGTTATTATACAACTTTGAGATTAGCCCCCAACATTTGCTCGTGATTAGAATTTAGTCATAGTCGTTATCGTAGTAAGTTGTACAGGTCTAATAGACCTGTACAACTTACTACGATAACGACTATGACTTCAGACTAAATACTAAGCACGAGAAAATGTTGGGGGCTGGTCTCAAAGTTGTATAACAACCTGGGTTTGAATAGGCTCACAGGGGTTTGTGTAGATGAATGTAAAAAATTTATGAATACATTTGCTTACATTTCATAAGCATTTACCTTTCAGACTATTTTATCCTTATACAGTCTTCGATGCAACCACCCATACTTGGCTGGAGTTTTAAAGGGTCTTGTCTGAAGAATTGATCCATTAAATCACTAAAACACTTCAATATATATATATGATGCATATCCAAACATTTTGTTTGATTATTTGTATGTGTTTGGGTTGTTTGGGTGGTGGTGGTGGTGGTGGTGGGGCCGGGGTGAGTGGGGGGCTCTCGGAAACAAAATTGGTTTTTGTGTTTTAGTGAATTCTGCTGTCTATTTTAGAATAATTTTATGTTAAATGAAATGATGACTAACATTATAAATGGTGCCCACACCTCTATGTTATCCGGTATGCATAAGTTATACACTGAACAAAATTTCTAAGTATCAACTTTTATATCTTAACTAATTTTCTTATTTTAAATATATTTTAGAATATATATATGATAAGTATTTTGTTTTGACCCATAGTTTGTAAAACATTTATTTTTTGTTTAAATTGTTACATCTTTTGAGAGTTACCCTCCCTTTATATGAAAACGTGAAATGTACTGATAAAACAGATAACATGAGTCAAAGATCGCTTAAAGATATAAAATTCTTAAAATTGGTATGAAATAATAGAAAAAAAAACTAAAAAATTGACCCATTTATCGCAGATTTTCCGTCTATAAAAAAATGAAATATGGATAATTTTAAATTACCTCCCTTTAAATTGAATATTGTTTGAAATTCAAGTAACTGTAATTCAGCGTTAACATTGAATATTTCGAAAATTTCTTTTGCAAACGCATTTGTAGTGGTAATGCTAGTAAAACATGATGTTAAAATAATCAGTTTAATGTCTAGTTTTGCACATGACGTTTGTGTTCCGGTTCGATGCGTTAAACGGAGTTATGGCTCTTTGACTTTTTTATTTTAAATTTGTTGTCGCCACTGTTCCTCCTCAACCACTTGTTGGATTTCGACGAAACTTGGTAGGAAGCACTGGTATGGTATCAAGTTGTGCATATCGCGTTTGTGTTCTGGTTCGATGACCAATTTAGCCATATAGAAAACAATAAAATACGATTGATGGATGATAGTCGATGCTCCCTTAGGTCTAAATCAATAAGAATATGAAGTAGCAACATTGTCTCTGGGGTTTCCCTAGTCATTTGATAAATTTGGAAGCGATTAGATGAATAAAATTGAAATAGATCTTTTCCTGCATATACATTTTGATCATGCCCAAAACGTCGCTGCCGTAGGTCCATTCGAGGATCCGGTGGAGGGCGATAAATGGCCATCAAAACCAAGGACCACTGCCTGAAGTAGCCGGTTAGATCCGGAGGTGGTACGCACAGTTAAGCAATTATTCGTCGTCTACTATTCATCTTCATAGCAAGCAATATGTGACCAACTATTTATTTGAATGTTTTACAGAGAAGAGATATAACAATACTAACTCATATTACAGCTTATTCCTTCTAGAGTTAACGCAAGTAAAACAAACCTACAGAACCATGTGGGGTTTTGAAAAATGAAAGTTCGTGCAGCACGCGCGCCGATCGCTTTGAAGGCACATAGGACAATTGAATGTATCAGTTAACGCTAACATCGAAATGGATCAGGCCGTCACTATTGAAGCTTAGGTTTTCTTTTACAATCTGATTAATACATCAGTGCTCATTTATTAAGAAAACGTGGAGCGCTGTGGTCTAGTGGTAGAGCGTTGGGCCCATGATCCAAAAGTCGTGGGTTCGATTCCCGCCATTGCCATATGCGTTGTGTCCCTGAGCAAGACACTTTATCTGCATTGCTTAGTACTGGTTCTACCCAGGAAGACATCGAGAGTGATTCAAATAAGTTCATAGAGCTTTCGTTACAATCGACGTAAAATAAATAAGTTTACCTAAGAAAACGTGTAGAATTTTTTGCATTAATGCGATTTTAAACGCCGGTATTAAATGGCATATACCATGAATCGTGTTAGACTTTAATGTTAAATAATGATAAAACAATCGGACAGAAAAAGTAGCATTCAAGGACGACAGTCAACCACAAACACACACAGAAACAAAGAACAAGTTATAAAGGTGACAAATGCCAAATAAGACATCACAAACAAAAAAAGGTTGACAATAGGTCTACCGCCTTGGAACGGTCAGTGGCGAAAAAGCCACTGAGGGTTTAAGGAAAAACTGAATCCATGAATGTCATACAATTTATCATTCATTACCGGCGTTTAAAACGGCATACATATCAAAAATCCTGCTAATGTAGGGTTTTCCATCGCTAAATGGAATTAAGGCAGTTCCATATAACGTTCTATACTATTAAGAATAAAGATGTTAATTCGTATTTAAGTTGCTTGAGAAATTTTCCCAATATCTACAAAAAAATTCAATGAATTACAGGAGACTTACTCCCCGATCAACTTAGTATAATGTGTATTGCCTGCAAAAAGCTCTTATTCGCTCCAGAAAGTTCATGATGTGCCAATAATAAATTTCATTGGCCTATATAAAGCGTTTCGCAAACGTTTTGTCGAGGATTCAAGGCGTATTGCCTCTTGAGAAAACCCCTCTGTTTTAGTCGGTATCCTAATCGTAGTCGTTATCGTAATCGTTACCGTAGTAAGTTGTACAGGTCTAATAGACGTGTACAACTAACTACGATAACGACTATGACTTCAGACTAAATTCTAAGCACGAGAAAATGTTGGGGGCTGATCTCAAAGTTGTATAACAACCTGGATTTTAGTAGGCTCAGAGGGGTTTGTGTAGAAAAAAAACAATAAAAAAATCGAATTAAAATATACATATTATTTCTATTTAATTTCTGTCAATATACGTCATATGCATCGACCTTTCAGACTATTTTTTCTCAATACAGTCTTCGGTACAACCACCCAGACTCGGATGGAGTTTTAAAGGGGCTTGCTTGAATAAGTGATCACTAAAAACGTTTTGAGAGGAGGGTACACATCAGATGGAGATCCAAGATTTTGGTTTGAGTATTTGTGTGTGGGAGGGGTGGAGGCGGGGGCAGCGGAGGCTCTTTCGAAATAAAATGTTTTTATACATGACGTTTAGTGAATTCTGTTAAACCAATGATGACTAACAGTAGAAATGGCGCCCGCCCCAGGTAATCCGGCATGCATAGGTTATACTTTTGATATTTTAGAGGGTCGGGGTGCTGGGTCCGCCTTATCCCTGAATCCGCCTTAGTACATGATAGTTCTTGCATACCGGACAAGGATATCCGCCATTTTACCGGTCTAGATATTTCCATTCTAGGGTCGAGATAAAATTCACGCGCGCCAACATCCGGTATGCAGGAAAACATGCAAAACGTTAATAGCTGGCGGCGTCATTGCACAATATTTCTCTGATATGCAAGAAAAAGAATCTATCATGGGTATTCGGTTCAGATAGGGAATTCCAACCCTCGGTATAAGAGCCTCGGTTCCGATAAAAAATCCCCTATGTCTTACCCTAAAATTGCCGCCGTATCCGGGATAGTGAAGACGCTGCGTCTAAAATGGTCTCGCCTATCACTCCTGCGGGTTCGAATCCCACTGGGAGCTCGAATTGTCAAGTGAGAAAGTGTCAATTTTTAATGTTTTTTTTGTGGTGTGGAAAAATATTGATATTTCCTAATTTAGATGGTCTAAATTTAATGGGTGAAACTAAAACTACCCATTTTTTAAAAGAATATTCATTGCAGGACAGCAATTTGTGCTATCCTAGGTTACGCACCAGGATACATTTAAAGAGTCAAACGGCAATTTTGCTCTTTTTTAAGTCACGACATTCTGTTATTTTTAATTTTTTTAAACTTTTTACACATTTGAATAGTGCAAATAAATTGCTTTATCTATTCCTAACTGTTGATTATTTTGCAACAATAAATGTTTTTAAACCTATAGTTGTACTGAAAACTCAAATTGTACTACCTTTTATTTAAACATCTGACTTTACTGATGCAAAACCCTGTGGGGTTTTGAAAAACTGAAAGATTGTGCAGCGCGTGCGCTTATCGCCTTGAATTCACACTAGAACAATCAAATTGATCAGTTAACCCTAAATGGATGAGGCCGCAACTATTGAAGGTTAGTTTTTTTTCTTTTACTATGTATGTAATACACTTTTGCTCATTTATGAAGGAATTATTTCGCATTTTCTTCGGCGTTTATGCGGTTTTAAACGTCGATATTAAATGGCGTAATTCACGAATCACGTTAGTGTCTTTTGGTAAATTTGCCATTGATTACCGTCGTTTAAAACCTCATAAACGCCGAAAAAAATACGCTTCGTGGATTTTCCATTTAAAACCGGCAATACCGAATAAACAGCGGGGGAAAAAGGAGAATAATTGTTGTATTTACATTTTTTTCCCGTCGCTATAATAGTATCAGCAACAATTATAATGATAACAAAAAGAAAAAGAGAAAAAGAGAAATCACTACTGTCAATGTCTTTTCATGCAGTGGAATATCCATTTTCTGTTAAGACATACCGGATGCAAGCGCAGTGTCTGCATGCATCGCGTACAGTTCGTTCACCTCCTTGAAGCGAAATAATCACTTTCTATGCGTGCGCAGCCGAGCGTAAATAGTCCCACCTACTTGAAAAATGAAGTATATTCGAGATTAAGCGCTAAATTATTTCAAAGGAAAGTATCAAGAAAATGCAAAAAATATTAAGTTAATTAAACCAGTTTGCAAAGATGGTATGAAGCAAATATCAACTTTATTAGGTGAGGCCTAGAAAAGGAAGCATGGCGAATAACTGGTCGTTGGTAAAAATGATATTTTGCTATGCAAATCATCTCATCCTATCATGTATGCCAACTAGTTTAATAAATTCTAAAATAATGATTGCTGTTTGGTTGAATTGTGGTGTACGTTATTTTCAGCACATTTAGGCTTTATATGACGGTAGATATCTTGTAAACGTGGCAGACCACCCACTTTTCTCTGCAAGTTCATGCAGTGTCAATAATAAATTTCATTGGCCTATATATAGTGATGCGCAAACGCTTGATCGAGCATTCAAGGGGTATTGCTTGTTGAGAAAACCCCTCTGTTTTAGTCGGTATTCCTTATCGTAATCCTTACCGTAATCGTTACCGTAGTTAGTTGTACAGGTCTACTAGTAGACCTGTACAACTAACTACGATAACGACTATGACTTCAGACTAAATTCTAAGCACGAGCAAATGTTGGGGGCTGATCTCAAAGTTGTATAACAACCTGTGTTTTAGTAGGCTCACAGGGGTTTGTGTAGAAAAAAAACATTACAATACATATTATTTATATTTCTGTCAATTTATATTTCTGTCAGTATATACATATATACGTCATATGGTTTCAGGTTATTTTTTCTTAATATAGTCTTCGATACAACCACCCAGACTCGGCGGGAGTTTTAAAGGGGCTTGCCTGAATAATTGATCGCTAAAAACGTTTTCAGAGGAGGGTACACATCAGATGTAGATCCAAGATTTTGGTTTAAGTATTTGTGTGTGGGAGGGGCGGAGGCGGGGACAGCGGAGGATCGTTCGAAATAAAATGTTTTTCTACATGACTGTTGTATTTTAGCAGAAAATCCGACGATGACTAACAGTAGAAATGGCGCGCGCCCCAACTAATCCGGCATGCATAGGTAATACTTTTAGAGGGTGGGGTGCTGGATCCGTCTTATCCCTAAATCCACCTAAGTACATGATAAATACACTTGTATCCCCTATGTCTTACCCAAAAATTGCCGCCGTAGCCGGTATAGTGAAGACGCTGCGTCTAAAACTGTCTCGACTCTCACTCATGCGGGTTCGAATCCCACTGGGAGGCTCAGAGCTCGTATTTTCAAGTGAGAAAGTGTCAATTGTTAATGTGTTTTTTTGTGGTGTGGAAAAAAATTGATATTTCCTATTTAAGATGATCTAAATATAATGAATGAAACAAAACCTACACATTATTTACAAGAATATTCATTGCGGGACAGCAATTTGTGCTATCCTAGGTTACGCACTAGGATACATTTAAAAAGAGTCAAACGGCAATTTATTTTTTTTAAGTCACGGCATTCTGTTAGTTTTCTGTTACTGTTGATTTATTTTGCACCAATAAATGTATTTAAACCTATGATAGTACTGAAAACTCAATTTGTACTACCTTTTATTTCAATATCTGATTTTAATACAAAAAAAACCTGTGGGGTTTTGAAAAACTGAAAGATCGTGCGCTTTATCGCCTTGAATGCACACTATAACAATCAAATTTATCAGTTAACCGGATGAGGCCGCCACTATTGAAGGTTAGTTTTTTCTTTTACAATGTATGTAATACATGAGTGCTCATTTATTAAGGAATTGTTTCGCATTTTTTTCGTCGTTTATGCGGTTTTAAACGTCGGTAGTAAATGAATAAACAGCGAAAGAAAAACGAATTAATTATTGTACAGCAAAATTCTAATGATAACAAAAAGGAAAACAGAAACCACTACTGTCAATGTCTTCATGCAGTGGAATATCCATTTTCTGTTAAGACACACCGTAACTGCATGCAGTGCGTACAGTTCGTTCATCTCCTTTCGCAAAGGAAGATCCACTGTTGATGCGATTTTTATACGTATGTCATTAGTCCAAAAATACTTGAATGAAAACAAACGATTGTATGTTATTTTTGTCGATTTGATGAAATGTTTTGATTCTATTTATATGAATGTATTATGGCGTAAGATGTATAGATGTGGTATTAATGGCAAATTACTTAGAATTATACGCAATATGTACCAAAAAGTCAAGTCATGTGTCAAATCCTGTGCTAATTATACTGATTATTTTAATTATGCTGTTGGCTTACGTCAAGGGGAGGTAATGTCCCCTCTTTTGTTTTCTCTTTTTGTTGAAGATTTGGAATTATATTTGCAAAATAACATAGATTCAGGTTTGCAATTAGATGATATAGTACTATGTTATTGCTTTTTGCGGATGACATGGCCATTGTAGGAAAAACACCTGCTGAAATACAAGTACATTTAGATACATTAAATAATTATTGCGATTCGTGGGGATTTAAAGTAAATATTGCCAAAACTAAAATTATGGTTTTTCGTAAACGTGGCGGATTATTAGCCAGTGAGCATTGGACCTACAATGGAGACGTTATCAACGTAGTGAATGATTTTAACTATTCAATTATACTGGAAATTTCGCTCTTAATCAGGAGCATTTAGTTGGTAAAGCTCTTAAGGCAATGAAGTTCTATTATGTAAATGTAAAGTATATGATTTGAGTCCTAAAACTATATGTCAGTTGTTCAATGCCTTTGTTGTGTCTGTTCTTATTTATGCATGTGAGATTTGGGGCAATACTAAATCTAAAGAAATTGAAAGAATTCATTTAAAATTTTGCAAAAGGTTATTAAATGTACTACCTAATACATGCAATGCAGCTGTGTATGGTGAACTTGGAAGATATCCCCTATATGTTAATAGATATATAAGAATTATGAAATATTGGTTGAAAGTAATAAATACTGACAATATCATTCTAAAGACTGTGTATGAACACGCTTTACAGGACTGTAATAGCGGAAAAACGAACTGGGTTAGCAGTGTTAAGAAATTACTAGATGATTACGGTTTTTCTTATGTATTCGATAATGCTTCTTATATAAACAGTGACGTATTTTTGTATGACTTTAGAATTAGAGTTTTAGATGCCTTTAAACACAATTGGTGTGGTACCTTAAACAACAGTTCTGTGTTAACATTGTACAAAGATAATAAAACTAGTTTGGAATATGAAACATATTTAGACATTTTGCCAAGAAGTTTACGTCTATATTTTACTAGACTTAGACTATCTGTACATCCACTCAGAATACAGACTGGTAGATATGCCAACAATAGAACACTTCGTGAAGAAAGATATTGCCTAATTTGTAATAGTTTAGATGTAAAAGATGAATTTCATTTTGTATGTATTTGTCCTTGTTATATTGATATTAGAAAGAAATACTTAAAACGTTGTTATTACAAACGTCCTTCTGTTTTCAAATATTTGGAGTTACTGAAATCACATGACAAAATAGAAATAATAAAACTTTCGTTATATGTTAACGAATCAATTATATTAAGAAACGCATTATTAACTATTGAAAGATAGTTACTTAGTTCATCCTCCTACTCTTATTTACTATACTACATAATAATAATAATAATGAAATGATAAATTATACCATTTGTATATATTTCACTATAGAAATCACATGACAAGAAATTATAAAACTTCCGTTATATGTTAAAGAATCAATTGTATTAAGAAACGCTTTATTAACTATTGAAAGGTAGTTACTTAGTTACTTAGTTCAACCTCCTACTCTTATTTACTATACAATAATAATGAAAACCATTTGTATATATTTCACCATTTACTTGTATATATACGTTGACATCATATATGCTAATATGTATGTATATGTGTGTAGACGATGTACTTTGTACAAGTCTGAATAAAAAGTCTGTCTGTCTGTCTGTCTGACCTTGAAGCGGAATAGCCACTTTCTATGCGTGCGCAGCCGAGCGTAAATAGTCTCACCTACTTGAAAAATGAAGTATATTCGATATTAAGCGCTATATTGTTTCTAAGGAAAGTATCAAGAAAATGCAAAAAATATAAGGTTACTTAAACCAGTTTGCAAAGATGGCATGAAGGCAATATCAACTTTATTAGGTAAGGCTTAGAAAAGGAAGCATTGCGAATAACTAGTCTTTGTAAAAAATTATATACTTCTCTGCAAACCATCTCATCATATCATGTATGCCAACTAGTCTAAAATAATGATGGTTGGATGTTTGGTTGAATTGTGGTGTACGTTATTTTCAGCACATTTTAGGCTACATATAACGTCGATTTTTTGTAGTAGTGGCAGACCACCCATTTTTCCTTACGAGTTCATGTAGTGGCAATAATCAATTTCATTTCCTATATGCAGTGATGCGCAAACGCTTGGTCGAGCATTAAACGCGTATTGCCCGTAATCGTTACCGTAGTTAGATGTACAGGTCTAGTGTTGAGTCTTGAAATTTGACATTTACTGTGACCCTGACCTTGACCCGATGCAGATGGGAGTTGTGATATAAACCATTGTTTTCCTGTGTTGAATATTTCTGCTAAATATTTTTGAAATCAGATTATCCATTACAGAGTTAGTCTGGACATGAAAGCGCGACGGACGGACGTACAAAAGGGGTTTGTTCTTGAAGGTGACATTGACCTTGACCCGAGGCGGATCGGAGTTGTATGCCTTACTGAGTTACAGCCCGGGCACAACAGCACGAAGGACTGACGGACAAGACGGACAATCGGCAGGCTATATGCCCTCACCTTTACTTTCGGTGGCGGTGGCATAGAAGTGCGATAAAAACGAGAAGGGAACGTGTTTTCCTTATAAAAAATAGAAAAAACAATAATGCTTAAGAATAAAAACTAGGTATTTAAGTTGTTTGAGAAATACTCCCAATATCTACAAAACAAGTACAATAAAATATAGGGGACATACTTCCGGACCCACCTAGTATAATGTGTCTCTTGTGCATTTTCACAAAGCTCTTAATTCTTCCGAGAAAGTTCATTTTGAGTCAATAATAAATTTCATTGACCTATATATAGCGATGCGCAAACGCTTGGTCGAGCATTCAAGAGTATTGCCTGTTGAGAAAACCCCTCTGTTTTAGTCGGTATTTTTTATCGTAATCCTTACCGTAATCGTTACCGTAGTTAGTTGTACAGGTCTATTAGAACGAAGAATAACATCGACTGCAAAGTATAGATAGTCACCTGGACAAGATACATATACTCATTCAATAAAATCCGCTCTTCCAGCGAGTTCTCTCACCCAAAACGTGTACGATATAATCTTTGTGTATGTATTTGCATGAAACGGTTACATGTTGCATGAAACGTTTATCTTAATAAAACACACAGAAATCCGTTAACAGCCCACTTTCAACACTTCAAATTAAAATTCATCCTTTCCCCCAGACTATTTATATACGTGTATACATTATACATATATATATATATATATATTGAGAGAGAGAGAGAGAGAGAGAGAGAGAGGGCTATACCAGGGGCACTTTATATAAAAATTACTAAAAATAGCGGGGGCGCAACTTAAAACAAAAATATAACGGACAACCAAACAGAATTCACTTGATTTTCATGACTTTTCAATTGTTTATTATTAATAAATATGGGGGTGTTGTGGCTCAGACAGATGGAACTCCCCCCACCTACACCCCCTTAATTATCCGAGCATGAATACAACTCGACGAATATTCTGGCTAATTGCCTACTTCGTTGAAAGTTGAGTGACGTAGCGTTAAGAGTTGACTACTGAAATGTCTCTTATGAGTTAGTGTGTTTTGAGACGGATTTAATATTCGCTTTGTTTATATCACTCCGCTAAAGATTCATTTTCCTGTATCAATACACAATCTGATGACTAGTGCACACGTTTAGAAGGGATTAGTAGTACTAATAAAGGGCTCTCGTTTGCAGTGTTCCCAAGGTGAATGGGCAAACATATACTTGTCTCCTGGAAGATGGTTTTCAAAATAAAAAGCCCTAATAAGGGCCTTTCTACTGTCCGTCCGTTACCATATCTCCTCCTAAACCGCTGAACGGAATTCAAACAGGGGCCCTCTGTGGTGGGTGGGGGTTGGGGTGGAGTGGGGAGGTCTAAAATGTCAAATACACTAAAATTCAATACACTGTCATTTTTCCATATTTTTGCACACAACTTTGTATATGTAATCAAACAACATATCAAACGATTTTATTATTTGGAACTCTGACGTCTGCCCGGGGTTCCAGGGTGGGTTGGGCGGATTTGGGGTCTTTTTTGTAATTATGTCTCAATGAAACGTTATGATGATGGGATTACACTGTATACATTTGTTTTCCCCTACGTCATCGGTGGGGCCTGTGGGAAGGGGCATCAAATGCACTTATAATTAATTACAGTGTCATTTTTCCATACGTTTGCATATTAATTGGTATAATAGTCGTCTATAAAAGAGATACACAGCATGTCATTTAAAACTCGGGGTTAGGGTTTGAGGTGGTGGTTGGTGGGTGGAGGGTAACAGTGGGTATTTTTTTAAAAAAATTATGTCTCAAACGAACGTTTTGATGAAGGGATACAGGTGTATTATAATGCTTTTCTCCTGTATGTGTGTGCGTGGGTTGTGGTGTTGTTGGGGGCTCGGGGTTTAGTGGGGGTGGAGGTTGTAAGGGGGTTCATAAAGTCCAATATACACACAATTCAATAATTCAATTGCAGTGTCCTTTTCTATTCAGTGTTTCTACATTAGAGGTATGCCGAGGTGTATGTATGGGGGATAGGGAGGGTGTGCGTGTTTGGGTGGGGGAGTGGGGGGGAGAGAGATAGGTACATTTTGTCAAATATCTTTTTCTCTTTCTCAATAAAATGTAATCATTTTGGAAATATCGGTATAATTTGCTCCAGGTTCACCATGGGACTCGGGGATAGGGATCAAACGTTCAAATACACAAATACCCTAAACATTATTTATTCATTTATAGTGTCATACAGGTATAAAGAAAAGCATAACTAATACTATTTCTGATTTGAGTATCAAAGAACGATCAAAACAATTACAATAAAAATGGATACAGGGTTAAAGGGAATTGACCTGTGTGAAGAAAACGTGGGTATTTGCGACGGCGCGCCGTCGAGTTGAACATTTAAATAAATTGAAAATCGACGTTTTACATAGTGATGCATATTTAAAATAACATTAGCAACGTGTTGGGTTTATACAATGTTGCATGGAACAGCTATAGGTGAACCCAGTCACTGATATACACGCTTAATTGTACCCAGACGTTAATTGAAACAACTGGTTAGAAACATACGCTTCGTTAAAAAGGTGTGCCAGCTCTGTAACGCTTGTATTTACATCAACGATAAACATCAATGACTCGATAGCGAAATCTAATTTCAATTTCTTATATATCGTTAAAGGGAGTACATCAGGCTTTTCAAAGCGGTCTAGGGGTCCGACTTAAAATTGACAAATAATGATCTTTTCTATTTTAAAACGCCTAAACATAATGAATGATCCTAAAAATGACCCCTTAGTTACAAGGAAATTCATTCTGTACAGCAATACGTGCTATCCTAGGTTACGCACCAGGGTTAATTTCAGCATTTTATGCCCGATTCCGTCCTAGCTATATGGTGTATTCGAAGTTTAAACCTTAACAATATGGTTCCAACATCATATTTTGATGGATATAAGTGTTTTATCATGAATTGGAACATTTTTATAATTTAAGATATTTCTAGAAAAATCATGATGTACTCCCTTTAAGCTGGTGAATGAATATAACTATACTCGGTTGCAAAAGAAAGTGTGCACTTTTAAAATTCAAATATTTTCTTTTATATCTATAGTACAGTGTTCAAACGTTCACCTATACATGTATACATGTATTAAAAATGTAATTCATTGTTATATCTTCGCATAAAGATCTACCTATGCGTAAATTATTTTTCAATGCTTATATCTTACCCCATGTAGATTACTGTTGTGTGATATGGGGAAATTGTAATGTTTCTCTGGAAGATAACGTTGTAAGATTCCAAAAAGGAGCTGCAATACTTATCCTGGATAAAGATTTCGAAACTTCATCTGTTGAACTTTTCACCGAACTTCGTTGTGTGATGTTTCCCGAAAGAATTAAATTCCAAAAAGCAATTCTTATGTTTAAAACATTTAATGATCAGACTCCTACTTATCTTACAAATACGTTTACTCTTACTTCAAATGTACATATGCGAATTTAAGATCATCCTCAAATTTACAACTATATTCCCCAAGACCGAATAGCGAGTTTTTCAGAAAATCGTTTGCCTATTCAGGCTCTAAAGTGTGGAACTCATTTCCTCACCATATACAAAATGCCCAATCTGTTAATCATTTCAAAACATTGTAGTTACAGTGGATTAACCAAACCATCTAATAATGACTAAATCTTGCAACTCAGTTTTGGACATAATAAATTATTTCCGTTACTTTATGCATGAATGTACTACAATTCATTTTAAATGTGCATCACATATCTTTGTAAATATTGTGTACTATGTATTGTTGAGGGCCTCATGGAAGATTGACTAGTTTCAAATGAGTTTTCTCGTTAAATAAAGTCTTTATTATTATTATTATTATTATTATTATTATTATTATTATCTTTATCTGCCAATGGCAATAAATCGGTCAATACACAGTTGTTTTGCACGGGAAAAGCGTTTTTGTTGTTTTCCATGATTTGCACGTGAATCTCGTGGAAATGGTCCGTGTAGATAAAAACCTGTTTGGTTGAATTCTCTGACGTTTGGATAAACGAAAAAACACAACGCATTTTATTTCCTTCTGTATTTTCAATATGCCACGGCTTACCGAAAACCAGAGGGTTCAAGCTTTGTAGGACCATAATATTCCCAGATCACATTTTTCACACGTGTGAAGAATACGTTTGAACCACACTCGGAACACGTCCATGATAAAACTGGTCGGAAACAAAGGAAATAATGAAATAATTATTCTATACATGTATATCAAACAATTATCACTATAACAGAGACCAAAATCTCTGTTGTAGGAGCCAAAATCCATAATCAATGAATACGGGTCTCATTCCGTACTCAAGAGCACCATGTGTAAGAATGGTCGTAGGCAAAACATGTTATCCTTTATAAATGTTGACAATTATTATTATCGAGAAAACGTGCAGAACCCATGTTCCAGGCGCGTCGGCTCAAGGTCACGGTCACGGTTGAAGGTCAAATATCCTAGCCCAGGATTTGGCTAATATTTCGTGTCCGCTCCTAAACCACTTGAAGAATTTTCATAAAACTAGGTTCAAGTCTTCACCTCATCGAGGCGACTTGCAGAACCCACGTTACAGGTGAGTAAGCTCAAGTTAAAGGTTGTGGTTGCAGGTCAAAGATTCGAGCCCAGGATTTCGTCTCCGATCCATATCTCCTAAACCACTTGCTTGTAGGATTTTCATGAAACTTTGTTCAAATCTTCACCTCATCATGCAAAATAACAAAGTCCCATAACTCTGACAAAACTTAAGCGAACAGAACGCAAAGGCGATATGCACAACTAGGTTTGGTACCAATTACTCGTGTGAATCTGGCCAGGGGTTATGGAGACAGACAGACGGACGGACGGACAGACGTCGAAGGCAATACATTAATAATTATATATCTGCCCCTCAAGATGATGATGATGATGATGATGATGATGATGATGAAGATGAAGATGAAGATGAGGATGATGATGATGCCATAAATACATTGCAACACTAACAGGCACGGACAGAATCTGTGAAAAATGTGATTTTCTTGTTAACCCCCTTTTTGGACAAACACATATGTCACATTTGAAAATGTGAAATATAGGATCTTATTCTTCACAAGTGTGTGAAAAATGTGATCTGGGAAAATTATGGTCCTACAAAGCTTTAGTCATGATTACGAGAGGCGACAGCGTCGCTGCTGTCGCTAGTGCATTGAATTGTCATAGAAACACTATCACTAAGCTGCGTGATATGTTCTAATCTGACAAACATGCGCTTTCAATCATAATTAAATTTGAAAAAATGAAGCAACATATTCTTTTGGACTGTTTTGAAATTTTTAATTTTGAGCACTACCGTCTTCACCTGTTGACCATGCTTCAATGAATTAAGCTATCGAAAAACAAATTCCATCTTGATATTGGCAATAAAATGGCAAAAACAATGGTATCCTATATGTCATATTTTGTACATATTTTGTACAATAAATCTAACAAAAACATGAGTGCACTTTCTTTTGCAACCGAGTATAAAATGAAACATTTGTTTTTAACATATGGTAGCCATTACCGTATCTGGTATTAAGATAGTGTGAAGCAAGGATATGTATCAAAAATAAGGAACATAAACCCAGCCATACATCTATGGAATTAATCGTACTGTATTTTGAATAAACATGTGTATCACATAAGTAGAGCAGTCTGGGTGTGTAACACAATTTTATTTGTGAAAAATAACATAATTATCCAGCGGATTTCTATTGTCCCATATCAGATCTTGAAGATCAGCGATACCAAGGGCTGTAGGCCATAGGACAGCGGTTTCGATGTGTTTCAAGTCCCAAAACAAGGTTTTGATCTTGTACAATATAAATCCGCTGCAAATATTTTCATTCTTATCTGATATGGATTTTATGTATTTAATACACATATTTTTGAGAGAGAGATTGAACATATAAAATTAAATTCTCACAAATTCTCACAACTTATTTCATATGCCAATCTCTCAACACCAAACGAAATAAATATGCAGCTTCGTCCTTTTTTAACAATTTAAATGTGTTGTTTGAATACGTAACTTTGCTTTCAAATAACTTAAACTTTGTTTTTTGTTTTTGTATGTTTCATGACGTTTTAAATCGTTTAAAATGACGTCCTAACTTTAAAGGAAGTGACGTCATAGGTCTTCATAGGAAATTCAAAAAACTTGTAATACCCCCTCAATAACCAATCAGCATTGAGTAGTTTTTATAAACTATGTTAGATTTTTCGCTAATTTCCTAGGTAAGGCATGATTTCTGACGTTTAGTAACATTATGTATAAATAGAATCTCACATTCGTCGCAGCAAATCATTTTCGGCTAACTTTAATAATAAATAGCACTCTTTTTAAACCAACTGTTTAATTTAAAATACGGACCGTTACGCTAATTGAATTTTGTCCATAATACCTACAATGTCACAGTTTTTGCTTCATTCCCGACAATCTTGAAGTTTTCATTAAGCATTAAAGGTTAGCACTTCCCTTTATTAATCCAGAATCGTTTAGACATTTAACCTGCTTGCAGATCATTAAATATACTGAAAGGAAAAAGAAACGCAGGGTGCGTATTTCCGCTATATATTGTATGTTTAATATGCTACTGCTAATCGAATGGTACAGGGCGACATTAGGCCTGTCCTTTTGGAAAGAAGGTTTAAACAGCACTGCACCCACCAATGGTTACCCCTTTAAAGTTTCATTATCGTCAGAATGCGCATTTGGCTCAAGCAGGTGAGCAAACTTAGGCTTTAAATGTTGCACTTAACATTAAATACAGTACTGAACTGGCTCAATTTTTCAAAGAGGAACTTCAGCATTTATGAATTTCTTGTTACAACATGTACTGTCATTAAAACGTCTACAACATCACAGTTGTGTCCTTTCTCTAACTAACTGCACTTTTATTTTTTACAAAACATCTTGGGATTTCCTTGGTAAATATATGGAATTAAGTGTGCAGTATATGCAATATATAGCGGAAATACGCACCCTGCGTTTCTTTTTCCTTTCAGTATAAAAGGTACTATCACTTGGAGTTTTCAAATTAATAATACTGGGGCACTATAATCCACAAATAGCAATATAAATTATGCAAAAAAACAAACAATTTGCTTTGAACTATAAACATATTAAACTAGACGGGGTTGTTTTGTAACAAAAACATATGTCTCCTCCCACATTCTCAGTGTAATGCATATGAACCTGGCTGAAAAAAAGTTGAGCTCTGCACGTCGTCACGATATGGTGAACATTTGTGCCAGGTCATTTCAAAATCCCTCAAGCGGTTCAAGAGATATGGAAAAGACACGAACTATAGTGCATGCAATAAGCATGCACTTAGAGGTCGAAGGTAATAATAAACCTTCGACCTCTAAGTGTGACCTTGACCTTGAACGGACGCGGCTGGAAGTTGCACTCTGCACGTCGTCTCGATATGGTGAACATTTGTGCCAAGTTATTTCAAAATCCCTCAAGCGGTTCAAGAGATATGGAGAGGACACGACAGATAGTCAGACAGACAGATATACATCCAAGCTAAACATAAAAAATGTCTCTCCCAGGTTTGGGGTGATAATAACATGCACCTATTCAAGTTATGTAGACTAACTACGGGGTCGGACACCACAAGTTTAAAAAAAGTCAAGATTGTCCTGTGTCCCCATAAGATTAAAAACCAAATTCATGATCATTATATCCCCAGAGATTCCTGCTGACACAACTCCAATGGTGCTTTTAAATGGAGGATGCCAGAGCCTTTTGGCATTTTGACAAAACAACATATACAATAATAACTCTATAAGCAAGTATATTGGTATAATAACACTATCTAGTCGATACTACTTAATTTTAGACATGAAAGATGTATTTTGTATTATAATGAATATGTTGTGAATGACTTGAAAAGTAAACAAGAGAAGTATAACGCATGCGTTATATGTAGACGATTTTTAATAATGGGTTAGTTTGTGGAGGCTTTGTTCAAGTCACATACCTGTAGTCGTCGATATGGAGATGACAGGAAGGTAAAGTGAAGAATTAAAAGATACTGTATGAATATAGATACGTTTTTATTTGGTCTTAGGTGTACATTATCATACATGTTAAAGGGAACATATTCAAGTATTTTCAATTAAACGATTTACACCTGAGCTATTACAAAGGGAATTTCAGTGACCATGCTACAATATAATATAAAAGTCATATTTACTTACATTTTACAAATGATTATCATATGGGCCCTATTTATGTTCATGTTTTAGTTGTATTTAGGCTCAAAACCGCTTCGGAGTTGCCGTTAAGGCAATCAACTTTGCATTTTAAATGAATTACAAGTGATCTTATAGAAAATATTTAAGCACAGAGGTTAGGTAGAGATGTGGTTTTGACAGATGTTTATTTCAAAATACGCATATTGTGAATGAATGACTTTTATATTATATTGTAGTGTATTTAAGCGAACGAATGTTGTGGAACTTGTGACTGATCTCCATTTATTTATAAGCATTTTTCATGCACTGATCATTGGGACCCTACTTTAATTAGACTAATATACTATAAACACAATAGTTTTCGTCTAGATAAAAACTTTATTCATCCTTAAGCATGATACAGGGAGAAATAAAAGGGCTCCATCTTATGTCTGAAATATATTTTGTATCAAGCCAAATATGTATATGTTATCAATTTTTAAGGTCAACTTTATGAGTTTAAGAAGTTGTATTCTTAAGTCCAGATATGAATTAATGTGTGTACGTTAACATTTGATAAACAACTCATTTATATTTGTATCCGATTATTCCTATCTGCTTCTAAATATAGGATAGAGGCTATGAAGAGAAATCTTCACCATTAAGAAACCGAAGGGGGGGGGGGGGGGGGGGGGGGGGGGGGGGTCGTAGCGACCGACCGCGGTTTCTTAATGGTGAAAATGTCTCTTCATAGTGGCTATCCGATTTAGTGTTTGCCATATGTTTTATCGATAGCGCTATATAGGTCACACTCTTAATCGTGAAGACTGGTTGTAGGAAAATCTTAATGAATAAATGGTGCAAGTATTTGAAAATCTGAGGCAAATGATTGGTTGAAAAAGCAGGGTAAACACTAAAGTAAATAGTTATTTAAGTCCATTATGAGTGATTTGCCGTCAAAGACGATTTATCAGTGCGTCTTGATAATGTAGCTAAATATGTCGCAATGAATGTGGTCGAATTTAATTGACATAACTGTCTGGTGGTGTGCCATACCGACTCCTTGACCCAAGACGATGTTTCGTATAATAAATGAAGTCAATTTGATAATTTATTAGCGTGTTTGTAGATTTGACATTTTCTCTGTTTTAAATGACAATACATTTAAAAATGACTTCATGGATTTACATTTCAGGTAATGACAACTTCGAAATACTTATAGTTTTAGACATACACCGTATACCCCGCTTAAACGCCGCCGTGAGCAATTCCTGTTTATCAAAGTGGCGTTTATATATGTCATTTTAATAAGAAAACCAATAATAGTAACCATGTTTGCGTTAAAAATTAAAAAAAAATACTGATTAAATTAAATGTGAGATATTAATGGTAATTATAACTCCGAATATATCCTACTATTAAATACGGTAGCAATACTATTCATGAGAAAACAGAGGGGGCGTTTATAAGGGTGTTGGGGTAGTATTTAAATGGAGTGCTAAGGTATTTTTATAAAAGGCTTTATAGGGGTGTGTTTAGTCTGTGTTGATGTGTTAGCGGTATTAACGTTGGATCATAGCGAACCTTTATCATGCATAACAGCGTTTAAAGGTGGCTTACCTATAACAGCCTATAACAGCGTGTAAAGGTGGCTTACCTATAATAGCGTGTAAATGTAGCTTAACTATAAAAGCGTGTAAAGGTGGCTTACCTATAACAGCGTGTAAAGTTTGCTTACCTATAACAGCGTGTTAAGGTGGCTTACCTATAACAGCGTGTAAAGGTGGCTTACCTACTCCAGTGTCATGTTACACAGTCATGAGCATATATTCTCGTTAGTCACAACCCCTTTGTCTACACCCTCACAACAGTCACAGGGTTATAAGCTTCACTAGAATTAGATTGCTTTGGCCACTTGGATGTAATATTATTAATAAGTTTTAAGTACCTTTGTATACATCCGCACAACAGACAATCACATGCAGCTGGCTGTAGGTTTCACTAGAACTAGATTGACCGGTCCATTTAAATGCATTATTAATAGGTTTTAAGTGGGAATTGACCTATTCGAAAATTTAAGGGTACGCATATGAACTATATATATTTGTAAATTTGAAGATATTTGCGAGTTGAATCTGAATATTGTTTTGCCGTTATTTAAACATGTTTTTAATCATAACGTCTCAAATATGGCCATGTTTGACGTTTTTTATAAAAGTCTCGTTGTACTCAGTTGTCAACGTTTTTGACATTTTAAGAGTGTTAGGCTAGTCACATGTAATTACATTTTATATCAAACTATTCGTCTTGATGAGACCTTTCAATTGATATATAAATATTTCATTTACAATAAGACATAAAATAATATTTATATAATTTCCTTTTTTTTCCACCGATTTTTTACCGTGAAATTTTTAGAAAAAATAAAGTTAAAGCCTTTTATCTTTTAAACGGCTTCATAAAAAACTGCACAATTTCAATATGTTATAGGGAATTTAATTCCCCATCCGAATATAAAATAAAATTTGCTAGTCATCGGAACATTTTTTTCAGTATTCTTGTTCTATTACCATAATACCCTTACGAAGAAGGCGTCTCTGTCGACTTCGCGTCGTATATATAATATGTGTACGGCTAACGACGTTGACGCAAACATTGGAAACAAACACTGGTACCCTAAATGATAAATATTGCTCCGTGTTTTCTACTTCTTTTTCTTCTTTTCTAGAGTTTATGTGAAAACTCTAAATTTAATTTATTTTCATGCATCATGTCTAATTCGCTCGAATCTCAAATTACCGCAATAACTATGGTCATGTATTTGGTATATCTCTTGGGTAAAACAATAAGTTCAAGTTCATTTAAAAGTGTGTTTAATGTATATACAATTTCCAGGCAGCCGTCAATCATGCTGAATATCATAAGATATATGTGTTGTTATTAAACATGTAAACCTTTTTTTATCCTACTCTGTATCATTACAGCGTATGCTTGTCCGTTTTCTCATAATTAGAATCTACTAGACAGACAATGGTTTGATTATTTATCAAACTTTTTTAAATAAAAAGTGTAGTGTCAGTCACACAACAAATAAAGGATAATGTATTAAAGTGTATAACATAGTACTATACTTCACAATTCGTTTACAATACACAGAATGTTTTGCTTATTATGCTTTTTAAACAACATTAAAATAAGCAGACGCTGCTTTATCAGAAGCAAAATATACTGAAAGGAAAAAGAAACGCATAATCAAAACATTGCCTATATTACACTATTAGATACACCTTATTCTACGCAATATTCCAGATATATCTCAACGTTTTTTTGTACAAAAGGGGCTACAACTAATTACAGAAAGGACAACTCTGTCATGTAGTAGACCTTTTAATTAAAGTATTACATGAAATTCATAAATGTTTCGCTTGTCAAAGTATACTTTGTTATACGAAATTCAGAAATGTTGAAATTTTGCTTGAAAATGTCAAGCCATTTAAGTATTGTGTTTAATGTTAAGCGATTGCAACGTTTAAATCCTAAGTTTGCTCACCTGCTTGAGCCAAATGCGCGTTTTGTCGATAATGAAACTTTAAAGGAGTGCTGTTTAAACCTTCTTTACGAAAGGACAGGCCTAATGTCGCCCTGTATCATTCGGTTAGCAGTAGCATATTAAACATACAATATATAGCGGAAATACCCATTATGCGTTTCTTTTTCCTTTCAGTATACATTGCTTTAAAAATCAGGTGACACTGTCGTGCAATAAAACACGTGTTTTACCTTCCGCTTCATCTTCTAAAAAAGCCAAGGCCTCATCGAACGTGAACTGGACAGTGTCGTTATTTGTATTCAAACACGCTGTTGCAGACGAGTTTTCTGGTATCATATATGTAGCACGTGACTGTAACTCAAAAGAACCAGACGACAGTTGATGCATCGTCCCACGTGGCTGTAATGGCAGCAACTTTATATCGTTGTGCGCATTCACATTTGAATTTAAACTGTGTTCTCCTGAATATGTGATATATGTTGATCAGTTGTATATTTATATATTATTATTAATTCTGTAACATATGTAATACTTAGTTATGAGTATACTCATATATTGGTTAGAAATACATACACCGCATTGCTAGATAGTTTGTATATAGTCGTTTTTTGAGGTACACACGTTTAAATTCTATTTGATGATTTGTTACACAGTTTCTTATGCTATTCGTATGTATATCCTAAGTGAAATTAAGAATTTGGAACTGGAATTCATGTGTATACTCATTACAAAGAGTACATGATAATAACGTTTTAATGGGACACAAGACAATTTTTGATAATTATTTTCACCTCGATTTATCAATTCAGTATCAGTTTGACGTTATATCTGCTGGCACATATTAATATAATACAATTTGGAGTTTTCATTATGTCTTCGTTATTCAACCTAAGCTTACAAATATTATCGCTACACTATAATCAGCAATTCGTAGTAAAAAACAAAAAAAGTTACTTTGACAATCAATAATTATTTATAATGATTTGCAGATATGCAGGTTATGTAGAAAAACTAACGGGATGCCACGAGTTTAAAACATCAAAATTACCGAGTGTCCCTTTAAGTTATAAATTAAGCAGTGTGTTAACACAAATTTACCTTAGTGTACACCATTAAGAGTTTATAAACGAGTTGTCATCCAATAAAACATTGTACAAACACACAACAATAAACCAGATCAGGCTTTTGTTTAAGAGCCGTTATGTCGTCAATATGTGTTGAATATAGAAAACAATTACGGTCTGTGTTATGCCCTGCATTTTCATGTAGTTTTTCTTGTATAAAGTATAAAATAAACTATTCAAACAATTGTCATATGTATGTAATTATAAAGGTGTGTTTAATTAAATATGTTGTCAAAGGCATCAGTGTACATTTCTTTAAATAACATAAATTTCTAATTTTTCAAACTTTGTAACGTAATTCTAAATATACTATCTTATATTTTATTAAATTGTTTTTACTAAATAGTTTCTGACTTTCCCAAAAATAGTTCATTCAAAGTCAACATATTGTATGAAAAGTTTACAACAAATGTTCTCATAATTACTTATCAACTTCTCAGATGGTGTTAATTGATAAGTTGTTTGATCCTTAGAGAAGTGATCAAGCCATATTGTAAAACAAGCTGTGAAATTCCTATGAAACAGGAAATGTCAAAGCCAACTTGATTGTGTTATCCTTGTTTGTCTAGCCTTATAATGCAACATGTTATTTAAGCTAATCTTATTTTTACAATGATTATCACACCTGGAAGCCATGTATGGTATAAATTTCAAGACGATCGGTGTACAGGCACACGATCATTCTCGCCTATGCACTCGACCGGGTTAGACGTCTTTTGTCTACCGGCCTACTGGTGTGAATTGATTTTTTACTTCTATATTTTAAATATCTACGAGTAGGGTTTGGTGTTTGGGATGTATGGTTTACAACAGTCTTACCTACTTTATGTTTGCTCTCTGATTATTATCAGGGAGCAAGCAAATTAGACTGCTTGAAGGGTTCTTTACTGCATGACAGTCGGGTGGTAAATCCACCCCGTCACACAGTATAACCCTATACTTCTTTATTTACCATACCATATGCCCTTTACACTGGACTCTATTTGGGGATATTAGTTTTTATTAGATTTCTTAACTTACCATTGATAGAAGTGAAGGATTTGTTTACGCCAGTATTGGCTATAACTTCTATTTCTTAGTGAGCACTATTCTAGAGTCAACGTATCTACCCATTGTTATCATTTTGACACCTTTGTCCAAAACATAAAATTCTATTTTTAGAATCTATTATTATCGAGAGGCGAGTGTATAGTTTCGGAAGTATTTCTACTATAGAACTAGTTTTGTTTTCAACAAGATTTGTCTACTTAAAGACTCTTACTTCTAAATATAAGAAGAGTTACTTATTAGTTTAGTTATTTAACGCACATTTAATATTTTGTGGACAACATTTACATAGAAAATTCTTCTAATTTAAGATAGAACATTATTAGTGATAGAGATTTTTGAAACTATTCACTACTTTACTTAGAAACTTAGAAACGTACTACATACGTTTCGTTTTATTTCCGGTTTGGGCTTTACGTTTCATGCCACAAATACGGATACATCTTGTTAATACATTGTGTTAACATCGTGTTAATATAGTTAATTTTGATAGTGTGTAGAGTTTAGACAATATATCTTTAGAAATTTTCAGACTCTTACAATTAGAAGCTTTGCTATCATAGAAGATTTTCGAAACTATACATTACACTATTTGAAAACGTTCTACATACGTTTCAATTCATTTCCGGCTATAGACCTTTCATATTAAAGTTAAACAAGGCGTCTGTGGAACAGTTTAGTTATAAGTTTATATCTATTAAAAGAAGTTAATACAGCTGTTTAGTCATTGTATGAATATATACAATATATCTTTAGACATTTTCTGACTTTTATAAATAGAAGCTTTGTTATCAACGAAGATCTTTGAAATTATCCATTACATAAATTGGAAACGTTATATATACGTTTCACATCATTTCCGGCTATAGACCTTTCATATTAAAATTATACAAGGCGTGTGGAACCGTTTAGATAAAAATAAGGACATCAGCTGATCAAGATACGTTGACATTTAGGGTAGATTGTGAACTTTTTTTTTAAATATAGATATGATATAGAGTGCATAGGTTGGACAGATACGCTGACATTTAAAGCGTACACATATAGGCTAGTTGCACTACATTACACTGTACTATATGGTACTGCACTAGCCCTATAAAGTCTTATAGTGTTTTAATAGTGTTATTTCTTTTATAACTTTTTTTTACATCAAATACATTTGATGTGGTACAGTGTGTTGTACATTTACTTTATATTCTGCCGTGGTACAGTGTGTTGTACATTTATATTCAATTTAAAACTATAAAACGTGTAAAGCCGCTATAAATATAGCGTGTGATCACTTCAATTACTTAGTCAGAGTATCTCTACTTTGAAAATCACTCTCTATTTTTTGTTTTTTCTAAATTATCTTAATAATAACAAAACAATATGTCAAATAGCTACAAAAAAGTACTGGGCGATGCCCTCTCCGCCAGCGACGACCATCATATTCTTCACAACAATTGGGACCATAAACTTTTATTTAAATCAAAGGAGGGACAAGCAATTACTAAAACAATATCTCTAATTAAACTTTCAGGACTCATATCAACCAACTTTCCAAACAAAATCAAAAGAGTAGTCCCACTAAAATCTGGTGACCTCTTAATAGAAACAACTTCGGCCGAAGCCAAATCCCTCATTCTGAATAATACTCCCCTCTTCTTAGGAGATATAGAAATATCAATAAGCATCCCTTCATCTAATACTAGAGAAGGAGTCATCCACCATGTGCCACTTGACACGGACATGGATGAATTAAAAAAGGAATTCGTGGACGAAAACAATAAAACTCCACATTTCATCTCCCTCACCATTTTAAAAAACAAATTCGGATTAAATACAGGGGCAGTAAAGGTCGTCGTCGGTGGGGATACACTCCCAAAAATACTTAAAATATACAAAACTTTTACCTCTTTTGAAGTGGAGGAATTTGTCTCCCCCCCAATTAGATGTTTCCAGTGTCAGGGCTTTGGGCACAAAATAAATAAATGCAAAGGAACTTTATCCTGCGCCAAATGTGCCCAAGCCCACCACACTGGAGACTGCTCCTCCACAAGCTATTGCTGTTCTAACTGTGGAGGACCACACACTACTAGGTATAGGGGATGCTCTGCCTACACAAAAGCTGTAGAAATAACTAAAATTACCCAGACAAAAAAAGTTTCTTGGGCTGTGGCCATTAAAATCCATAAGGATTCCAAACATTTAATACCCCCCTCTATCTCCCGTAAATCTAACGTCTCAACACTCGAACATCACCTCGAAAATAATACTTCTAATGATACATTAAATAACGAGACAACTAAAAAATCAATCTGGGTCACAGAAAAAAGTGATTGGGATGTTGATCCAGAACCCCCAACTCTTAAAACAAAACATTTAGGGATACCTTCACTACTAGATATTCAAACCCGTCCATTTAAAAAAAGTCAAAAAATATTATATCCTCATAAAGCCCCTTTATACAGACAGCCAAGGAAGGTATTGCCAAATAAACGAGCCACAGTCTCAGAATCCCCTCCATTGTTTAGTTCCAGATTCAAATATATCCCTTCACTTCTTGAAATTAAGACCCGTCCGTTTAAAATCCGCTCCGCTGAAACTGTCCATCCACAGATCCCCATCAATATACAGGTGCCCACAGTCCCCCAGTCCCAACTCAAACCCATTAAACAGGAATCTACTATACCTAATTCATTAAATTCCCCTACCACACCCATCTATATGGCCACACCAATAGTAGTTCCAAATGCTCCATGTAACCCTGATAAGGCCACATTAACAACAGGGACTACAACAATTCAAATTAAAACAGAAAGCATGCCAACTTTAAATATAGCTCCCGCAGATAAAATCATCACTTCAGATAATGAGCTAGCAGTCGACACAGAAATGCTCTCTAGCTCTTTTTGGAACAAGAAAATAATTAAATTTACCAGAGGTCAGGATAAGAAGATCTGCCGACTTGGCAAACCTCTCCTCCCTTCCACTCCTCTAAACCAACACCCACTTAATATAGAGGAGAATAAAAAACCCATAGAGATCACCTATACCAAAAATTCACCCCCTCATAAGGAAATAAGTGTATTACCTCCCATCTTGTTTACTCCCACAAACGGAGCCATAACCAACTCTCCAGATCCCCTAAACTCTTCAAATCCCCCTTGTATTGCTACTACAAATAAGATTCATGCTACAAATCTCGCAAATCTTAAAAACCCCATTTACATTGATATCTCCACCAGATCTATAGACTGTTCCTTTCAAAAATCATCAGATCCTGTCATGAAAACTGATATAAACAATATACAAACTCCTGAAAACTCTCCAGTTCAGTTTAATCCCCTTTATATTGATATTTCTACAAGGGATAGTGACAGTTCTACCCAAAATTCTCCAGAACATGCAAATAAAACGGCCATAAATAATCAAATAACCCCCATAAACTCTCCGGTGATAGGTCCAAAACAATCCACACCTAACATAGACCCTGCTATTAATTTGGATCTTAAACATCAAATTTCCAACAAATCTAACTGCTCATCCGTCTTCTCACCCAATACCTCTACAACAATTAGTGATAGCAGTATCTTCAATGTAACACAAAATACTTCTATAATATCATCCGGAGAAAGCATAGATTCAGATTGGACGTCGAATTACAGTTTTTTTAACAAATCAATCCTAGACCTGGTGGACTTAAACGAGACCCCTACCCCTAGCATCCCAATAAGAATTACGCCCATATTTTTAGAATCTTCCTCCCAAACTTCCCCATATAAAATAAGTGTATCTGGTTACTCAAAAACCATGATTACAAATATTGATATTTTAACTAAAGTCACAATTAAATTATTAAATGAAAAAACTAGACCCAGCGGCCCTCTGTTAATTTCCCATGTACAAAGAGAAATCTTTAGAGCAATTCAACCATTGACTAAAGATCCCTTACTTCAACAACCCCAACCCCCTACTATTGAACATAAGGCCGTAAAGGACAATAATCATAAGTCTAGCATAGTTATAAACAAATTAAGTAGGAACTCCCGTGTCCTAAAAACACCAAAAAAATTACAAGGAGCTCTAAAGGTAACAAAAACACCTAGAAAATCCACAATATCTTCGATAAGCGCAAAAAAACAGAATACTTCTGTGAAAAATAGGATAAACAAACTGTTGAAATGAATAAGCAAGTAAACATAATATCTTTTAATGCGGGGGGACTAACTCATATAAAGCATGCTGAAATAAAACTGTTCTTAGACCTGAATCCGGAAATTGACATTATATGTCTGCAAGAAACAAAATTTAACAAGAACAATTTTAAAACTATACCGGGATTCAGACATGAATTCAAATTTTTTAATAATAAAAATAACAATGAGTGTGGGGGTCTGGCAGTCTATTTTAAAAATTACATCAATTATGAAAATATAAATATAGAAAATCCTAGGGACGACAATGATAATACTACAATTGAAGTCCAGCTCTTTAAAGTGTTATACAAAGACTACACTTTTATTATATCTAACCTTTATTCAAGAAACTGTGATAGTAGATCATTAAACAAAATTAGTAATAAAATAAATGAGCTTAAAATTAAACATGTCTTAATCACGGGAGATTTTAACGCCCACCACCATGCATGGGGTTCTGAAAACTCAAATAAAAAGGGGAAAGAAATTCTGTCTTGGGTTGACGAGCAGAATTTAATTCTTCTTAACGACGGCTCCCCAACACACATTGATAACAGAACGGGAAACCTGTCAAATATTGATCTATCTTTTTCTACCATCCCCCTCTCTCAAAAAACTCAATGGACAGTCCTAGACGATAATTGGGGGTCTGACCACTTCCCAATCTATATCTCTATACAACTAATAAATGATAAGATTTCACATGAACAATATAATCAAGATAAATACAACTATAATAAAACAGACTGGGACCTTTTCAATATCCTATGTAAAGATTTAAATACAGAAGACTTATTCTCAGAAGATATAAATATATTTAATAATAATTTAACTGATGCGATACTGAATATAGTCCATCAAAGCGTCCCAATTTATAATAAAATGCCAAAAAAGAAAAATGTCCCATGGTGGAATTCGGAATGCAAACAGGCGGTTAAAAAACGCAAATACATGTTGAATAAATTAAAAAAAGACCCGTCTGAAACAAATCTATTTAACTTTAAAAATGCAGAGCTTGACTCTAAAAATATTATATCATCAGCGAAGAAAAGCAATTGGGAAGAATTTATAAATACCTGTTCTTTAAAACAAAGTAATACTAAAACTTTTTGGACAAAGATTAATAAAATACGTGGAAAGTCATCTTCCTCGGTGCCACTGTTAAAAACAAATCTTCAATATGCAACAACGAATAAAGAAAAAGCTAACATGTTGGCCAAGCATTACGCCCAAGTTTCGAGTAAGGACAATCTTCCTAAAATTACAAATGATTTCCAAGATAATTTTGAAACAGATTTTAATAATAAAATTAATAACGACATTCAAGAGGATATAGATCCTACTCTTAATCTCCCCATTAATATGCTGGAGCTTAGAGATGCAATTAATAGCAGAAAAAATTCCGCCGTGGGACCTGACAAAATTTCTTATCAGCTATTTAAACATATGCCTGAATCCACCTTAAGTATTTGGCTTATTCTTTATAATAACATCTGGACTTCCAAAATCTATCCGACCTCCTGGAAACTGGCCTGTGTTATCCCGATTAAAAAACCTAATAAGGACTCTAATGACCCTAAATCCTATAGACCCATAAGCTTAACTTCTCATCCTAGTAAATTAATGGAACATATGGTCAAAAATCGATTAGAACACTTCCTAGAAACAAAACAATTATTAAATAAATTTCAATCAGGTTTCAGGAAGGGCCGCAGTACACAAGATCAGTTGGCCAGATTACAACATGATATAATATATGCAAAAAACATTGGACATTCTGTAATTGCTATATTTTTAGATCTACAAGCAGCATTTGACCTTGCTTGGAATATAGGAATTCTTACTAAATTATTTGATTTTGGCATTAGAGGAAATTGCTTCTCCTTCATTAAGGCCTTTCTTCAGGACAGGAAGATACAAGTTAAGGTTGAGGACTCTCTCTCTGATGAAGAATCACTAGAGAGAGGTACTCCCCAAGGTTCCATAATATCCCCCCTTCTTTTTAATATTCTCATTAACGACCTGCCAGATATCGTAAAAGACACTGGCATGGTTGTTAGCCAATTTGCCGATGATAGTAGCACGTGGGTAACAGGGAAAAATTTAAATAAACTACAAACCAAAGCTCAAAAGGGCCTAAATTTAATATGGGAATGGGCAAAAAAATGGGGTTTTAAATTATCACCAAATAAGACAGTGGGAATCATTTTTGGCAATACCCCCCGAGAATCTGTCGACCTTTTTCTAGGTGACACTAAAATTATATTCAGTAAAACAGCCACATTTCTAGGCATGATTTTTGATAGAAGACTTAACTTTACAACACATATACACAATTTAATAGCTAAATGTGAGAAAGATTTAAATTTATTAAGAATGTTAAAAGGAACGGATTTTGGATCAGATAGAAAATCTCTAATTATATTATATAAAACCCTTATTAGACCAAAAATAGATTATGGTTCCCACGTTTACTCATGTGCTTCTTCCTCATTATTACAGCAACTTGATATTATTCAAAACAAAGCTTTAAGGATAGCACTAGGCGCACTTAAATCTACCCCAAAACATATTTTAGAACATGAGGCGGGAGTCCTCCCCCTCCATTTACATAGAGAAGAGCAGATGCTGAGATACTGGTCTAGATCCCAGACTAATAAAATAACTAATCCTGTCAACGACATTATTAAACCTACTTATTGTAAAAATAAGTTCAAAGATAGGCCCAAACCCTTTGGTTCAGTCACATTTAATCTTGTTGAAGAATACAACTTAAAAGATATAAACATCTCAGACTCTAGTAAAAAAGATATTCCACCATGGACTTTACTTACTCCAATAGTGGATATAAACCTCTCGAATATGATTAGTAAACAAGACAACCAACAAGATATTAAATTGGCCTTCAATGAACATATAAATAATAAATATAATTCCCATATCAGCATTTATACAGATGGATCAAAAGACCCAAATACTGGTAGAGTAGCATCTGCTTTTGTTATTCCAACTTTAAATATTACAAAAATTAAAAGAATTACAGACGGATTATCAATATTTACTGCTGAGCTTATTGCGATAAAAAATTCCCTCAAATGGATATTCAAAAACAAACCCCCATATTCAGTTATATTTTCGGACTCTCTATCCAGTCTAACTGCCATAAGGGATAGAACCAGTAAATCAAGGCCGGACCTAATTTCAGATATTTTAATTCAAATTAATGATTGTAACCTCTCAAACCTTTCAGTTACATTGGAGTGGTGTCCGGCCCATGTTCAAATACCTGGAAATGAAAAGGCAGACCTTGCTTGTAAGGCAGGCCTAAATAACATATTAATTGATCAACCTGTCCCATTAGCCCCTTCAGAAATATACTCCATCATCCATAAAATAATTAACATGAAATTAAATCATTATCTAACTGACCAAACAAATAAATATAATACTATTACAAGGCTTAGCAATAATTTTAGAAATCATGATCTTTTTTCAACTAATAAATTAATAAATAAAGATATCACTAGATTGAGAATGGGATACAATCTACTACCAGCAAGTATGGGAAGCCATATTATAAAAGATCTACATAAAGATTGCCCCTCTTGCTCTGTCCCATTCACCACTGAACATTTCCTTCTCGATTGTGATCAGCTAGTTGCAACCCGAAATAATTTTAAATTTAAACTTCAACAATTATCAATTGCATTTAATCTTACAAATATTCTAGATCCTGAAAAACGATATAGACAAATAGTTTTTAGTGCGCTTAGTGACTTCATTAAGGATTCACATTTCCAAAAGAAGATATAACCTCTTATGTCTTAGAGTCTTATGTTCCCTTATATTCCGGTTAGTAGTATACAGTATAATCATCTTCAGACTACTAGTTATATGTTCATTTCTTTATATACCCCCTTTTATCCCAATCTATTATATTAACACCTACGGTAAAATCATCAAAAAAATGTATTTCACATTTCGCCTGACCTTTCTCACTTCTATATTTTTTAGAATTTGGACTGATATATATTCGGTCCACATTTACTAAATGTACTTTCTCCACCTTTTAAATATAATAATTCATTTATAAATACAGATAGTTTTGGTCTGAAAGGTTTGTCAATTGGCTAGACGGTCGTTGTACTGGCTCCCCATCTGGCAATCAATTCGGATCTATATCTTTTCTTGTCATTCATTTATCTAGGGAAGTAAAAATCTACCCTACACCTTAACTACATTAATGACTAAATTAGTGTGGGGACAGCCCTATCTTCTGGCGTCATGGATATGTTGGAAGGCCTAGTGGAATAGCCGGTGCGTTGTCTGCTGGGCTCGAAAGCACTTCATGGCGACGGGAGTGTGGGGACTGTCCTACCTTTTGGGGTAGTGGAGATGTTTACCAAAATTGTCCGCGTTACTGTGATGGTAATTGCTTAATAGTATTTGCATTAGTTTTTTCTATCATCCCTCTAACACCTACAGTAAAATCTTCAATTAAATGTAATCCACATTTCGCCTGACCTTTCCCATTTCCATATATTTTAGAATTTGTACTGATATATATTCGGTCCACATTTAATTAATAATCTATCACTGATGAGGAAGAACTTAGACTCATCAGTGGGTACAAACTCTGTATTAAAAATACAGACAGTTTACTACCTCCAATTGGAATAGACCTCATTTTTAACATATTTTTTTTCTTCTGTGAAAACGAGCATCGGCTGTTAATCTGTTCCTAATGGATACTTGAGACTAAGGAGTCCCATTGGATCCACGGGATACTATATCTTTTAATTAACTTTAAACATCGGCATTTTGTAACGGACTAGCGTCCGTCCTGCCCTATTTACAATGTAACAGGTTTTAAACATATTATCTTATGTTGGATTTTAGTATGGTAAATCGATTTTTACGAACCCATACTGATTAACGACAGATGCTCGACTTTTCTGTCTATATAGTAACAATATATTGTAAGTCCCCACCGGTCCCGCTGTGTGATTTTAATACTTATCGGTTTTTATATGATAAGATAATAGAAATTCCTGGCTGTCCGATTTATTTTGTATATATGCTTAGTTTTATGACGACAGCGGGGAAGAAATCATTTTTTAATCTTGTCTGATGCACACAACGGGATAGTGTGGTAATATTATTAACATGTAAATCCTATGTATACTTCTGCCCCGTGCCCTCCCCAGTGTGGCCTCCGCGTGGCTTTGGCGGAGGGACACACTCCACTTGACGTGATTACTCTCATAGCGCACGCCTCTGTTGGCTTCGTTTTTTTTTATTGAGAGATCTGGAGTGATGTCCTACAAACAACACTGGGTTATTTTACTTTATTTTATTGTGTTTTAAAAATATATGCTCTCATCTAATGATGTCCATTCCTTCTGGAAGGGAGCACGAGGCAGATAAAACATGGAGTATGTATATATGTAAATATTAAGATAGAATAATTTTTTAAAAAATTAATAAATGGTGACGCGCTGGCGTTGGAATATAATATATCCTCAATTTAAATTTAAATTTAGAATAATAAATAGACCAACCAGAGCTTAATATAAACATCTAAGGGCAGTTAATATACTTTATTATTTTTAATCTAAGCGCCTTCTGAATTTCACGGTCAATCCTATAGAACTGACACAGTTGTCTACCTGGTTCTTGCCACTATTGAAACAACTATTCCCCTCCAATTTCCCCTCCAAACAATTTTAACCACCTACCGAAAAGCTCGCCAAAAGGCCTAGTGCCATAGGGCGAGCATAAATAAAACCTAAAAACTAACTAAGTACAGGCACACATGATGGTGACGCGCTGGCGTTGGGATACAATTATAAAATTATATTACTAATCCTCGATCTAAAATTACAAAATAGACCAACCTGTGCTTTTCCCAAACATTAATGGGCAACTAATTCCCCATACAAATTCCCCATACAAACTCAGTGTTAATCACCTTCTGAATTTCACGGCCAATCCCATCCAGCTGACACGGTTGTCTGTCTGGTTCTTGCCATTATTTGAATGAATACTTCCCTTCCCCTTCCCTCCACAACAACATGTTTATAATTATATAAACAATCCATATTAACCTACTACTGAAAAGCTCGCCAAAAGGCCTAGTGCCATAGGGCGAGCATAAACAAAAACTATATCTCTCTCTACAGGCACACATCTACTTTGCCTGTGCAACAATAAAGACAATTTCGTAATCTTTATATCGTCTCCTGTTTTTCCAGGTATGTACAATTTTATCAGTGTATATTTTTATTACTTGCTAGTTTAGAATATTCATGCTTATTTTTTGTAGCTTTTGTTGTAATTTCTGAAATAATGTTATTATCCTGTCTTAAACACAACATTTGTTTAAGGTAATACTTGTAACTTGCACATGTATAACATACGTATATCATTCAGACCACGCTCTAACGCTAGGCTCTGTATGTTATGATATGTTGAGGATAACTTAGACAATTTTGTAAATATTAGAAATTGACTCGCATCATAATACCATAGCTAATTCCTGAATTATGGTCATTTCGTAACCTTACCTTTTCGTAACCGCACTATCTTGGTCGAATCGTAACCATTGCGTTAGTCATATCGTAACCGTTCAAAACCCCATTAGTCAAATATTAACCTTTGAATTTATGATTTAAAAATGTCCTGGACTTCGAGGCAGCCGTGTGGCAGGCCATCCGCGCGGTGTTCCCCGAATCGAAAATATCAGGGTGCGCCTTCCATTGGACACAGGCCGTTTGGAAGAGAGTTCAGGTAATGATGACATAAACATTCCGTATCTTAAATAATGGATTTAGATCATAAACTTTTATTTTACGTAACAAAAGTATCTACAGATTACGTGAACACTTGTTTATTTCCATTTCAAACATATAATTTCTTTTTCTTGTTTTACAGGCTATTGGTCTAGCTGCAAGTTATAACGCCGGAGGAGACATCCAGAAGGTAATCAGACGCCTGCTGGCCCTTCCCCTGCTGCCAGCAGAGCACATCCCGGCAGTGTTCCAAAACCAGCGCGACAAGGCAGCCGACGGCACAGCTGATGGGTGTGTTCGATTACGTCCGGGACACCTGGATTGAGAACGCGGTGTGGTCCCCAGCTGACTGGTCCGTGTACGGAAGCCCAGTGAGGACTAACAACGAATGTGAGGGGTGGCACAGACGCCTGAACACCCGCGTCCAGAGCCCGCCGCCGTTCTACGTGTTGGTAGAGCTTCTTCATAAATAGGCTGAATTTGTGGCAACGCAAGTAAAGCTCGTCTCGGCGAAGAAGCTCACCAAGCACCAAAAGAAGACAACAAGACAAATGGAGGGCAACATCTTCTCAACGTGGGCTGAATACGCCGAGGGAGGGATGTCAGCTGACAAGTTGCTGAGAAACCTGTCCCGTGTATACACTAAATAAATATGGACATAGTGATCTATATTGAATGAAATGTATATTGTTGTATTTGACTGATGCAATATTTCATTTTGATGCAGTGTTGATGCAAGATTAACTTTTATATCGTTTTAAAAAGTCTTGCCATCATATATCTATTCTTGTTTTATTAAATATTTATATAATTTGAAAATCCAACGCAGTGCTGTTACAAGATTAACTTTTATTTCGTTTCGAAATTATATAATTATATATTGAAATGTCAAAATATTGCTGTTCAATGAAAATTTTGATTGAATTCATACATTCATATGTATGTGCTTGTGACGAATGTGCTAACGTTTTATTTTGTTTTGTTATGATAATAACAATGATAATGATCATGTATTTGCAATAAAGTTCCATAAAATATGAATTATTTTAGTTTTCTTCTCTTTTTTTTTGGAATGTACGCATCGTTTGAAAATATGCACTATGGAATGTGTCATACGGTACATAAAACGAGACCGCTCATTTGAGAAGGGATAATTAGCCATTCAATTAGCAGGACTTTGATTATTATTTTAGGAATGTCACACCTTTCTCATGTAAAACTGTTGACATTCTAACAACTGATCAACTAAATAACACATTAATTGACCAACCTGTCCCATTAGCCCCTTCAGAAATATACTCCATCATCCATAAAATAATTAACATGAAATTAAATCATTATCTAACTGACCAAACAAATAAATATAATACTATTACAAGGCTTAGCAATAATTTTAGAAATCATGATCTTTTTTCAACTAATAAATTAATAAATAAAGATATCACTAGATTGAGAATGGGATACAATCTACTACCAGCAAGTATGGGAAGCCATATAATAAAAGATCTACATAAAGATTGCCCCTCTTGCTCTGTCCCATTCACCACTGAACATTTCCTTCTCGATTGTGATCAGCTAGTTGCAACCCGAAATAA
This sequence comes from Cyrtodaria siliqua, assembly GCA_037043455.1. Classification (NCBI taxonomy): domain Eukaryota; kingdom Metazoa; phylum Mollusca; class Bivalvia; order Adapedonta; family Hiatellidae; genus Cyrtodaria; species Cyrtodaria siliqua. The sequence goes on along the minus strand of JAWPHD010001468.1, from coordinate 18,086 downwards.
TTTTAAATTTAAACTTCAACAATTATCAATTGCATTTAATCTTACAAATATTCTAGATCCTGAAAAACGATATAGACAAATAGTTTTTAGTGCGCTTAGTGACTTCATTAAGGATTCACATTTCCAAAAGAAGATATAACCTCTTATGTCTTAGAGTCTTATGTTCCCTTATATTCCGGTTAGTAGTATACAGTATAATCATCTTCAGACTACTAGTTATATGTTCATTTCTTTATATACCCCCTTTTATCCCAATCTATTATATTAACACCTACGGTAAAATCATCAATTAAATGTATTTCACATTTCGCCTGACCTTTCTCACTTCTATATTTTTTAGAATTTGGACTGATATATATTCGGTCCACATTTACTAAATGTACTTTCTCCACCTTTTAAATATAATAATTCATTTATAAATACAGATAGTTTCGGTCTGAAAGGTTTGTCAATTGGCTAGACGGTCGTTGTACTGGCTCCCCATCTGGCAAACAATTCGGATCTATATCTTTTCTTGTCATTCATTTATCTAGGGAAGTAAAAATCTACCCTACACCTTCACTACATTAATGACTAAATTAGTGTGGGGACAGCCCTATCTTCTGGCGTCATGGATATGTTGGAAGGCCTAGTGGAATAGCCTGTGCGTTGTCTGCTGGGCTCGAAAGCACTTCATGGCGACAGGAGTGTGGGGACTGTCCTACCTTTTGGGGTAGTGGAGATGTTTACCAAAATTGTCCGCGTTACTGTGATGGTAATTGCTTAATAGTATTTGCATTAGTTTTTTCTATCATCCCTCTAACACCTACAGTAAAATCTTCAATTAAATGTAAACCACATTTCGCCTGACCTTTCCCATTTCCATATGTTTTAGAATTTGTACTGATATATATTCGGTCCACATTTAATTAATAATCTATCACTGATGAGGAAGAACTTAGACTCATCAGTGGGTACAAACTCTGTATTAAAAATACAGACAGTTTACTACCTCCAATTGGAATAGACCTCATTTTTAACATATTTTTTTTCTTCTGTGAAAACGAGCATCGGCTGTTAATCTGTTCCTAATGGATACTTGAGACTAAGGAGTCCCATTGGATCCACGGGATACTATATCTTTTAATTAACTTTAAACATCGGCATTTTGTAACGGACTAGCGTCCGCCCTGCCCTATTTACAATGTAACAGGTTTTAAACATATTATCTTATGTTGGATTTTAGTATGGTAAATCGATTTTTACGAACCCATACTGATTAACGACAGCTGCTCGACTTTTCTGTCTATATAGTAACAATATATTGTAAGTCCCCACCGGTCCCGCTGTGTGATTTTAATACTTATCGGTTTTTATATGATAAGATAATAGAAATTCCTGGCTGTCCGATTTATTTTGTATATATGCTTAGTTTTATGACGACAGCGGGGAAGAAAACATTTTTTAATCTTGTCTGATGCACACAACGGGATAGTGTGGTAATATTATTAACATGTAAATCCTATGTATACTTCTGCCCCGTGCCCTCCCCAGTGTGGCCTCCGCGTGGCTTTGGCGGAGGGACACACTCCACTTGACGTGATTACTCTCATAGCGCACGCCTCTGTTGGCTTCGTTTTTTTTTTATTTTTTATTGAGAGATCTGGAGTGATGTCCTACAAACAACACTGGGTTATTTTACTTTATTTTATTGTGTTTTAAAAATATATGCTCTCATCTAATGATGTCCATTCCTTCTGGAAGGGAGCACGAGGCAGATAAAACATGGAGTATGTATATATGTAAATATTAAGATAGAATAATTTTTTAAAAATCAATAAATGGTGACGCGCTGGCGTTGGAATATAATATATCCTCAATTTAAATTTAAATTTAGAATAATAAATAGACCAACCAGAGCTTAATATAAACATCTAAGGGCAGTTAATATACTTTATTATTTTTAATCTAAGCGCCTTCTGAATTTCACGGTCAATCCTATAGAACTGACACAGTTGTCTACCTGGTTCTTGCCACTATTGAAACAACTATTCCCCTCCAATTTCCCCTCCAAACAATTTTAACCACCTACCGAAAAGCTCGCCAAAAGGCCTAGTGCCATAGGGCGAGCATAAATAAAACCTAAAAACTAACTAACAACTGATTCACTGTCTAGCCTAACCAGGTAACGATTACGTCTCGGACACTTATACTTAAAATTAATAATATTATTTGTTATGCACTCTACATTATTAAACGGTCATTGGCAAAAATAATTTGAACAGATATTTTTAACTTTAGATTATTAAACGGTCATCTGAAACAATAATTTGAACAGAAATTTGCGATTTTCGTATAGGTTATAGTTCAGAATTTGAAACTTTAACAAATTCAATTCGACCGAACGAAGCATAAACATTGGAAAACTGAAAAATATGCTATTAAATTTTGTGCATTCAAATGAAATGGAAGCTTCTAATTGGCTTAGAAAGTAGGTTGAACTGTAAAAAATAGTATAAAAACTCATTTAGATGCAATTAATGAAACAGTAATATTAAATCATGTATCATAATTCTGCTCTTAATTAATTCTCGGTGCGCAATTTAATATTTTCCTCCAATACATAACCATTATGTTAAACATATCGTAAACGTTCAAAATCCTTTAGTCAAATCGTATCCTCCAGTCGCTCAGTCTGTTTTTGGAAACCGTAACGAGGTGCAAATGGTCCCATTAACACCTCGTTAAGTATTTCAATAGCTTTTATCACTCTGAGCGAGTGATGGTTACGATTTGACTTAATGATTTTGAATGGTTACGATATGACTAACGCAATGGCTACGAGTCAACCAAGATTGTACGGTTACGAAAAGGTAAGGTTACGAAATGACTAGATACCCTAATTCCTTGAACTGTGAATTCAGCTTTTCATTATAACATGCATATGTCATTTCGGCAAACCTCTTTAAATCGCAAATTAATGTTTTATTTTAAAACTACTACACCATTGTCATTTTGCTTATTATCATTCAGTAGAAGTTCTTGTTTTCAAAGTTTACAAATAATATAATCATCAATTCTTTGTAGTACACATAATTGTCACATGTTAGATTACATGTACTTCATCCGTAACTAAATACTTTCGATATCTAATGAAATTGAACATATTATTTTAATTAGAACACATGTGTATCGCATACCTCTCATATAGAGCTAAAGCGAGTTTCCCCTAATGTAGATCAATTCTTTATAACATCCATTTGTGTTATCTTACTATATTTTGTCAATTCAATTTATGCTTGTATTTGGGTTAATTCTGCAAACGGAGTTTCCCTATAAGGGACATAACTTTGTTAACATTACACATTATATGTTTGTATACACACATCTACTTTGCCTGTGCAACAATAAAGACAATTTCGTAATCTTTATATCGTCTCCTGTTTTTCCAGAAAATCAATTAACCCTCACAACCTCAAGCATAAAATCTGTTTCAAATAGATATAATGTCTCTTCCAGCTGAAACTGGAATGCCATATTATATGCTGACCTGGTGTTGCTGTGGTGTTGTTACTCAGATGTTTAAGAGTTATCATCTTTTCATCCGCAGTCGCCTTGGGACAAGTTTTTTTCGATAAATGGGCCAATATCTCTTCCCCCCGTTTTTTAATAGTCTTAATGGCTGGTATGCCGAGTGTCGTCATAAATGCATTTACTTGCGTCTCTCCAATACCGGCATGGAACATAGCTGAAGATTAAAATATGAGTAACAAAAGATTATTCTTAAAAAAGTGTTGGTTTGCTGTGCTTTAACACCAGAAAAGTGTTAAGTGAGTAGGTAGATAGGACCACACACACATTTTTCTTTTACAAAGACCTCCGAAAGTCGTGAAGCGTTTTGCAAAACATAGTGTCCATTTTAAACATACGGTCTGTTTTAATGTGTCTGATTATTATGTTTCAGTTTAGATTGATTGATTATTATGTTTCAGTTTAGATTGATTGATAATAATAATAAATAAAATAACAATACATACTGTATAGGTGTTATATACCCGGTATTGGTGCGATTTGCGGCGCGACCCTAAAAGATGTAGGGGTGGTGGTGGGAGTGGAGTGGGTTGTGTGGGGGTGGGGTGGGATGGGGTGGGTGGTGTGTGAGTCCTTTAAATGCTCAAACAAGATGGAAAGATGCTTTTTCGGAGCAAAGCAATATTATCTTTTTTAAGAATAGCCTTAATTTTGTGTATTCCAGTTTATTAAAGGGAGGTAATTTAAACGTATCTAATGCGATGAATATTACTTTAACTTTGCAGGGCCATTTATATACTAACATGTTATGAAGTAAACATACTTAACGAAGTACTTTAAAACTTAGTAAGTATTTATATTGTTTATATTCTAAATAACGGACCAGAACAAAAGTTATCTTTGGTGAAGTTTAATAGTTGATTTTGTATCCACACGATTAATACGTAAGAAATACACACTTATCATATAATTCAGCTGCCGAAGGCTTTATAATATGCCTATGGTTAACAGACTGTTATGAAGTTTTATAGGCCAATTTCCTTATTGAATGTAGATAGGAAGGCACTCTCCAAAGTTATATGTAAACGTTAAGGTAGTGTATTATCTAAAATCATTGGCATCAGTCAAACTTGTTCCATTAAAGGAAGGACTATTTTTGATAATTCTCATCTACTTCGTAACGTCTTTGATTACATTGAACAAAAAAACTTAACGGCAGTTTTTATTTCCATGGACCAAGAAAAAGCTTTTGATAAACTCTCTTGGTCATATTTATATGACACCTTAAAAGCTTTTGGGTTTGATGAAGAATTTATTCTTTGGATAAAAGTTTTATATAACAATGTCAAGTCGTCTGTGATAGTCAATAATCATATTTCTGATACTTTCGATATACAAAGAGGCGTGAGGCAAGGTTGTTCCTTGTCTCCCCTTTTGTACGTAATATGTTTCGAACCTTTCGCTAAAAAAGTTCAAGATGACCCCTCTATTAAAGGTATAAAGCTGCCTGGATCTGATTTTGAAGTGAAAATGTCTATGTACGCGGATGATAACACTGGTATTTTGACTTCTGAAATATCAATGAAAAAATATTTTGATTATATATATTTGTTTCAGAAGATATCTGGATCCCGAATTAATTATAGGAAGTCTAATGGAATGTATTTAGGAAAATGGAAAAATCGGTCCGATCATCCCTTTGGAATTTCATGGATTAATAGCACTCAACTTTTAGGCTATTATTATGGTTACAATGTTGATCCAGATCAAGTTTGGTCAAAACTATTTTCGAAATTTCATAATACACTTAATCTTTGGAAGTCTAGAAAACTGTCTTTTAAAGGCAAGTCTACTGTTCTACATTCTCTAGCTTTAAGTAAAATATTATATTACACGGCGGCTAGCAGTATGCCAAGTCACTATATTAACATGTTTCAAAGAGCAGCCTTTAGATACATTTGGGGGTCTACTTTAGAGCCCGTAAATAGGAAAACATTATACTTACCTTTTAAGGAAGGAGGCCTTAATGTACCAAATGTTGATATTAAGTGCCAGGCACTGTACTTATCCCATTTACAGAAACTTATTAATAGTCATAATGCAAGCTGGACATATTTAGCAAAATATTGGATTGGATTTAATTTGAGAAAGCAGAATCCTTTATTTGCCAGTAATTTAATTCCTCATAGTGAATTTGTTCCACTATTTTATAAAAAGTGTTTAGGTGTTTATAATAAACTCATGAAGCATTATCCGGATTTTTCGTTCAAAAAGGCTACAACTAAAGATTTTTATAATGCATTGTTAAATATTGAACACACCACACTAAAGGTTGTTCGGAATTCCCCAACCATTGATTTCAAACAAGTTTTTAAGAATATATACTCACCTTGTGTTGATCCAGATGTAAGAAATACTTCCTGGAGAATCTGTCATGATGTATTATATGTAAACTATTACTTGGCCTATAGACTTCATCTTAAAGTTAATAAATGCTGTACATTTTGTGAATCAATAAAAACCGTAAGCCACTTGTTTATAGAATGTAAAATGGTTCAACCTTTAAATAGGGTTGTTTTGAAATTACTGCAGTTTACAAGTAAATGTAGTTTTATTCTTATTGAAAGAGTTTTTCGCTTTTTATATTTACCAAAATTAGATAAAGATATTCATGATATTGCCTTGAGAATCAAGACATGTTATTTGGACATGCAGAAATTTGACGAAGCATGACAATAAACAGTATACACAATACTCTTTGGTCCATATATTTTTAAATAAAATTAAGTACAGAATGTATGCTGATTTTTCGCGAATGAATTCTCTTGAGTTTGGACATTTTTGGTGTGATAATGGCTTTGGCACGTTAGATTTCACAAACAACGAATTCTCGTTTGACCCTTGTCTTGACATTAATACATATTTCTCACCAGTTCCTATCGTTTCGTAATTTACATAAACAATTTGTCATTACAGTCATACTCGTTTATCAAAGTCTTTTTCATCACACTGTTTCATTAACCATTATTACTCATGATATTTTGTTTAAACGCAATATTAAAGTCTTCTTCTCGTTTCAGATATGTTTTTGTTGCTCAAGTACTTTGATGGAGGATGAAATAAATGTAACCATGTTTATGTTGAGAACTAGTTTTTCAAAAAATGTGTTTTTCATTTTTGTCACTTACATGCGTTTTATTTAGCTTTACAACACTTGTATCTTTCACGCTGGTGCCTTTTCCCGGGATGTCAGGTGGTTCCCGACCTTACCTCGCGGGGGAACGGACTGAGGTGTATAGTTGCCAGTGATATTTTTTATTAAATTGTAAGTCGCATGCATATGGGACAAGTCTTTCGTAAAATATAGTTTCTCAACAACTTGTACTTACATGTTTTGTAAACGGCACTCGCTTACGGTTTTTTCAATTGCATTTGTTAAGTGTTACTCTAAGTATAGTATTAATAATTCATGCTCACTTTTTTTTAAATAACATACAAACTCTTCTCCCCTGGGCATAAGAAATCACCAGTGTTAAATCGGTTTTTCAACGGACATGAAAGTACTGTGTGTGATATATATTGGACATGAACAGTGATAGTGTTTGTTTTTTTCATAGTGAGCATTTTTTTTTTAATTATTCCCGTAATCTCTTCTGTTTACGAGTGCCGTCCAGATGACTGTTTACATCATCTGGTTCTTAATTGTAAATAAATAAAGATATATGAAAAACAAAAAAACAACAAAAAATCATGTAGCCGACAATAAGCATGCATTACAACTTCAATTCCTAGGGAACCCGTCTAAAAAGCTTGAATGGTATAAACACATATTTTTCAATGTTCAAAGCTTGCCGTTTTATTGCCAGGATTTTTTACGGAGCATAATGAAACTGAATGAAACGCGAGTATTGGAATGGAATAAGTGCAAATCTGTATTTTAATGGAATAATACCTTTTCATGAAATAATACCCATTTCTAATGCGGTATTCTCGTACACACTAGTCGATGGGTTTATTCGCTGCCTATATGGTTTTCATAATTGCACATGTAATGGTAATGTAAAATATATATATTACTTGTTTATTATTGTTAAATACAGTTCTTATTTTATCGTTAAATGGAAATTAACATTTTAATGTAATGAATGAATTAATTAAGCAAAACTCTTATTGGATTTGAAACTTATCTTCGGCCTCATATCGAGGGGGTCAGTGCAAAACTATTGTAACTACATATGAATACAGAAGGAGATACAATAATTTTGCACTGATCCCACGATATGTCGCCCTGTCTGTCAGAAACTACTGCTGCTGCTGCTGCTGCTACTACTACTACTACTACTCTCTCTCTCTCTCTCTCTCTCTCTCTCCATTGATCTTCAATCGATTTCTGAAATGCTTCACTATAAATTACACTTTTTTCAAATAAACTTGATTTCATTTCATTTTCTTATACACATAATTGTCCGGTAAATCTTAATCGGTATAAACTGTTTGTATACCTTTTCACTGGGTAACTATTTATTTTAACAAACACTATCTATTGCGTGCTGTGCACAGTCATTTATCTATGGGCAGTTATGAAATGTATCATCATTCTAATCTGACTGTATTCTAATCTGACTGTCACTATAGAACAATGCATAGGCTAATCTGACTGTCACTATAGAACAATGCATGGGCTATACCACGTGGGTGTGACTATCTGTCACGCTGACGCACAATGCATCAACACCTTTGATAACACCGCTATTCAAAGTATATCTATGTTTGAACTTTCACAATTACTGATAAAAAGAAAATTAATGTTTTGTATATAAATAACAGATTAAAGGGGTTGATGCACTACTTTCAAACACTATTTATTTAATAGGGCTCTGAAAAACTTGAAAATAGCTGAAAGAATGATCAAAATGCCATGAAAAACAAAGGAGATATGACCTATTGAAAATTTGCAAAGAACATAAATGGAGGCGGCCATCTTTGAACGATGACGTCATCGTGCCATTTTACCAGATGTGACATATTGACAAAACAAATTATAGCAAAGAAAATCACTGCAAATTGATTAAAAATAAATATACAGATGTAAAATGTATAAATTGTATGGTTATTTTCATTTGCAGTGATTTTCTTTGCTTTAAAATACATTTGGTCAATATACCATATATGGTAAAAAGGCACGATGACGTCATCGTTCCAAGATGGCAGCCTCCATTTCTGTTTTCTTGCAACTTTTCAATAGGTCATATCCCCTTTATTTTCCATGGCATTTTGATAATTCTTTCAGCTTTTTTCAAGTTGTTCACAGCCCTTTAAAATAAACCTTGTTTGAAAATAGTGCATCAACCCCTTTAAGTCTACCTATTACTAAATGTAGAGCAGCATTCAATAAAGTAAGTTGTTTCTTCTTCATTTGAGAAAACCGATAAAAATAGTATTAGTATTGCTGTGTAGTTTAAAATATATTTACATTCAGTTTATAAATATGTAATTCCAAAAGAAATTTGGTTTTAATAAATTATTTCTCAAGTTATTTAGAGGGAAAACTGGCTTATATGTCCGGAATGTCATGACTCACCCTCATCAGTGTGGGCTGAGACATCCGTTGATCCAAGTATCTTATTTTATGTAATGTCATATATAGAGGATTTTGCATGCGTGTCTGTTGTTAAACGAGTTGGATAACATTATATGGGATGAGGCTGTGCCGCGCATCAAATCAGTTTTATCCAACGAGTCTTTATTGGAGTTATGTAATAAACTGAATCTCACATTCGTGCCCATTTAATATTTAATATATTAAACCGGCATCATATCTTTTTTTTCATCCAACTCGTTTAATAAATTCAATATTAAACAGACACTCATGTAAGATCATCTATAACAATTTTTATATTACATTACATTGCATTGTGTATCTCAAACGTAAAACATGTCACATATGTAAAAATGGTGACACATGTTAAAAAAATAAGTCACGTCTGTAAAAACATGAGACAGATGTAACACGATTGGTTATATAAAATAACATTTTGTGACAAATATGAAAACAAAAGTCACATATGTCAAAAAATAAAAAACACAAATGTAATAAAGACTTGCTTCACGTGCAAATGAGGTTGTAGTAATATTTAGTTATATGTTGATGAATACAACAGAGTAATCCAAGATTAAGTGTGAGGTGCACTCTTGGACATTGTTTAAACCACCCAGCGGCCCTTCTTGCCAATGTCGGGGACGTTTTTTATTTACACTGTCCCATTTTATTGGGATGGCAATAGGGTAAGAGTGAGGTTTCGTGCACCCAGATACCAGGTTAAAACCCAGAGTGACCTTTTTTCCATTGACATTCCAAGGCGGTAGCCTAATTGTCAACTATTTATGTTTGTGATGTCATATCTTGTCTTTTATTCATCGTTGTAATTATTGTTTGTTTCTATGAGTGTTTTGGTTAACTGTGGTCCTTGAATGCTATATTTTCTGCAGGGATCAAATTTTAATATTTGTAGCCACTTGCTAAAAAAGCAATTGCGACTGTTTTCTACTTGCTATTTTAATTAAGGCACTGATATAATTTAAAACCTCGATTTATTTTAGAAGGATTGCTATACATGTAAATATTGACAATTTCCAACTCAGCTAGATGAGGAATTTAATAATGTATAATAATACTTACTTATATCCACCAATTCAACTAAGTTAGATAAATATATTCAGCGAATAAATGCAGACTGAGACCTAGTGGTTTTCTTTTATTACTTGAAAAAGTTATCAAGTGCTAATATTTTCTACTTGCAATCTGCAAAAATTTACTTGCATTTAGCAAATAAATGACGGAGATAGCGCGGAATTCTGAAAAAACTTGTAAAAAGGATGAAAGAGTTATCAAAATCGGATGATAAACAAAGAAGATATGATCATTTGAAGGTTGCTTTGAAACGGATATGGAAGCCGCCATTTTGAGAACTATGACATCATAGTTCTAAATTACCGTATATTGATACTTTATAATTATGATAGTTTACTGATTCATAAGAAAATAAATAACACAAATGTATGAAACACGTTGGCTGCTTTTAAAAAGCATCCAATGGTTAGGTCTTATGTAGAGGTCAAACAGTAATAAAAGGGAAGAAGGGACAACTGGGAGGAAATATAAAAACTGGAAAACTGGAAAACATAAAAAGATGAACATAGATGTTTTATTTAAAATGTTAATAGTGAATAAACTGTTGATAAAAGGTGGCGTTTATTACACGATAAAAAGAAAATAACAATGTTTATCATTTAACTTAACATATTTGAATGCATGTAAACCCCAACCTTAAATCAGTATCTTAACCATTGCTAAAATGATTAGCCTCATGCAAGACATGCATTCAAGTCCGGTTTATTTACTTACCGGCAGCCTTTTCTTTTTAAATGTGTTGGTCCCGTTGTCCTTGGTGTAGCAATAACTGTCTCCGAATCACAATCAGGGCACGAAAAATAAAACCTCGAGCAAAGTCCAAAGTGACCTTCACGAAATAAGTTTTTGAACTTCAAATCTTTACCACACGTTTGACAACCGTCATCAAACATAGCCCCGAAATATGAAATGTCAATGATTCTTCTTCCATGAACTGTAATATGTTTTTTCTTAATGCTATGTACATATTTAGCTGAAATCTCTTCCTTTTGTTTCCTTGCCTTTGATACAAATTTTCTCTTTTTTCTGGTGTTAAACCTGCATTTTTAAGTCGTATGACGTCATACTGTCAGTAATTTTTTCCACGTGCAGTACGTCTTAATTGTGTTCTACATGCACACACTAACAACAACAAGGGCATACACTTATATAATTTAAATGCATACTTTAATTATATTCTGCTTTCATATTATGCATGCGTATATAATATATAAATACTATTTTTACTACTCATATTAGTATTATATTTTAATGCATGTGTTATACTCTTGTAGACACCTTTGAAACAATACATGGGTTGGATAGGCAAAACCGCTAGCTTTTGAAAAATCACGAACAACTCATTACTGTCTGTTTTCACGTACATATATTTAATCACATATATTTAATATAAGTTATATTTCAGTCATTGAAATTGACGAATTGCTAAAAACATTCAGCAATTTATTTTGAGTAACATGTACAGTCCATCTAGACGGTAACTATAAATTATATACGAATAGGTAATTATCACAAAATAATTGTTAATACATCACCAACATTTACAATGTACCTTTAATACAAATACCGTCGACGTCGACGTTATTTTCATGACACGTCGTCTTTTTCGAAGGGTATTATGGTTCATAAAACAAGAATACAGAAAAAAATATTCCGATGACCAGCACATTTTATTTTATACTACGATAGGAAATTAAATTCCCTAAAACATATTAAAACTGTGCAGTTTTTTATGAAGCCATTTAAAAGATAAAAGGCTTTAACTTTGTTTTTTCTTAAAATTTCACTTTAAAAAATCGGAGAAAGAAAAGGAATTTCTATAAATATTATTTTATGTCTTATTGTAAATGAAATAATTTATATATCAATTGAAAGGTCTTATCAAGACAAACAGTTTGATATAAAAATGTGACTAGCCTAACACTCTAAAAATGTCAAAAACTTTGAAAACTGAGTACAACGGTGCCTTTATGAAAAACGTCAAACATGGCCATATTTGAGACGTTATTAATAAAATCATGTTTAAATAACGGCAAAACAATATTCAGATTCAAATCGCAAATATCTTCAAATTTACAAATATATATATTTCATATGCGTACCCTTAAATTTTCGAATAGGTCAATTCCCCCTGAAGTTAGTGAAGTCAATATATTTTATTGATTTATTTATTGAGGGTGGGGGTGGGGTTGGGATAGGATTGTCCAATGTTGTTTGCTGTCACACATCAGACAGTCACAGGTAGCTGGCTGTATGCTTCACTAGAACTAGATTGACCGGTCCATTTAAATGTATTATTAAAAATAGGTTTTAAATTAGTGAAGTCAATATATTTTATTTATTTATTATTGAGGGTGGGGGTGGGGTTGGGGTAGGTTTGTCAATTGTTGTCTGCTGGTCACACATCATTATTTCAGTGTACAAGTAGAAAACGGCTGTAACATACTAGACTAACTAGATTTATCTTAAAATTTCCGCACTTATGTCTATTTATTTAAACCCTGGACGCCTTATTACCTTTCTTGCAGTTCGTGCTAGCCTATTTCTATTTTGAAACAGAGACTGCTCGATGATGGCATATGTTGTTCTTGCTAAGTTATAGAGTTATAGTGATGCCTTTTCTTTAGATAGCCATTAAGTCAGTAGGTGTGGTGGTTGCGCAGTTGGTAGCGAACGTCTCTGCTTTCTCTGTCTCAGTATTGCAAATGGGAAGGTACGGTAGTGGCCAACTCAAGAGCCTGCGGTTTCTCTGGTTTCCTTGCACATCAAGAGCACGCTAACGCTGTCATCCACGCCATCGAGCGTGATTTATAATGATTGTATCGCAATTAATGAACAAAATAAAGTTAATTCCGAGCCACACTAGGAAGCTGGAGTAGAAAACAAGAATGGGTTACTTAAATTATAGTGCGTGTTCGTTATCAACGGATTCTTAACTCTTTTTTTTGAAAATGTTTAAGGGGTAATCTTGTTTATGAACCTTATATTAATGAATTCAGCATGCTTTTCTGGGTTCCGTGACTCTTCCAAATTAAAAGTAATAAGTAATTTAGTTGTTTAATACATGAAGCGAGACCAAATCACCGTAAAAAAACGTGGTCTCCATCACAAAACAAAAGGCCCAAGAAGGCTTGTGGGCACTCTACTGGCAAAAGATAAAGTTTGTGTATAAGGGGCCATAACTCTGTCAAAAATCATTCAACCAGAACATGCGTAACAAGGATTGGTACTGATCATCCCTGCCACGTTTCGCTGAAATCTGGGCAGAGGTTCAGGAGAACTAGTCTGTACAACGTTAGTGAAATACAATCTTTAAAGGGCCATAATTCTGCTATACCGTAGTCGGGTATACTTGTGATCATGTAGTTTTCTATCTTCGCGTTGTGTTTTTCAATAAAAGAAATAAAGTCATTTCAGAACTTCAGAGTTTTAATTCTAATTACGACAACCCAAAGTGTTCTACTAAATCAAACTGAGACTGATCATATCAGCGTCAAAATGCATACTGAATGGCTACTGAAGCGTATCTAACCACTTCTACAGCCCACTCCCTCCTCTCTGAAGTGCATGGTCAGATTTGGACTATTTATACATCCCAGTAGAATTATACACTCATGCTCACATGCATACCATTGCTAAATGTAACATATAACTTTAAACAATCTGTCAAGATTTGATTAATGAACTAAAACATGTACTTCGTTTGATTGTCATAATTATTAATTAAACATCCTTTTAACTGGCAGATTATATAAACATTTACTAAACATAGGAAGAAATACGCAGATTCAAATACTTTTAAAATGTCATTAAAATGTCAGTAAACAACATGTGACAATGCAGTCACCAGACTTCCAACAAGTGCAGGTCAGTGATTTGAATTAAAGCCAATATCAACATAATATACATGGCATTGTTTTAAAGTACAATTTAGCTTAAATGCTGAAAGTTATAGAGGTAATATTTTCGACTTGTAAAACGAATAGATTCTATGACAGGAACAATACTTAAAGAACAATATATATCTCCCACTCTTACAAACCCTTAACAATATTTCAGTCATAATGCTTTTACGTACTTTCAACATTATTTCACTCATACCAAGCACGTGTAAAGGCAACTATGTTATACTGCCAACATTCATTCAACTGGAACATGGTGATGACATGCGCAACTGGGCTTGGTACTCATCATCCCCGCCAAGATTCGTTTAATTCCGGCCAGGGCATCAAGAGAAATAGTCGGGACAAAGTGTATTAACACCTTAAAAGAGCCATAACTCTGCCAAACTACCATTTAACCGGAACACGGTGATGACATGCCCAACTAGGCTTGATACTCGTCATCCCCGTCAGGATTCGTTGAAATCTGACCAGGAATTCAGAAGAGGCAAATCTGGACAAAGTTTGTGTATTAAAATCCTTAAAGGACCTTTACTCCGCCATCTCTTGTTTGTGTTTGTTGCTTCCAAGGGACCCACTTTTCAGTATTTATTGATATTGATCTTCCTTGCCAAGTTTCACTGAATTCCGGCCAGGGGTTCAGGAGAACTAGTCCGGACAAAGTTTGTGTCTTAAAACTTTTAAAGTGCCATAACTCCAACAAAATCATTCAACCAGAACACAGCGACGATATGCACAACTAGACATGGTATTGATAATTCCTAAACAGTTTCGTTGAAATCCGGCTAGGAGCTCAGGAGAACTAGTCCAGACAAAGTTTGTGTATGTTTAAAACCTTTAAAGGGCCATACCTCCACCAAATCATTCAAACGGAATACAGTGACGATATATACAACTAGGCTTGGTACTGATCATCTCTGCAAAGTTTCGCTGAAATTCGGCCAAATTAAGGTATTATCGTCTTCACAAGGCAAATACAGCATCTTTGAACTATATCAAGAGACATAACTCCGGTGTTACTAATCCTTTTTAGTTGGTTTTCGAACTTGTCCAAACTTTCATTAGTAGTAACAATCTGGTAAAGATTGATAAAGATCGAATGAAAAATAAAGTCCCTATCGTCTTAACGAGATAAAACACCGCATTTTTAACTAAATCAAGGTCCATAACTTTGGTGTAACTGGTCCGATCTGGCTCTTTCCAACTCTTCTGAGCTTTCATTGATATCAACAATGTGGTGATGTTTGAAAACGATCGGATAAAAAATGAAGGCTCTATCGTGTTAACGAGGACAGCTTATAGCATATTTCAGAAAATCAAGGGCCCCAACTCCGTTGTAAATAGTTCGATCTTGCTGAACTCGTCGAAAAAGTTTGAAAAAGATCGGATAACAAATGAAGGCCCTATCGTGTTAACGAGGACAAATTATAACATATTTCAGAAAATCAAGGGCCACAACTCTGGTGTAAATGGTCCGATCTGGCTGGTTTTCGAACTCGTCCGAGTTCTCATTGATATCAAAATCTAGAAAGTTTGAAAACGATTGGATGAAAAATGAAGGCCCTATCGCGTTAACGTGGCAAAATAAAGCAATTTTAACTTAATCAAGGGTCACAACTCCGGTGTTACTGGTCCGAACTGGCTGGTTTTCGAACTCCTCTGAGCTTTCATTGATAATCAGTTGAAGTTTGAAAAAGATCGAATGCAAAATATCGTGTTAACGACGCAAAAGTTAACGGACGACGGACGGACGGACGACGGACAACTCGCCATCCCATAAAAATATTTATGTGATCTTTAGTCGCCACATCTTTCATCATATGGAAGCTTAAATCAGCCGTTGTTATCCGACGATTTTTGTATGTGGTCAGATACCACTATTGATTTGGGACTTCCGATTGGTTATAAAAGTATAGGGTCTATAAGGGCAGAGAAATTTGCATTTTTATGGATACAGGGAATATTTGTAAAAATAGTAAATGTCTTTACTGTCATTCTGGGAGTGCCCACCTTAAATGAAGTATTATATGCCGAACGCATCAAATAACCGCCCCCGCCCCCACCCCACCCCCAATTTGCTGGTCATTTTTGAGTTTCTCTAAGATAGTTCATTAAAAACAGTTAGGGTTTTTCGTCCTTTCGGATATAGGTATAGAGGTGGTTGTAGGCCCTATTATAGGCCAAAAGGCTATACTGGAGGTCGTTAGTTAATGCAAAAGTGGTATATGACATGTATGTATATTATGTATAAATATACATGCATGTAAGGCGGTAATTTAGTGAGATTTCATGTTGAGTCTTTCACCAGATACCCAGGAAGATGTTATTGAGGCCTTTAATGACACGCTTCTTTTCTTGATTTACATCTCTCCATTGAAAATGAGTTAAAATATTTTAACAAAATATATGACAAAGAGAGATGATTTTAATTTTGATATATGTTAATTATCCCTCATTAGATGGGTATCTTCCTCGAGCAACTTCTTATGGGGTCTATATGTCTCAACTTATTCGTTTTTCTAGAGCTTGTACTCGAGTTGAGGATTTTTAATATTCGTAACTACAAAGCTACTCCCATCAGGGGTTACCGTTACCATAAACTTCTTAAAATCTTTGCCAATTTTTATTATCGTAACCCTGATCTTCTTTCCAAATATAAAAGTAATTTAAGAACTTTTCTGCGACAAGGACTATCACAAGCTGACTTCTATGGTGAAGTGATTTACAAAACTTCGTAAGATCCTTGGTCATGATCACTTTCATGTCTATCTTTGTTAAACTTGTTTAAAAGGTTTATCAAAAGAGGTTACGACCCTATCATTTTGCAACGTCTCACTGCATGCTAGGTGGTGGACCCATTTACAGTTCGCCACTATGCTTTCCTCTTTCATTGTGCCGATGACCGGACAGGCTGTGGACCCCTATTGGTGACGTTCTACACTAAAGCCCAAAAGGACGGTGACGTTTGATATTTGTCTGCAGTCTTGTGCTTGCCTGTCATTGGTTTATTCTCGTGCTGGGCTTCTACAAGTCACAGAGTACTTTCTTTGAGTCTTTTCTAGGCTATTGTTTTTTTGTATTTATATTATACTCGAGCATCTTTGTGGTTTTTACTTATATTGACCTATTAATGCTGCCTCTGTTGGTTAGAGAATAGTTCATGGCGGGGAGTTTCTTTATTTACACTGTCCGCGTTTTATTGGGATAGCCGTAGGGTAAGTGAGAGGTTTGGTGCATCCTAGAACCGGTTTAAACCCCCCAGTGGCCTATTGCCTGTCACTGACCGTTCGAAGGCGGTAGCCTTATTGTCAGCCTTCTTGTGTTTTGTGATGTCTTATTGGCATTTTATTCATCTTTAACTCTTTGTTCTTTGTTTTTGTGTATGTTAGTGGTTGACTGTCGTCCTTGAATGCTGCTTTTCCTGTTCGATTTTTATATCTATATTTATAAATCGTATCATATCTATAGCCGCCTCTGTACACCACTTATATATAAAGATGTGCTATAATTGATGCGAAAATCATTAAAGGGACACTGTCCGTTTAAGTAAGCAGATATTGAGCATAACAAATAAAATGGCTGGCTTGTATTCAGTGAAATGTAATACATGAAAACATGAGGGATAGACCCTAAGAAGTTATGTAGGAATACATTCGTGAGAGTTTGAAAAAAAAGAGGTTTAATTATATATGTAAATAAAGTGGGACCCACAATATTTACCTTTTCTTCTGCGATCACGTGACTTCCATTAGCGCATTAGGTTTTCACCACAGTATGTATCTGCGAAATATGTATAGCCCGCTTAGCTCAGTCGGGAGCGTGATCGACCACTTTTACGTTCTACGCACACTATTATTACTGTGTAGTGTAATTTTAGTTTGGGCTGTGAGTTCAAACGCACACAAAGCGGATTTACTTTTTTTTGTAACGCGATTGAATTCCGTTAAACAATCTTGCTTTTAATTAGTAAATATTCAAAAAAA
>JAWPHD010001467.1:142500-319807 GCA_037043455.1 Cyrtodaria siliqua | reverse complement strand
CTACATAACAAGAAGGTTAGAATCTATTTTCACATTCGAATACAATATTCTATGCTTTAGGAATTAAAACACAGTCGGTTTTCAAAATACCAAAATATATAGTTATAAAGTTATAAATTCTTGCCTGGAAGAATGAAAAGAAGAAAACTACATCAGTATTTCCATTGGGGGAGAGGCTAGTTACCAGCCATATGGAGTACACAGAAAATTATGACGTCATTTTGTATACACATTGTCGCATTGCGCAATCGAACACACAATAGACTGCAAATGGGAGCAATTCGGTCTGGTAATCACGATTAATTCTAGAAGTAGACTCGATAGAGTTGTTTTCCATGATCATATAGTGAATTAATTTGTAGAATGTGGCACAATGTAATACAGATAGTAGTATTTTACAAATTAGCCAATTTACATTGAAACTAGGCCACTCGTTCGGTACCTGGCTGTTTCGGACCGTGATCGATAAGGACTGCATTATACTTTCCTGATTTCTGTATTAATACATACTATTGTATTAATTGAGAGCTTACTATTTATGTTCCAAACAATGCTAATTCTTAATTAGAACACAGACATATTTTATTATATTTTTTTTATATTTTGGTCTGTTCTCTCTCTCTCTCTCTCTCTCTCTCTCTCTCTCTCTCTCTCTCTCTCTCTCTCTCGTAAAGTATGTATAGTAATACAAGAGTTATAATCTATTCAGAATAAGACCTATAGGCCACAAATGTGAGATGGATCTTTTTTTGTAAGGTTTAACATACATTTTTGATACATCTTCACGAAAGTTCGTAAATCAAATAATCATTGCATTATACGGTATGAAATTATGTAACAATAGTATTCAGTTTCCTTCTACGTTAACATCTGGTACAAATCAGCCATGTTCCGACAAATCAGCCGACAGTCATTTGAGATCCTAATTAGCCATGGGGTGGGCCTGGATGTTAAATGGCGTTTGTATTCCATAAGTGAAATGCTCACTTGTTCATATCATGTCACATGTAGCCATATTTTGTAATATTTCACATAATTTATATTGTGTTCCTTATTAACAACTTATTTCATGGAAAACCTTTTAAACTCCCTGCTCCCTGCCCAAGGTCCCGAGTTTTATTCACAGTGTCTTGAGTGTTTCGTAAAATACTCATCAGGTAGAGTAAGTACTATGGCAATGTTCATTCTTCAAAGAGTATGTTAAGTTGCATTTTGTACACAGGTAGAGACAGCTAACGCGTTAATGCCATTTCATATGATAAATGCCTGGAATCCTCATGCTTCCAATGCTTCCATATTGATAAGTTGGATGGGAAGGAAGGTAGACAAAAGAAGTAGAAGCGACGCTTGGGCAACACGACTGCATGTCACCTACCAGAATTATATAGACCAACCACTACAAAACAGATCACCTACCAGAATTGTATAGGCCAACCACTTCAAAACATGTCACCTATCAGAATTTTTAGACCAACCACTTCAAAACAGGTCACTTACCATAATTGTATAGACCAACCACTTCAAAACAGGTCACCTACCATAATTGTATAGACCAACCGCTTCAAAACAGGTCATTTACAAGAATTTTATAGACCAACCACTTCAAAACAGGTCACCTATGAGAATTATATAGACCAACCACTTCAAAACATGTCACCTACCAGAATTATATAGACCAACCATTTCAAAACAGGTCACTTGCCGGAATTATGTAGACCAACCATTTCAAAACAGGTCACCTGCCATAATTATATAGACCAAACACTTCAGAACAGGTTATCTATCATAATGTTATAGACCAACCACTTCAAAACAGGTCACCTACCAGAATTATATAGACCAAACACTTCAAAACAGGTCATCTACCATAATTTTATAGACCAACCACTTCAAAACATGTCACCAATCATATATATATAGACAAACTACTTCTAAACATGTCACCCATCATATGTATATATATCGACCACTTCCAAACATTTTACCTACCACAATTATATAGACTAACCACATCGAAACAGGCCACCTGCCATAATTATATAGACCAATCACTTCAAAACATGTCACCTACCAGAATTAAACATGTCACCTACCAGAATTATATAGATCAACAACTTCAAAACATATCACCCAACATTTGTATATAGACCGACCACTTCAAAACATGTCATCTACCTGAAGAATATAGACCAACTACTTGAAAACAGGACACCTACCATAATTGTATAGACCAACCACTTCAATACAGGCCACCCATCATATGTATATAGACCAATCACTTCAAAACATGTCACCTACCAGAAGTGTATAGGTCAACCACTTCAATACATGTCTCCTACCAGAATTATATACACCAACTACTTTAAAACCGGTCACCTGCCATAATTATATAGACCAACCACTTCAAAACTGGTCACCTACCATACTTTTATAGTCCAAACACTTCAAAACAGGTCACCCACCAGATTTGTATAGACCAGCCACTTCAAAACATGCCACCTACCAGAATTATATAGACCAACCACTTCAAAACAGGTCAACTGCCAGAATTATATAGACCAACCACTTCAAAACAGTTCACCTGCCATAATTATATACACCAACCACTTCAAAACATGTCACCAATCATATCTATATAGATAGACCAACCACTTCAAACCATGTCACCTACAATAATTACATAGACTAATCATTTCAAAACATGTCACCTACCAGAACTGTATAGGCCAACCACTTCAAAACATGTCACCTACCAGAATGATATAGACCAACCACTTCAAAACAGGTCACCTGCCATAATTATATAGACCAACCACTTCAAAACAGGCCACCTGCCGATTAATATAGACCAACCACGTCAAAACATGTCACCTGCTATAATTATATAGACCAACAACTTCAAAAATGGTCACCTACCATAATGTAATAGACCAACCGCTTCAAAACATGCCACCCATCATATGTATATTGACCAACCACTTCAAAACAGGTCACCTACCATAATTTTATAGATCAACAACTTCAAAACATGTCACCTACCAGAATTAATAGACCAACCACTCTTAAAGAGGTCACCTGCATAATTATATAGACCAACCATTTTAAAATATGTCACCCATTATAGGTATACAGACAAACTTCTTCAAAACATGTCATCCATCATATATATATAGACTAACCACTTAACAACATGTCACCTACCATATGTATATGTATATAAACCAACCACTTCGAAACATGTCATCTACCATAATTGTATAAGCCAACCACTTCAAAACAGGTCACCTAAAATAATTATATAGACCAACCACTTCAAAACAGGTCACCTAGCAGAATTATATAGGACAATCACTTCAAAACATGTCACCCATCATATGCATATAGACAAACCACTTCAAAACATGTCACCCATCATATGTATATGGACCAACAACTTCGAAACAGGTCACCTACCGGAATTATAGAGATCAACCACTTCAAAACATGTCACTCATCATATGTTTATAGACCAACCACTTCAAAATATGTCACCTACAGTAATTATATAGACCAATCACTTCAAAACATGTCACCTACCAAAATTGTAAAGGCCAACCACTTCAAAACGTGTCACCTAACATAATTATATAGACCAACCACTTCAAAACAGGTCACATGCCATAATTATATAGACCAACCACTTCAAAACAGGTCACCTGCAATAATTATATAGACCAACCACTTCAAAACATGTCATATCTATATAGATAGACAAACTACTTCAAAACATGTCACCCATCATAATTTTATAGACCAACGACATCAAAACAGGTCACCCATCATAAGTATATAGACCAACCACTTCAAAACATGTCACCCATCATAAGGTTATAGACCAACCACTTCAAAACATGTCACCTACCAGAATTGTATAGGCCAACCACTTCAAAACATGTCACCTACCATAATTATATAGACCAACCCCTTCAACACAGGTCACCTGCCGTACTTATATATACGACCGCTCCAAACAGGTCACCGGCAATAATTATATAGACCAACCAACTCAAAACAGGTCACCTACCATAATTATATAGACCAACCACTTCAAAACATGTCACCAATCATATGTATATAAACCAAGTTAATATAAAGTGTTATCTTTGGATTGGATACTGAGATAATGAGTAGTTTACTGAACTCTGTAATTTAAAAATTAAGGCTAATTAGAGTTAAAATAAAACTTTTAAAAGCCATATAATAAAAGGGATATATGTTATTTTGTCGTGAATAACATATTTATTACATTTCAAAGTAATACAAGGTTTAGGTTTTCACATCTCAATGAAATAAAATCTGTTATTCACTTCAAAACTACAAATATCCTCGATATATTTATTTTTATTGTCGGGAATTTCTAATGCTGTACGTGGTGAAAACAACAAATGGAATAAAATATGCTTAAACCTACCTATCATAATTATGATTTGTATTATTGTTATCTTTATTATTATTATCATTATTATTATTATTACTTATTATTATTTTTATTATTTTATTATTTTTTTATTATTATTATTATTGTTTTTATTATTATTATTATCATTATTATTATTATCATTATTATTATTATTTATTATTCTTATTATTTGTTATTATTATTATTTTTCCACAGATTCAAAACCGACTAGTAATTGTAGTAAATGATGACTATAGATATATAAAACATACATGTAGAATGGCGACTGCCCTTGTTTTGCCGCCTCTAAGTGGAAGTGTCCGTGTCGACGAGAAAATTAAGCATCTGAAGACGTCAATCTTCGCGGCGTCTCGTTATTTTTTTCTTTATAACTTGCATACTCAGTGTGCGAATAACTGTTTATAATAGTTTGAATGGTTCAAAGGATAGTGTTGTCGTGTACTTGTATTTCATATAGTTGCCTATTACATCAGTACTATTACATCAGTACTATTACATCAATACTATTACATCAGAACTCTTACATCAGCACTATTACACCAGTATTATTACATCAGTACTATTACATAGTACTAGTACATCAATACTCTTACATCAGTACTATTACATCAGTACTATTACATCCGTATTATTACATAATTACTATTACATCAGTACTATTAAATCAGTACTCTTACATCAGTACTCTTACATCAGTACTATTACATAATACTATTACATCAGAACTATTACATAGTACTATTACATCAGTACTATTACATAGTACTATTACATCAGTACTATTACATCAATACTATTACATCAGTACTATTACTTCAGTAATCTTACATCAGTACTATTACATCTTGTATGATTACATCAGTACTATTACATCAGAACTCTTACATCAGTACTATAACTACTATTACTTGAGTACTATTACACGAGTACTATTACATAGTACTATTACATCAGTACTCTTACATCAGTACAATTACATAATATTATTACATCAGTACTATTACACAGTACTATTACATCAGTACTAAACACATCAGTACTATTACATCAGTACTATTACATCAGTACTATTACATCAGTACTATACATTAGTACTGTTACATCAGTACTATTACATCAGTACTATTTCATAGTACTATTACATCAATACTATTACATCAGTACTAATATATCAGTACATCAGTACTATTACATAGTACTATTATATCAGTACTATTACATAGTACTATTACATCAGTACTATTACATAGTACTATTACATCAGTACATCAGTACTATTACATAGTACTTTTACATCAGTACTATTACATAGTACCATTACATCAGTACTAGTAAATCAGTACTATTACATCAGTACATCAGTACTATTACATAGTACTCATCAGTACTATTACATAGTACTATTATATCAGTACTATTACATCAGTACTATTACATAAGTACTATTACATAGTACTATTACATCAGTACATCAGTACTATTACATAGTACTATTACATCAGTACTATTACAGCAGTACTATTACATAATACTATTACATCAGAACTATTACATCAGTACATCAGTACTATTACATCCGTACTAATACATAGTACTATTACATCAGTAATATTACATAGCACTATTACATCAGTACTATTACATCAGTACATCAGTACTATTACATAGTACTATTGTATCAGCACTATTACATAGTACTATTAAATCAGTACATCAGTACTATTACATCAGTACTATTACATCAGTACTTTTACATAATACTATTACATCAGCACTATTACATCAGTACTATTACATCAGTACATCAGTACAATTACATCAGTACTATTACATAGCACTATTGAATCAGTACTATTACATAGTACTATACATCATTACTATTATATCAGTACTATTACATCAGTATTATTACATCAGTACTATTACATCAGTACTATTATATCAGTACTATTACATCAGTACTATTACAAAGAACTATACATCAGTACTGTAACATCAGTACTATTGAATCAGTACTATTTCATAGTACTATTGCATCAATACTATTTCATCAGTACTATAACATAGTACTATTACATCAGTACTATTACATCAGTACTATTACATAGTACTATTACATCAATACTATTACATCAGTACTCTTACATCAGTACTATTACATAATACTATTACATCAGTACTATTACATCAGTATTATTACATCAGTACTATTACATCAGTACTATTACATCAGTACTATTACATCAGTATTATTACATCAGTACTATTACATCAGTACTATTATATCAGTACTATTACATAGTACTATTACATCAGTACTATTACATCAGTAATATTACATCAGTACTATTACATCAGTACTATTATATCAGTACTATTACATCAGTAATATTACATCAGTATTACTACATAGTACCATTACTTCGTACTATTATATAGTACTCTTACATCAGTACTATTACATAATACTATTACATCAGTACTATTTCATCAGTACTATTACATCAATACTATTACATCGTACTATTACATCAATACTATTACATCAGTACTATTACATCAGTACTATTACATAGTACTGTTACATCAGTACTATTACATCAGTAATATTCCATCAGTACTATTACATCAGTACTATTACATAGTACTATTACATCAATACTATTACATCAGTACTATTACATCAGTACTATGTAGTACTATTACATAGTACTGTTACATCAGTACTATTACATAGTACTATTACATCAGTACTATTACATCAGTACTATTACATCAGTATTATTACATCAGTACTATTACATCAGTACTATTATATCAGTACTATTACATAGTACTATTACATCAGTACTATTACATCAGTAATATTACATCAGTACTATTACATCAGTACTATTATATCAGTACTATTACATCAGTAATATTACATCAGTATTACTACATAGTACCATTACTTCGTACTATTATATAGGACTCTTACATCAGTACTATTACATAATACTATTACATCAGTACTATTTCATCAGTACTATTACATCAATACTATTACATCGTACTATTACATCAATACTATTACATCAGTACTATTACATCAGTACTATTACATCAGTACTATTACATCAGTACATCAGTACTATTACATAGTACTATTGTATCAGCACTATTACATAGTACTATTAAATCAGTACATCAGTACTATTACATCAGTACTATTACATCAGTACTTTTACATAATACTATTACATCAGCACTATTACATCAGTACTATTACATCAGTACATCAGTACAATTACATCAGTACTATTACATAGCACTATTGAATCAGTACTATTACATAGTACTATACATCATTACTATTATATCAGTACTATTACATCAGTACTATTACATCAGTATTATTACATCAGTACTATTACATCAGTACTATTATATCAGTACTATTACATCAGTACTATTACAAAGAACTATACATCAGTACTGTAACATCAGTACTATTGAATCAGTACTATTTCATAGTACTATTGCATCAATACTATTTCATCAGTACTATTACATAGTACTATTACATCAGTACTATTACATCAGTACTATTACATCAGTACTATTACATAGTACTATTACATCAATACTATTACATCAGTACTCTTACATCAGTACTATTACATAATACTATTACATCAGTACTATTACATCAGTATTATTACATCAGTACTATTACATCAGTACTATTACATCAGTACTATTACATCAGTATTATTACATCAGTAATATTACATCAGTACTATTATATCAGTACTATTACATAGTACTATTACATCAGTACTATTACATCAGTAATATTACATCAGTACTATTACATCAGTACTATTATATCAGTACTATTACATCAGTAATATTACATCAGTATTACTACATAGTACCATTACTTCGTACTATTATATAGTACTCTTACATCAGTACTATTACATAATACTATTACATCAGTACTATTTCATCAGTACTATTAAATCAATACTATTACATCGTACTATTACATCAATACTATTACATCAGTACTATTACATCAGTACTATTACATAGTGCTGTTACATCAGTACTATTACATCAGTAATATTCCATCAGTACTATTCCATCAGTACTATTACATCAGTACTATTACATCAATACTATTACATCAGTACTATAACATCAGTACTATGTAGTACTATTACATAGTACTGTTACATCAGTACTATTACATAGTACTATTACATCAGTACTATTACATCAGTACTATTACATCAGTATTATTACATCAGTACTATTACATCAGTACTATTATATCAGTACTATTACATAGTACTATTATATCAGTACTATTACATCAGTAATATTACATCAGTACTATTACATCAGTACTATTATATCAGTACTATTACATCAGTAATATTACATCAGTATTACTACATAGTACCATTACTTCGTACTATTATATAGTACTCTTACATCAGTACTATTACATAATACTATTACATCAGTACTATTTCATCAGTACTATTACATCAATACTATTACATCGTACTATTACATCAATACTATTACATCAGTACTATTACATCAGTACTATTACATAGTACTGTTACATCAGTACTATTACATCAGTAATATTCCATCAGTACTATTACATCAGTACTATTACATAGTACTATTACATCAATACTATTACATCAGTACTATTACATCAGTACTATGTAGTACTATTACATAGTACTGTTACATCAGTACTATTACATAGTACTATTACATCAGTACTATTACATCAGTACTATTACATCAGTATTATTACATCAGTACTATTACATCAGTACTATTATATCAGTACTATTACATAGTACTATTACATCAGTACTATTACATCAGTAATATTACATCAGTACTATTACATCAGTACTATTATATCAGTACTATTACATCAGTAATATTACATCAGTATTACTACATAGTACCATTACTTCGTACTATTATATAGTACTCTTACATCAGTACTATTACATAATACTATTACATCAGTACTATTTCATCAGTACTATTACATCAATACTATTACATCGTACTATTACATCAATACTATTACATCAGTACTATTACATCAGTACTATTACATAGTACTGTTACATCAGTACTATTACATCAGTAATATTCCATCAGTACTATTACATCAGTACTATTACATCGTACTATTACATCAATACTATTACATCAGTACTATTACATCAGTACTATTACATAGTACTGTTACATCAGTACTATTACATAGTACTATTACATCAGTACTATTACATCAGTACTATTACATCAGTACTATTACATCAGTACTATTACATCAATACTATTACATCAGTACTATTACATCAGTACTATTACTTAGTACTGTTACATCAGTACTGTTACATCAGTACTGTTACATCAGTACTATTACATAGTACCATTACAGCAGTACTATTACATCAGTACTATTACATCAGTACTATTACATCAGTACTATTACATCAGTACTATTACATAGTACTATTACATCAGTACTATTACATCAGTACTATTACATCAGTACTATTACATCGTACTATTACATCAATACTATTACATCAGTACTATTACATCAGTACTATTACATAGTACTATTACATCAGTACTATTACATCAGTACTATTACATCGTACTATTACATCAATACTATTACATCAGTACTATTACATCAGTACTATTACATAGTACTGTTACATAAGTACTGTTACATCAGTACTATTACATCAGAACTATTACATAGTACCATTACAGCAGTACTATTACATCAGTACTATTACATCAGTACTATTACATAGTATTGTTACATCAGTACTGTTACATCAGTACTATTACATAGTACCATTACAGCAGTATTATTACTATTTAAAGTTAAGGAAGAATAACGAAGAACATGTTAAACTCCAATTTTTATTACCTCAATATTTAATTATATGCAAGCAGGTTTAAAGACAAAATTATATAGAATAATTGAAGCGAGGACCTATTTATGAGTTGATATGCTGTAAAACATCATTCATTCATTCAAGAATAATTCGTTTATTCAAAAATAAAAAGGTTGACAATACAGCTACCGCCTTGGAATGGTCAGTGGCAAACAAATGACCGCTTTGGCTAGGGGGAGTGGGGTTAAACCAGATTTTAAAACGCACCAAACCACACACTTACCTTATTTAATCCCAATCTAACGGGATAGTGCAAATAGAGAAATCCCCGCCAGGCTATACCCTCTAACAAACTAGGCAGCATAAAAATAACACAAAGATGATCAGGTATCCATAACTTTAAAACATGAAAACCTAGAAGCAACAAAGCAAGTACTCAGTGACTTCAGGTATATATACATATAAAACATGAAAATCTAGAAGCCACAAAGCAAGTACTCAGTGCCTTAGCAGAAGCAACACGATAATAAACCATTAAGGAATGACATGACAAACTTTACAGTCCTCATAGGATTTAGTCATAACAAAATCAAAGAGGATATCATAATGGCGAACTGTAAATGGGTCAACCACTAGACAGGCAGGCTTTGCCAAATGACCGGTCAACAATGTATAAAAGTGATCATGACCAAGCATCTGACGAAAAGTATGAGAATAGACCTTTGGAAACGGCCGAACACGGTAAATACGAAATATTCCAATCTCGATTTGATTGAGACTGCTCATGAACGGTAGTGAAATATACTCACGAAGTTTATCCATAACAGTTCGAAAGAAGTCAGGTTGTTGTAATAGCATTTTCCGCAGAAGAGTTCTTAAATTACTTTTATATTTTAAAAGCCGATCACGGTAAATAATGCAATTGTGCAAATGTTATTTATATTTGTTTAAGTTTTTGTTTACGGTGAACCTTACGGAGTAGCTTTTTAGTTATTCCTGAGTATCTGGTGTATTAGTTAACATGAAATCTATCTCAAAGCAATTGGTAAAAATGGATTGCTACTCGTATTAATACACGCCGAGTAGGTAAGTTAGTTTAGTATACATTTTAAGATGAACTGAATGAAAATGAAGCGTAATTACACGATATGATTATTTAAATGTATCGAAACATTAGCAGATGAACATTTTCACCGAACATGATTTTATTTTCCTAGTGTTTTCGAAGTTGTGTACTGGCTGTATACCAGATATCTACATTTTTATGTTGGTTCTTTAATATAAAACTAGTCATCTCATAAATAACCAGTAGAGAAGCTTACCCCTTTGCCGTAAATATTCTTCATAATGAACGTTACTAAATATAGACTGAAATGGGCCGGTCGTTTGAGCTGAATGTAGTAGTTATCGTCATCTTCAGTTTAATACCGAATAACACATGTTTGGGATGTGTATCTATTAATTGAAATATAATTATACCATTGGTCTTAACACAGACAAAACAGTATTTAGAAACAATTTATATCTACAATTTAAAATCATCGGATGTAATTTACTTCACTTCGACACAGGAAAAGTGGGTGGTCTGCCTCCACCACAAAAAATCGACCGTCATATATAACATTGCGTGTGTTGAAAATAGAGAAAAACAAATTATAATTTAAAGGGAAATAACTGTCCGCAAATTTAAATTGATTGACGTGTACTCGTTGTCTCCCTTTTCTGAAAATATTTAGTTTTTTTTGGGCATGTCAAATTGATTCAAAGGGTTAGATATTTTAAAAGGAAATTTTACTAGCGCGTGATTCCGCAGTTTGTGTTTTTTTATAACAGTAATTATATCAGTAAACGGGTTGGTTTGAGAGTGTATGTAAACATGGAATAACCTGGGTTGGTTTTAGAGTGTATGTTAACATTTCTATACTATTTTTCCTCTCAAATTGTCTGAATATAATGTGTAGTGATTTGTAAAATGGGGTTGAAAAATAATCACAATATCGAGCGTTTTATTGATAATGACGAAATCTGGTGAATGACGATAACTGGTACACAACCAGTATTAGTGTAAAATCCATCGCTCATGCTGGATGTGTGTTCGATCTCCGGCTGTTATAATAACGTTATTTTGCTGTTAACTGTTCCAGTGCGGTATACCGGTTGTTGTAACTGGTATGTTTGTGCGAGAGGCCCAACGTTATTTGCGCCGTTGACTGTTCTAGTACGGTATACCGGTTGTCGAAACTTGTATGTTTTTGCTGGAGGACCAACGTTATTTGTGCCGTTGACTGTTCCAGTGCGGTATACCGGTTGTCGAAACGTGTATGTTTGTGCTGGAGGACCAACGTTATTTTTGCAGTGGACTATTCCAGTGCGGTATACCGGTTGTCGAAACTTGTATGTTTGTGCTGGAGGACCAACGTTATTTTTGCCGTGGACTATTCCAGTGCGGTATACCGGTTGTCGAAACTTGTACGCTTGTGCTGGAGGACCAACGTTGTTTTTGCCGTTGACTGTTCCAGTGCGGTATACCGGTTGTCGAAACTTGTATGTTTGTGCTGGAGGACCAACGGTATTTTTGCCATTGACTGTTCTAGTGCGGTATACCGGTTGTCGAAACTTGAATGTTTGTGCTGGAGGACCAACATTATTTGTGCCATTGACTCTTCCAGTACGGTATACCGGTTGTCGAATCTTGAATGTTTGTGCTGGGGGACTAACGTTATTCGCGCCATTGACTGTTCCAGTGCGGTATACCGGTTGCCGAAACTTGAATGTTTGTGCTGGAGGACCAACGTTATTCGTGCCATTGACTGTTTCAGTGCGGTATACCGGTTGTCGAAACTTGAAAGTTTGTGCTGGAGGACCAACGTTATTCGTGCCATTGACTGTTCCAGTGCGGTATACCGGTTGTCGAAACTTGAATGTTTGTGCTGGATGACCAACGTTATTTGTGCCATTGACTGTTCCAGTGCGGTATACCGGTTGTCGAAACTTGAATGTTTGTGCTGGAGGACCAACGTTATTTGTGCCATTGACTGTTCCAGTGCGGTATACCGGTTGTCTAAACTTGAATGTCTGTGATGTCGCCATCTATTTATCCTTGTATTTTGTGTTTGAATGTGTGTCTTTTGATATTTGTGAATGCTACATTTTCTACTTTTAATACAAATGGTACTAGTAGGTCCTTTGCTTGACGTTCAAAATATACGCCATGAACCATGAACAACAACTCCATGATAACACCAACACAGTAGCTGTATCCTGTAAGTAGAGCTACCTCCGCCTTTTAAATAAAAATATTCTTCTTTAAAACTGCAAGAGCTAAAGATCTAATACTTTGCATGTATCATAATGTTAGGGGCCTCTACTAAATATTTTTCAAATGCTGACCGTGGGTTCAAATAGGGACTAGCCCGGGGTGGGGTGGGGTAAAAGTTTTACATAGAGTTACATAGAGTTATGTTGGAAATCCTTTTTAAAAAAACGTCTTCTCTAAAACTGTAAGAGCTAGAGGTATAATATTGAAAATATAGCACAATATTATGGCCCGCTACCAAGTCTGTTAAAATGGTGATCCTGGAGTCATACAGGAAAATCTTCAAAAATTCTTCCTTGAAATGGCAATAGCTTGTTGTCTTATATTTTGCATGTAATATTAGCGTATGATTACCAGTTGTTTACAAATGGTGGTGACCACAAGATCAAATTTGAACCGGTCCTTGGGATCACAGTTTTACATAGAGTTATATAGGAACTAAACCGTAACAGTGTATTCCTCCAGGGTAAAGAAGAGTTACTTTCCATGGCATATGGTCAAAAGTCATGGTTTATGTAACCTTAATTAAAGCATATGTTCCTCTTAGTAACACAGCTTTGTTACAGGTGTTATTGTGTTTTAACTTTATTAGTGAAATGTTAGTGATATCAGGTATTGTGATATGCATGGTGTTCTAATAACGAGGCACGGTACTAGTTTTGAACATGTAATGACATTAGGTCATAATTGGCCAAGTAAATTTGAAATGTAAGCAACGTGATAATTTCTGTCAGATTGGTAATAGATAGTATGCTTTTGTGAAATGAAAAATATGTGAAATGCGATAGTTACGATTACAAAGGATTGTTTAATTGAATAAATGTGCTGTCCAAGATGGAACATTATTTGCTAGTGTTCCTTTATGTTTAATTCCTCTAAATCAGCCGGATGTGATTGCCTGGTGCAGTCGAAAGTAGTTCTGTATTAAAGAGTGCAATCTATTTTTTCTTTAAAACCTTTTTTTAGTGCAATTTCTTGTTATTTTTTGGCTGTAACTGTATTCTGGACATGTTGTTGATATTAGAAAAGGGAGCTCATCATGTTTTTGACAGGTTTTGATATAAATTTCAGAAGTGAAGTTAGACAGGGTACGAAATTGCAAGGGGTAAAAATAGCTTTGACCTTTGACCCTGTGTTAGTATACAAACTGAAGAAATGTTTCTTAGAAGGTATTACACCCCCTATTTCCTTGTGATGTTTAATAGCAGACATGTTTATTTGCATGATAAAGTAAGTTTCCCAGAATTCTAATCAGGTTTGAGTTTTTAACAGGTTGTCAACATTCTAACTCTACTATGAAAGGGCACTGGAGACTCATTTACGCTATTATAACCTATACATTGACTAATGTGTGTACTTGTGTCAATGCCTGTGTATCACGTGATGTACTTAACAAATGAACAATAATATACTTGATAAAATGCGGCAACAAAACAGTCTTCTTCTAATTATTCTGCTTCTTTTCTTCCAATTAAAAGACTGATCCTTCAAATAATGTATACAAACTAGCGCTATGCCGGTAAAAACAGTCTTTCCTTACAATATACAATACTATTATATACTAGGAAGGAAAACTCTAGTAGGTGGAGAAGAGGGGAGTCGGCAGTGTGTTAAGCCTGGCTCGGAACACCTCATCGTCGGTGAGTGTGTGACCATAGTTGACAGCAGGTTCCAATCCCTAATGGTTCGGGGGTAGAAGGCGAACTTGAATGTCCTTTGTAGCTGCTGGTTGATATATGCGTTGAGTGTGTACACAAATAATCCATTGCATTGGTCGATGTTCGGGCAGTTTAAAAAAAAAAAAAAGGTTACTAGTATACCTTTAATATGCTTGAATCAAAGACATTCTACAATACAAAATGTACTTCCCAATTAACCGACATATATATTCCCGTGTAAATGGTTGCGTATATAAAAATATATCTTTAAATTGAACAAAGTAAATCCAATAAAAACTTCGAATAAAAACAAAGGTCTAATGTTAATGCATACAGTGCACAATTCAAATGCACCAAGCTCAGTTAAGTTCATTTAAATTGTGTTTAAGCTGATTTCATGTTTTGTCGAGAGGATACAGTGACCGCGAACACATCGGTAAAAGTACGTGGACAATGGAAATTGGTATTTCGATCCTTTATAAGATGAAGGACAGTAAACAAACATAGTTTACTAATGATAATCTTATACATGCATGCATACGATTCAGAGAACGATCTCGTACGTCTCAAACAAAATGACAGGTTTGAACTGCAATGACACGCGCAAAAAAAACGTTTAAACATGAATCTAAGTTTTATGAGTCAGCATTTATAACTCCGTTTTGTCTTCGCCTTCTAAAACAAAATCTGAATGTTGGTTTTCATACGTAAAAGTTGCCTCAGTGACGTCACCAAAATATTCACGTGACTCAGAACTCACAATAAACACGTGCTGTTTAGCGATCACGCGCAACTTGTGCATACATCGATATAACGTTGCTAGAACAAAGACTCCAAATATAAATCCCGATATGCATAGCACGGTTATAACACCCGAATCCTTATGAATGCCCATCGTCTGTGTCTGTTCTCTGATTGTCTTAGTCCTGACGCAATTTCTATCAGTTTCATCCGATTTTGATGCAATACAGATCTCGTATGCTGTAATAGGATGCAACCCGTTGATTCTAAATAACTTCCAGTACTCATTTATCTCCTGCACGTGATAGCTGGTTGTTTTTTCATACGCACGATACAGTATCACGTGTCGTGCAACGTCATGTGTTCTATTCCATGCAATGTCAATATAATTAAAACCGCATGACAAGATCTTCACACCAATATCAATTAATTGTAAACTTACTTCAAACGTTATGAAAACTTCTTTGAGCTTGATATTAGAAGCCACACATCTGTACTTTCCGTTATCGCTTAGAAAGTTTGCTTTTAAATTAAATGACGTCACATTCCAGGACATTAAATCATAAAGTACGTCACTTCCGTTCCATCTGTATCTCTCCCAACGCACGTATGGCCATGGATGTCCCACGGCAAGACAGTCAATGTTGACACTTTCACCGATATACAACGAGTACTGTTGTTGAATATTGGATACAATAAAAGGCCCACACTCGTTCGTCGTTTTGCTTGTGAGAGCACGTGTAGTTTCATTTGCAACATCGCAATATGTTCCGTAAGTTACTGTTGTATTCCCACTTTTATGATGCGACAAGTTCTCATAGCAGTCGCAAAACAAACCCATATCGGAGATGTCTACCAGCGCTTCATTTGGTACCGATGGAACAAAATGTAACTTCGAACTACAACTTAAATTTACAAGATGTAAGTTATCTAAATTTACAAATGATCTTTCTTGAATATAATACAGATTGTCATTTTCACTTAGGTCTATTTCTTTAAGGAATGAAGAGTCTTCAAAAGCAAAAGACGATATGGCTGCAAGATGTGGACACCTTGCTATGACCAGTTTTGAAACATTGTACCTGCAAAACGTGTTTCGCCTAAAGTGTGAAAACTCATTTCTACTCAAATTGACTAGTGTAATATGTTTAAACACACCCAGAAAATCTAATGTATATCTTTTCAAAATGTTTCCTTGCAGCAGAAGTACGTCCAATTCGCTTAATCCTTCAAATGCCAATGAATTAAGTTCAAAAATACGATTGTATGACAAGTCCAAACTCATCAGACTTCGGAGTATTGAAAATGTTTCTGCTGTAATGAAGCGAATATTGTTCCTTGATAGGTTTAAAGACACCAAATTAATGACGCCATTAAAAAAGTTCCGATTGATGCCCTTGAGATTGTTCCCGGCCAAATCGAGTAATTTTAAGTTGCTGAGATCATTGAAAGCTTCTGTATCAATTTGATCAATGTCATTTTCGGCCAAATACAGTTGTAATACCATTTTGCCTCCTGCGAATGAGTTTTTCTTGAGCGCAGCAATTTCATTATAGGAAAAGTCAATCAGTTGAATGCTGGGCCAGTTGCACAGTAATCCATCAATATTGTGTATGTTGTTCCGTGATACATTAATAACAGTAGTTCCAATCTGTCCACAAAATTGATGGATATACGTGTATGAATGTAGCCCACATCCGGATATATCTATGGAATAGTTCGTGGATATATCTAAGTCTACTGCTACACTCTGATTGCATGTTTGGTGAGTAATATTAAAAACATCATCGGCAGTCATATTTACATTGACACATACTAATGTTTGGTGTATGAAAATAAATGCTGAAACCCCTAATATCCAACTGTTTTGTTTTACGAAACTAGCAGCCATGATGCTATCTCATCCAGTAGCAATGTGTTGAGCTAACTCCAGACTGTGTACACATTTATTCCGTATTTTCTTGATTGTGTTGAGCTAACTCCTGACTGTGTACACATTTATTCCGTATTTTCTTTATTGTGACACATGTTGACATCAGTGCGATATTAATAATCCTGGAAGACTTTCGTAGATCGATAACGCATCTGAAAAATAACAAAATGCTCTTTTTATGGAACAAAACTGCCAAGTAGAACCTAATTATACATACGAACACCATGCACTGTATATATATTTTCACTGAAGTAATAAAATTTATTTTTCTCATGTTTCATTATACTTAACAGTTAATAATACACCAACACAAGTTGTTTTCAACTATTTTAACAAATATCAAAATTTAATATATTAAAGGGACAATCATATGGCAATCTTGATTTTTTAAACATTCGCGGCGTCCCTTTAGTTTTTCTACATAAATTGCATTTGTTTAGTCATTAATATTAATTATAAGAATAGTATAACACAAACTGATTTGCTTATTACTAACTGTTGATTACATTGCGCCAATAATATATTCAAACCTATGGTAGAATAGTAAAGAAAAGTTGAAAACTTAAAACGTATTTAAAGATATGCAAGCAGATTTAAAGTCAAAATGATCTTGGATTAATAAGTAGGGAGACTAGTTATAATGCTTGATAAATACTTAAAGATTTCCATATGTCCCATTAAGTAGAAACACAATTGACGTCAAGGTAAAGACAGGAATATAAATTGACGCCAACGTGTATAGTATTACCTATTTTTCCAAAAAATAAAGAAAACATCCATTACATACGCCAATAGATCCATTAAGAAACGGCAATTTCCTGTAGGTTAAATGTGTCAAAACTATATTGGTTAAATGTGGAGTAAACAATATATGGGATAAAAATCATGATTTTCCAAATCATAAATGGTTTTCCGCTACCATCCAGCAAAATCTGTCAGATTTATTTCTAAATAACTAGTATTCAAGTGTTGAAAATTCCAGTAAATGTATAAACTACAGATTGTTTAAGGATACATTTCAATTTGAAAGACATTTAACCAATACGCAAAACAATCTGTTTGTTCTAAGAGTGAGGACACGGAACTAGAAACCGGAAGTTAAAACAGAATCGAATTAGAAATGCGTAAATGTATCCTTTGCAATAAAACAGCTGATGGTGAATTTCATTATATTATTGAATGTCCGTACTTCTCAGAAAGTAGAAACACTTGATTTAAAAAACAAAAATATATACAGTCTACACTAAGTTATGAATATAAGTACTGAACAAAAACGTGTGCATATTTATAAAAGTATGAAAAAAACAATTCGCTAAAACACCATTCAAACTAGAAAGCAAAAATATTAAACATTTATACTTTCCAATAAAACAATTATTTAAAAAATAACAAATTCTTAGACTTGAAATTGTAAAAAACTGGCCCAGTTAACATCCTTAAACGATATTTAAATATCGTATGATCATTTTTGATTAAGGAGCATCTAGCCGTTAACGGATCGGTGAACATTCCATGACGTCATTCGATGCAATAATGCGTGCGGTAATATAAAATCTTTAGACATGGGACATTGGCAACGTAAATTAATAAAAACATATGTTATATTTTAAGCCCATTTTATTGTTACTGAGTATCTTAACCATGAAATACGCCATTGCTAGCGAATAAATGTCTAGTTTTTGAACCTACATTTGCCAACCTCAGAGTTTCTATTCTATCAAAAACTACTAATGTTTTTCAAATTTTAAATACCTTTTCAAGTTCATTTCTTGTTTCAGCCATTGCGATGCTGAAAAATAACACCTCAGTCGCTGCTATTTGTTTCGATGACGCGGATTTAGCGATAATAAAAGCATAATAGTTATCCGTCAGGTATTGTTTATCCAAATATACAAATTAATAACTTACTGATTAATTTCACAGTTTCTTCAAACTTGTTAGATGTTAGCTATCCAAATAAAACACAAACGTTTCTGTAGTTTAAAATAACTTGGTACATGTTTCCATCTGTTGCCGGCATAAAAATAAAACCTCAAGAAATAAATATACCATTGCTCTACTGATGCCGTCTCCGATAAGCCAATATTCAAATGTGACTTCAGCAGTGGTATGTCGTCTCTAGGTTATTTGTGAGCCAATGTTGGAATTTTCCGATATTGACTTAACACAGCTGAACATGGCCTATTAATTTGAAAATGAATGCAAGTTTGAAATCCAGTGTATATCATCTATAAGTCTACTTCAAAGGCGGTAGCCCTATTGTCAACCCTTTTTGTGATGTCGTTGGCATTTATTATTGCTTTTGCCTTCTTGTTTGTCTGTTTGCGTGTTTGTTTCTGTGTTTTGTGGTTTACTGTCCTCCTTGAATGCTACTTTCCCTGTCCGATCTTTTTATATTTCTTTTCTTCCCATGTGGCTTTTCACATAAGAGATAATATGAAAATCAAAGTAGTTTCTCGAAGAAAACAATTCCTCAGGGTATTACATTAAAAAATGTTTCTATGCGTGATTCTTTGTTGACGGTGTTCCTCGAATGCTATAATTCCTGTACGACGTTTATATCTTGTTTTACATGCGAGAATACTGTTTAACAGTATGAGCATCTTCAAAGAGAACTTTGTCAACATTACATTAGTTGGATATGAGGATATGAGTTCGTAATAAAATAAATGTATATTATATAGCACATGACTCATAGACGCCGTCAATGCCAACATTTAGGCGATTTAAACCTAGCTATATCTGCCTTACATATCTATGTATATATGTTAATAATTCATTGTAGGTACGCTGTGGAACGTTTGTACTATTTCATCGTCAGATTTCGTTTATATTATACCAAGTTGTGGGTGTTTATGAATGAGATTTAGTGAATGAGAGAACAAACTTACGAGTTTACTATTGCGTTATAACATAATCTAACAGAGGTGTTAGGTAACCTTTGTTTATATTTCACACCAATATTTTGTCATTTTAAGGAACATTCTAAGCAAATAATTGTCCGTGTTTCCTTGTACTATTAAATTGTTTACGGATGCCCGATGCGTTTTATCGATTTAATTTTCCGGGGGTCTCAGTGAAAACGGGATTGATTCAAACACATTCTTGTGAAATAAAACCCCTTTATTAGTAGTATGTGTTTACTAGAACAAAGAGAAACTGTTTTTGAAAACAGTTCTTATCAGTTAAATAAATGCTTATCGCGTCATGACGACATATCGCGTTCAACTGAGAGGTTCCTTTAGCCAATATCAAGGTAACATGACACAAATATGTTAACAATTATGCATACATTCTATCAGAATAATGGTATTATAGTAACTTCTTTTCACCCTTTAACTTTGAAACTATAGATTTTATCAACGATGATAACTCAATTGTTATTTTATCGTAAACTATATGTAGTCGGTTGTTGCAATTATAATCTCGTCTGAAAGCTTATTAATTGGCGATAAGAATTGATGATTTTAGACTCCTTAGTTAATAAGCACACAATTCATCAGATACAATGGACTTGATTTTAAACAAAACTCAGGAATTAAACCTATTACACATGTATACTATTCGACATGTTTTACCATATGTAGAGCTAACGTTTGAAGAAAATAGAATCGTAATTTTATAGTAACGTTGGATTTTGCATGTGCGATTAACAAACTTTTGAAAGAAAATTGAAAACAAAATGCATCGAATGTGTTTGTGTTGAGCACTTGGAAACATGAAACCCTCAATCAAATTTTGAATAGTTGGAAATACCAAATATTGTTGGTATAACCACAGGATCGGAGCTACGTAAGCGGTTATAGACCTAGGGAATTGTATATAGTTCAAATGATAAACATTTTAATGATTTAGAACTTGGCAGATTAGCTTTAGAATGAGTATGAAGTAAAAACAATTGAATTTTTGCTATGTATACATGCGCCATAATGATGATATATTTGGCATGTACAGCGATAGATTAACCCAAGGGCTGAAAAACAAGTTCCCGGTCACAAAAAATAAAATTATAAGGTTTCTTTTAAATTTTGACGAGATGATTCATATTGGACCAGAGATCTCTACCTCTCTTGGTTGATTTCCCGTGGGAAGAAATGTTGACCAACTTATCCTATCCTCATTGGCTGCTGTCTCTGGAACAAGTTGCCTTCTCATATTAAGAATATATCTGTGATAAATCAATTCAAGAGTGCAGTTAAAAGTTACTTCTTAGAGACCGTTTTAGTCTGTTTTAATAAGTATTTGTCAATGTGTGATTACAATTATGTTTATTGAAGATATTGTTTAATATATGGTAGGTTTCTAGTCTAAATGCATTACAAAATACTTGCTCATTAATATAGTTGTGCCTTACTATGGCATGCCATCAAATAACAAGGACTGCAATGAAAATAAGAGAATTTAATTCTCTTTTTTGTGTTATCCTTAGCATGCCGTGGACTTATACATATGTGATTTTATACCATGCTATGTTATTTTTATACTAAAATAAACATGTCTGTATGTCTGTATGTCTGTCTGTCAATCAAACATTCATTCGTGAAATATGTGAGCCCATCCCTGTCCTAATAAATATACACATCTGTCAGTGTCAATGTTGTTACACCTCCATATCTGTGAGTATCAATGTTGTTACACATCCATAAAGATTGAAACAAATACATATGTCATGTCAAATTAGTCTGGACCATAGCATGTTCGTTTCATAGCTTATACGAACGAACTTGATAAAATTCAATACAAACCTAGTCTGCTACTTTTTTATGTTTTTGTTTGCTGCTTCCAAGGGATCCCTTTTCACAGAGCGTTATTATTCACGAATATATAAATTCAAATAACTATTGATGGAAATCATTAGAACACTCTAATACTGTGATGATGGTTGACCTAATTCGGGATTCCATATACAGTATATATAGTGCACAGTGAAGCGTAAATTTGCTCTTTCCCTCGTGTATGAAGTAAATGGTGAATTGCATATTCGGTATACGTTTTTGAATCGATATGAAATGTTCTAATAAAATTCCAAGGCAATTTTGTATAAATGTATGAGTTTTTTTATAATGTGCATAAAGATGATTTAGACATCACTGTTCAAAACGTTAATGATCGGGAGGAGTTTCATCAAAGTAATGTATTAGTGGAAGAGCTTGACGTCATAGTATTCCATTTCCGTTTTGATGCGGCCATTCTTCCATTTTGTTTGCTTGTGTGCTGGAGAGTGATGTTGACGTTGTGCAGTGAGGCGTAAACAATTTATCGTAAGTAGAAGATGTGCAGAAAGTTTACACTCTCGACTGTCATACGTGTCAATAAATGTAGCACACATTATCAGTTTAGGAATGGTTTGTTTATTGTGTGTGTTGTCAAAGATTGACCTACATACAATTAGTCCTGATCATCTTCTACGCTTGATGATAAATAAGCAAGCGTCGCAGATGATCTAGACTACATAAAATGATAACTTATTTGTTATTCATTTTGCATGTTTAAATATTCGGGTGAAAAATTGGAAGGTTGTGTGTGCACAAACATTCCCTGACGTTTCTAGTTGTCGTTTGCATATGTCCGGACCTATTTTCCTTGAATGTTTATCTTTCGAAATATCTGGTGCTTTTTTCGTTCGGTATAATTTTGGAAACTAAACCCTGCGTTCGCCAAGCATACTTGACTCGCGCCCCAGAAGTCACGGGTTTATTCCCAGTGGGGTCACGTCCCGGATCTTTCAAACACACTCCCGCAGTATCTTACTAGGGCATGGTACTGTAGGTAAAGTAGTCGGTCCATGGAGAGCTATGCCCTGTCTCTCTGAACGTCTGTGTTAATCAGTGATAGAAAACC
This sequence comes from Cyrtodaria siliqua, assembly GCA_037043455.1. Taxonomy (NCBI): domain Eukaryota; kingdom Metazoa; phylum Mollusca; class Bivalvia; order Adapedonta; family Hiatellidae; genus Cyrtodaria; species Cyrtodaria siliqua. The sequence goes on along the minus strand of JAWPHD010001467.1, from coordinate 295,911 downwards.
AGGGCCCTATATGAATTATAAAACTATTTTCATCTCAGATTAAACCCGTAAACTTTTCCTTGGAAACGAGGCTGCCGTGATAATCAAAATTGATTGTGTCCAGTATCTATAGAAAGAAAAAAACCTATCCTGCTCACACACCTGACACGTTTTGGTTGACGTTGTTCGTTTTGCATGTGTCAGTTGTGGGTGGGTTTAAGTTTCCAAATACGAAACAGCACACAATATTTCGAAAGGCAAACATTCAAGAAAAATATGTCTGCCGTCGAAACATGGAGTCGTTTGCAGATTGACGAGGTATTCTTTTCTTTGGTGAGTGTGAAGCGTGCATGTAAGTTAAGGTTTAATCTATTGAAATACGGCGGTTGTTTATGCAGCCATTGCTCGATATCTTTAGAAACCTTTATTGATAGGGTCAATTTTGCAATTGGGAAGTGGCCCATTACAGGTTTTCAGTTGGGAAGGGGCTAATAACAGGCATATGTTACATGTAGATAAAAAAGCGGTGTGTAATACACTGTTTCAGTAAGCTAAATAACTAGCAGCAATTCACACGCGTAGCCACAGACTCTTAATCCATGCCTATGGCTATCACGTCATTAAATTTTGATTCATATTTTTAAAGTATTTTCCTTTAAAAAAAAAATTAAACCTGAATCTTAACCTTTTACTTTATCCACCACAGCCTGATAAAGCAAAATGTATTGGGTCCAGAAAAGTGCTTAGGTTCAGCTTCTTTAAATACATAGAGTATGCTAGTTTTGAGTTCTGAGTTTGTTATTGAACTTTTCAATAACAATAATTGATTATTTTATCGGGCCTAGTTTAGTGTATATGTACGTTACATATGGAATTGTCATCTAGTCTGTATTTATATCCTTTTTTTTTCAAGTAAACAATACGAAAGCATAATGTCAGGTTAAAGCGTTTTGGGACGGAAAAAAGTATAAACATCAATCAATCACAACGTAAGATTACGAGTGATTTTTCCATGAATGAAGATGTTTCTTCTGAGTTACACATAATTGAAGAAAAAAAGCAAATGTTAACAAATGAAGAGTAAACATATTGAAAAGAAAAATGATTGGGTTAAAAAGTTTAAACCGAAATAAAAAAAATGAAGGTTAAAAAAAGGAAAGTAAAATCCTTATTTACAATATACATCATGCCTTTTTGTAAACATATTTATGGCTCCTTCTATGCTTAGAAAAAATGAGTATGCCTTCTGTGTATAGATTTGTAAGTGTTTATGAAAGTGTATGGCAGAGGAATCCATGCTTTTAGAGCTGAATCCAACGCCAAGAATGGAGGGTTATTATGTAAACCCTTGAAAACGAAGGACGGGGTCACTATGTCATTCGGGTAGTCTTGATCATCTTCGACGCTTGATTGTAAATACAAACGTCTTGACACTTTGTGCAGAAAAACATTAAACCCGAAACACGTGTCTGTAAAATATATTTAAAAAATGTATGAAAGTATTTTTCACCATCCACATTTAGTTCGGCAATATAATGATAAAGATTCCCTCTTTGTATATTTATTAAGTCAGTGTCTCTCTGCCATTCTGTTTATCTTCGATATCTGTATCAGCCTATCAGAAACGATACCAGAATCTCGGTAAAATGGCTGCCACGTCAAACCTTTTTAGAAGAACAGTTCTAGATATTTGTTTTGAAAACAAGCAAGCGTCACAGATGATCTAGACTATCGTTCGGGAGAGCGGTCGGTCTGTTCATAATCGTGTCCGTGCTATTTCTCCGTAACCCCTTGATGGAAGTTCACACACTTTATAAAAAGCATCAGTATGAAGTGGAGACGTTCATAACTTGGTAAGCGTGACAAGTTCCGGTTCAATGATTTTGACGGTTTATTATATTCACACACAAAGCTTGTCCACGCTATTCCTCCATAACTCCATGATGGACTTTCACGAAACTATATGAGAAACATCAGACAATATGAAATGGAGACGTGCATAACATCGTCTAGTTCCGGTTCAATTATTTTTGACACAATATTTCTGCATAATCTCTTGCTGGATTTTCACGATACTTTATGAGAAGCATCAGTTTGAAGTGGAAATGTGCATAACATCATTTTGTTACGGTTCGAGGATTTTGACGAGTTATAACCCTTTGAATATTTTCGCACAAAAATCATGTCCTCACTATGTCTCATTTACCCCTTAATGCATTTCACCAAACTGTGTGAGAAGTGTTAGTATGAAGTGGAGATACGTATAACATTCGTCTCGCTCCGGCTCGATGATTTGTGGAAGAGTTATGTCCCTTTGACTTTTATTCACACATACATCATTTCCGAAAGCCCCTGATGGATTTTTACAAAAGTTTGTGAAAACTGCATCAGTATGAAATGGAGATGCACATTCCTCCATTTCGGTTCGATAATTTCTGACCGAGCTATGGTCGTTTAAATATTTTCAAGCAAAAAATATCGTGCATGCACTATTTCTCTATAACCACCTGATGGGGTTTCAAAATATGGAGATACCCATGTCATAGTGGGGTTATGGTTCATTGGTGTTTGGTGTGTGTTCTGGCCCCTTGAATATTTTTTGTTAGACACATTATTGTGTATGCTATTTGTCCATAACTCCTATATGGATTTCCCCCAAAAGTTGTGAGAAGCATTAGTATGAAGTGCAGATGCGCATATAATCGCGGAGTATGCGTTTGCAGGGGTATTAATAACCTTCAGTGATTGTTTTAGTTTGGAAAAGTTTTAATCTAAATGTTTATTAATTTTGCCTAGTTTTGTACACTTTTTTGTGATGTCTGGGCGATCTCTGTAGTGTAAGAAAAATGTTTTTCTTTCGAGAAAAGAGATCCATGTTCAAGTCTTGGCAGGGACCTAAAACACTTACAGAGTTGTACATACAATTTTTATTTTTGCCCATCAACAATGTTGTTTTTGAACAACTTGAACTTGAAGGAATACATATAGGCGGAACTCGGCTATAGCGCATTGTCGGTTTTAGCGAAGTTTTTTTCCGTTCATCATCCAGCTCTTTAAGTCCTTGCTTAATATACAAATTGCGAAAATAGTGCTTTGTTGTTTATAGCAATACACTTGAATTTCACTTTACCATTTGTTCTCTGCCTATGCTACACCAATTATATTTTTTACACACACAAAAAAATACATCAATTAAAACAAATATATACTACACTATGTATTTTTATTGTCATAATATAGATTGCATACTATGACTTTTCATGTTCAGTATGTTTTGACATTCACACTAGCGTTTGTTTAGTGCTGTGTGTCCTCTGTAAAAAGTCGCCCCGACTACATATCAGTAGAGTTATTATTTACTGGTTCTTTGGGATCACCAATCCCAATCTTTGTAGCTTTAAAGTAGAGTATCTCTTAAGCCGGTGCTAAGGGACGTAAGAGCTTTGCACCTTATACTACTTTTCATGAACAGACTCAATATTTTTATACACATGCACATATCACTAAAACAAAGCCATCATTTGTCAAAGACACAAACATTTTGATTAAACGTGTTTAATCTCTTGTTCGTATCATATATGTTTGTACACATTGTTTTTGACAAATGACCTGCCACATCTGATGGTGGATATGTATGACTTAGACGCCTTGGATACGAGCCAATAAGATGGATGTTATCCTACACTGGCTCCAGAAAGATTTGCTATTCAAGAGAAAACATCCATGCAAATTAACACTCTCAAATACAAACTATTTTATTTTAAGTATTTCTAATGGGAAAAAATTGAGCAATGCAGAAGCATACGTAAATCTTCGTTTTATCATCATTAATGTTCGTTTTAATCATCAGTAATGTTCGTTTTATCAACAGATCCAAAATTAAATATACATTTTATTTCATGTTCTATATTGCGTTCTGCATTAAGACATCCTACATTGAAGGATTTATTTAACGTACTTTTGGAAATTTTCAAATTAAAAAATGCCTTTACAGCAAAACAGTAAACAAAATAAAAAGAATTTGTACATTGTTAAATTTGATATTTGTCTCTAATATAGTCTTGTCGTACCCATACTGGTTTATCCTTCTTTTGCTCTGATTTCTTTCAGGCCAATGAATATTTTCCTTGTGGCATTGTTATATTTATACACGAACATCTTTGTATTATGCTTACATTGCTGCCGAGTTTGCAAAACTATATATAATCTGGAGGCGATTTCTTTATATACACTGTTCCGCTTAATTGGGTGGATATTAGGATAAGATGAGGTTTTTTTTGCCACTGACAGTTTCAAGGCGTTAACCCTATTGTCAACATGTTTGGATTTATGGTGTAGCATACTTGCTTTTATTTTTCCATGTAATTTGTTTGTTTGTTTGGAATGCGTGTTGTTTTGTTTGGCTGACTGTGATCTGTGAATGCCACAATTTCTTTTTGTATCTTTTATATCAATATTGAATATGAAATATATGTGGAAGACATCTGCCATCATGCTAGCCTGTCCAGCGCCGAGTTATTCTAGAAACCAGGCGAGACCATTCTTCGACAAAACGTAGATATTCGTAAGAGTAGTTAAAGTAAAATGCAATAGTTTTACCTTACCTATATTTTGGAGAAAATATTTACAGCATCAAAAGCGCGTGCATACATGTAGCAAGAAATGTGGATGATAAAAACACGTTGACGACGTTTGAATTATATCAAGCATAAAATGTAACGAGACATTCTATAAACTATTGAAACATAATCATATAGGATGTTTACTGAATATCTGACTTGACGTAGGTCACAGTGATACAACGAAACATACTGATGATGGTACTGAATACCTGACTTGACGTAGGTCACAGTGATACAACGAAACATACTGATACCTGACTTGACGTAGGTCACAGTGATACAACGAAACATACTGATACCTGACTTGACGTAGGTCACAGTGATACAACGAAACATACTGATACCTGACTTGACGTAGGTCACAGTGATACAACGAAACATACTGATGATGGTTGGTTCATATCTTGAACATGAAAGTCAAAATACAGGATTTCGTTTTGTAGGGGTGGGGGTTGTTGTTTGATTTCTTTGTAACATTTTATAAAAGAAAAACATCATAATAACCGTGTAACACATATATATAGTTAATAAAATATCGAGCATTTTTATTATAAGTGTTTCTTCTCAATATATACCTATCAATGACACATTTAGGTATCAAATTCGATTTGTATGTTTATGTAATGGGTTAGTCTCCGTGATATAAATTACTGACTAACACCGAGTTGCATTACAATCAGACAATCAAATTGGGGAGTATAACAAGGTTTGGAGTGTGTATAAGAAATGTACACGGTCATAGATTTCATTCGTTTCCAAGACTGTGGGGAGGCTTATCTCAGAAAGCGCTAGATAAATCGAATTATGTTTTGCGGTGTAGGATAGAGCTCACTTTGGAGGTGTATGTGCAGATTATTTGAATAAAATTCGATACATTTTAAGAAAGTTATAAAGTAAAAACCTACCTGAATCGAGCTTTTGTTTACACTTTTTTGCAGTGAAACCGATCAAAAAGTCAAGTGCCTTCGCCACCCTCGGCTGTCTTTGACAATTTCACCTTTAAATTATGATTCAAAAAGGTTTCCATTTTAAATGATTCGTTATTGGTATTTTTGTGTTTAGACACACATCAACGTAAAACAAACGTTCAGTCCTATGTAGGGTATCCAGGCCATTGTTGAGGAAAGGCAAACTCACGTATTAAAAAGTTATATTAGCAGTATTGGTAATAGCAATAGGCTCTGTTATGTGTATACATGGTAGGTAATACAACAAGAACAACAACAGCAATACTATTAAAAGCAGCAACAGCAACATTATCAATAAAAGCAACTAAAGTGTGACTCGAGGACATTTTGACTGGAACAAATGGCACCTAAATAAATAATCAAATAACATAAATACTATGAATGTCTTAGGATACAGCATAGGATGGCTAAAATCGATTTCTAATCTGAAGCCGTGTCCATATGATTTGTGCTGAATTAATCATTGCCCTCCAGACGATACAGATATCATATTGGTCTTCTTACGTAAATACTGATATTAACACTATGACAGAAGTAAATTAGTGTTGGTTTTCATAAATCTTCTTCCTGCTGAACTTCGGCATGATTTACAGACAGGGAACCTCTGTACAAACACATAGTTCAGTCAAATTTACATTGATTGTTTACCTAGCTGTGAATTATGAGTTTGTTTCGGTGTTATTTTAATAAATATCAAACACATGTGGTATCGTTAGATATGACTATCCAGGAAATAGGATTTTGTTGTTTCTATTAATGTTAGTTGGTATATGTATTTAAATAATTTGCAATAGATGTTATACGATTATTAATAAATAAAACAGTCTGAATGGTAAATTAAAATAAACAGACAACAATAGTTAAATACACTGACAGATATCTATGTTATTTAAAAATAATTATAATAATCTGTCCCTGACAGATATAGTGTAGATGTGACTATAAGATCATCGATATTAAGAGCATATGGCGTTGATTATTATTTATATTCCATACACAATTCCTTATAACGAACCATTCTGTCAATAAGTAGAGAATTATAGCCATAATGTTTGTAATGGTTTTAATGCATGTTTGATGATGACTGTGTTCTGTGAATGCTACTTTTCCTGTTACACTTTAAAGCATTTCGTGAATAAATAACAGTCGGAAAAATAAAACGTGTAGGTATTCGTGTAGCAATGTTTGTTTATTCGTTTACTAAATAAACTTATGGTTCAGTATGTATACTCAACAGTTTTAGAAATTTGCAAGTATAATATTCAAAGTGTGTAGACAGGTGTGACGCAGAGAGTGTTTTAAGTATACAGGTTGCAATGTATCTATTTAAAGTAGCTTATGCCATATAATGTCTTTAATCATTCGGTGTTGATTGTCATGCCAAGAGCATACATATATTAATCAAGATTTTCTTAATTTCACAGAATGCAGACATTGTTTTACTCGTTTTGTTTCAGCCGTCTTTTGATGACCTGATTAATATCCCCGTCCTGAGGTGGATTAAGGGTCGGGGAGGACCATCCAATACCACACCTTACACAATCTTCACATAATATGCATATGATGCAATAGTTTATCATAATAAAACTAATTACAGAAATATACATTGTATTGTACGGTCGATGCAGGGAACATATGATTTTAGAGAGAAAAAATAATCAGTTGAAGCAAAAAACAACAACAAAAAAAACACTCATTTACCTACACGTGTATTTTTGTCCAACGGCCCATCTGCTTATAAATAGTGTGCATGTAAGTATTTAATATTCAGTTTTGATATAATTGATTTACCAGTTTTCATTGTCTTGGTTCGCCATACGATTGTACCAGAAGGATAGGAGTCCAGATTAATGTACAATGGTTTTATAATTGCTCCATGTATATTCAAGTATTTTACTTGACTCTTTCTAATGACGATTTATCTCTGTGTTTTATATACCGTAGTTTGTAAGTCTGTATATCATTGGGGTAAGGAAGAGCGGTATTTTAGTCGTTTCGAGGTAAATATATATTTCATTTCTTACATGTAAATAATGTGTAACTTTACGGTTGATTGTTCTTTACTTGTGTTAAAAATAAATCCTTCAGATTTATGTTTTAAAAAGAGATTTTTTATCGGTTTTAAAAAGGTCTGATATTAAGGACAGGTGCAAAACATATATGGACTATAGTTTCGTCTTTGTGGCAGAAGTGACAAAACGGTTTTCTGTTTTGTTTTTTATCTATGTAGATAATGTTGTGTAGAAAGAAGCCGATGGTTAATTTGTTTGTGTAAAAACATCGTAAATATGTTCCCATTTGATTTTTCTGTTGAGAATAAAATATATATCAGTTCAACCGTTCGTGTTTTTGATGATATGCCAGTGCAAGGGATGCTTATCGGTACTTATTAACATCCACTACCGTTCGTTTAGTGCAGAGTGGCGGTTGTAGAAAGTATCCTCGTGCTACGAATCAGTAGTGTTATTTTTACTGTTCCTTTGGGACCAACGAGTCCAATATAAGTGGCGTTAAAGTAGAATATCGCTTAACCCGGTGCTATAGGCGTGAGAGGTGATGTTTCTGACAATACTTCTCACTCATGAACAGACTCAATAAAACCGAGTCTGCTACTTTATTCTATTGGTTATGTGTGTTGCTTCCAAAGGATCACCCTTATTCGTATGTATTAATATTCGAAGGTAAAATCGGGTTTCCTTATTTTGCATTTTGGTTTTGTAATTGTTTTCTATATGTTTTAATGGTAGCTACTATCCCTTCATAGATCAAAACATATTAGGCGGATTTAAAACAAAAGACGATACCCTTCAAGTTACAATAAAACAAATGTTTGCAACATGCACACTAGTTGGAATTGAAATGAAGTAATATATTTCCATCAGACATGCCAACGAACCAGACATCAAACCTCCTAGCCTTAATACAGAAGTCAAATTGCAGTGTATACATAAGAATAAAAGGTACGTAACGCTATCCTAAAGGGCATTAAACTTGTAATATTTACATTGATATTTTCTGTTAAAAAAGCACCGTTTCATTTCAAATATAAATAGTATAAAAGTCGAAAAGGAAATGCAGCTTTCACAGAACACAGTAAACCCAAAAACATGCAAAAGGACAAACATGAATGGCAATGTTAACAAAGAATAAAGGCATATGACGTCACAAACACAAAACGGGCTGACAATAGGGCTACAGCATTGGAACGATCAGTGGCAAAAATGCCGCTGGGGGTTTAAACCTGGTTCTAGTGTGCATCAAACCTCACATTTACCCTACTGTCATCCCAATAAAACGTGACAGTGTAAATAAAGAAATATATTCTCTAACCAACAAGGCAGTAATAATAGGCAATATAAGCAAAACACAAAGATGCTCGTGTATATATAAATACCAAAAAAATAGCATAGAAAGCCACAAAGAAGGCACTCAATGACTTGGCAGAAGCCAGAGCAACAAGAGAATAAACTATTGAGGGCACCGCAAGACAAGATTGCAGACAACCATCAAACATCACCGTACTTTTGGGCATTATGTAGACGTCATCATAGGGTCTACAGACTGTCCGGTCATTGCACAATTAAAGAGGAAAGCATAGTGGCGAACTGTAAATGGGTCCACCACCAAGCATTCAGTGCGTTGCAAAATGATAGGGTCATAACCTCTTTTGATAATCCTTTTAACAAGTTTAACAAAGGTAGTATGAAAGTGATCATGACCAAGGATCTTACTAAGTTTGTAAATCACATCACAATAAAAGTCAGGTTGTGATGGTCTTTGCCGCAGAAGAGTTTTTAAATTACTTTTATATTTGAAAAGATGATCAAGGTTTTACGAAGTTTATCCTAAGGGTAGCCCTGATGGAGTAGCTTTTAGTTGTACAAAGATTACGAATATTAAAATCCTCAACTCGAGTACAAGCTCCAGCAAGTTGAGACACATAGACCCCATAAGAAGTTGTTCGGGTAACATAACTTGATTTTTCAATAAGGCGATTCGGAAGATTTTTTGCACGCATTCAATGTGTCTCAATAGAAAATGGCTATTCTACCATTTGAAAATACACTGTCAGTAATTGTTGTTTTACACTCTATCGCGCTTTATTGAATGGCATTTATTTATCGGTGCTTAAAACCGCATACACGTCTAAAGATGCGAATACATTCATAAGTATTAGCCATGGTATATATGATGAACCTAAAAAATTAAACAGAACAGGGTTTATTGAAACACGTTAAAAAAACAACATTCCAACACTTGCAAGGAAACACATTTCCTAAGTTTGATTAGTCAGTAAAATCGGAAGAAAGATTTGGTTTAAACATATTTTATTTCAATGATAATATACTATACAAATGTTACATACAATAATAAATGGAATGGAACGAAAGCAAAATGCTTATAGAGATCCTTTCCATTTTTTTTTTATATATATTTTTTTTAATTTTATTATTTTTTTTTTATATATTTTTTGTTTGTTTAAATATTGAAACGTAACTAAAACATCAACCCATATATCCCTTCCTCTAAAACCATTTGTTTTTAGACAATTCTATATATACCTAAATATTTGCTCAGTCACGTTCAAGGTCATCTAAAAATTATGACGTGTTAATTTAAAAGAAACTCACAATGCGAATCCTCTAATCTCACTAGATAGTGAGTTTGGTCTTGTGGCCTCCATCTATGTCTAGTTCTGTTTCCAAATAGTATGGTAAACACAGTTAAAATAGCAATTGTTTTAGTAGAAAAAACTGATTATCACGAAGTTGGTATATAAAACTTGTATATGGTTATTCTGTGTCGAAGGAGTTATAAGAATCGTTCATGAGTATCCTGTAAAGACAAGGAATTCCAACACGAGGTATAATTGTTGTCATAGAAACCGAGGCTCTGCCGAGGTTCAGATTAAAACAATTATACCGAGGGCTGGAATTCTCCATCTGAGCCGGATACCCATGATTGATTCCTTTTTTGCTTGCATATCATTGACATTTTGTGCGTTAACGTTGCCAGTTGCTAGTTCCAGCAGCCATGTAAAGCTCGGATAACCTTATCCGATATGCAAGAAATAGATAAACCTACATTTGCATATAGTGAATGTACTGCACATTCACAATTTACATCACCATGAGTTCTTGATATTTATCTATAGCTATACCAGCTTTAATTCGTCGACTATATTAACTGTAATATTAATTTTAAAAACATGTGTCAAGCATGAAAGGAAGCAATTTTGATACGATCAGCGGCTTGTGGAAGGAGTCTCATTCACACATTAAAGGATTCGGGGTGTTATTTTCATAGTTATCTACCCAGCATGAACATGCATCCAGCGGTGCTTCCTTTAAGAGAGCGTGTTTCTTAGCCGACTTTGCATGTGTGTGTGTGTGTGTGTGTGTGTGCGTGCCTGCGTGTGTGTGTGTGTTTACAATGGAAGGATCGACATACTGCCAAAAAATGTATACAAAATGAGAAGAATGGTCCTGTAGAAATAATAGCACCCGAACGCAATGTCACCGTAGATTCGCACTATACCACAAACGAAGAGCAAATTAACTATCAATGAAAAGAAGGACAAACACAACACAAGAGTGGTGAAGACAGGGTTACCGTTTTGGAACGGTCAGTGGGCAATAAGGTCCATTTGTTACCTTAAAATCGATTTAAGTGTACGCACCTCCCTATTATTATATCTCCAGCGCTCGAGTTGACAAGATAAAGTCGACAATGAAATGTCTCATTTATAGAGCAGTCAACTAAAAACACGCAATTGCACACCTCCCTATTATCATATCTCCAGCGCTCGAGTTTACAAGATAAAGTCGACAATGAAATGTATCATTCATAGAGCAGTCAACTAAAAACACGCAATTAAAACAAATCTTCACCTTTGCAGTAACAACATCGCATAAAGTACAGGTGCGGTTCTTAACCTGCATTGGGAGGTAAGTTCTCATAAGTTACACGACAACTGATCTCTAAAGCGATGGATCATTTGATTTTCTTACACGATCTCTGACGCAGATCGCATTATACTACCACTTTACTACTGCATCTGAATCATCGCAGAGTGCCTCAGGCCTTTTCTTGAACATAAATTAGATTTCACGGAGCGGAATTTCCAATTCCGGACATAATGAATGTGTTTTATACTGTTATCGTATCCTTTAAATTTTGCCATCGGTTGAGGCAAATGTGACAGATATATTACAGTTTGCAGGGATTTATCGTGATTTATTAAGACGGAAAAGTGATAATTCAGAGACCCACTGGATAAGAATGCCCTTGGGTATTGTTTCCCCAACAAGCCCACAGGGCGTCAGGCAACGTGAGAAAATAACGCAAATAAGCGAATGACGTACCATGTTGTGTCATGTTAAATTCATTTGCCTGATTTGTTTCGATGATAAACATGGTAGTTCATGTTTCCCTATGATTGTAAACGAACGGAAATTGATTATAAATTATCATGAACATTATATATTTAACGATCAAGAGATTTCGCCATTGATGCATTCTTAAAACTTCAATTCACTAATTGTCATTCTTAATTGGCAATAAGGCAGGTGATTTGAGATGTATTCGCAACGATATTTCATAACGCTCGATTAAAAACAGCTCTAGTTCAAATATGGTTTTAAACATTTATTTAAACAGTTCTAATATAAAATTGGTTGAACTTTCTTTTCGAAATACGAGATTTATTTCCTGCTGATAAACAACCCCATGCTCCGAATTCCATTGTTTATCAGAAAGCGTATGATAATGGACCTTTGGAAACGGCCGAAAACGACACATACGAAATATTGCAGTCTCGGTTTGATTGAGACTGTTCATGAGCGGTAGTGAAATATGCTAGCTACCGCTCACGCCCTCTAGCCCCGGGATGAGCAGAACTCAATATTAATAAAATCAATAGTACAACATTTTAACCATCCCGAAGATGGCATGCATATGGCGGTGGACATGGAGATTTATCAGTTCATCTTCCTCGAGAAATAACATTAAACTCTATATAAGACACGTGGTCTATTTTACTATTTAGCAATGTTGGTAAGGAGAAAACAAATATATAGAGGATATTTGTTTGTTTTGAGTGAATATTGGATTTATTTTCATCGAGAAGTGAGAAACTTATATTTTCACGAGTGCTTTAGTACGAGTGAAAATATTTGAGTTTTCTCTCTTCGAGATGAAAATAAAATCCTATATTCACGACAAACCAACATCTATACTATTTATTATATACTCACAACCTAGAAATGTATGCAGAAAAAATATAATGCGCCAAAACAATGACGTCAATAACGTCAACAACGTAAACAACGTCAACAGTTGCATGACGTCATTTTGAGTGAAAATATATTTTCACGTGTGAAATATAAACAATGAAAATATAAGGTTTTATTTTAATCATAAAATCCACTATTTCACTGGAAAGTTTATAATATAAAAAGATATGACATATTCAGCCATGTCTTAAAAAGACATAATACAGTAAGACATTTAAACTAGGTCTGTAGCAATGGATCTCAAAAGTTATATTCAAAACGAAACACCGAGAGGCTACACTTTCATTGATGTTTAGTGCAAAAGATCACAAGAATGTATGATAAAAGTAATATTTATATTAATTCAAAATGTTTATCACTTTACAAGGCTGAAACTGTTAAACAACTATACATGGATTATCCCGGTAAAGCATTCGTCAATAAATAAGACTGGAACACCTGTCCCTTTAACAATGACTTGAGTGTAAGGTTGCATGGACACTTGACTGTATTAGCGCATTTTCAGTACAAAAATGTTTTTAAACGTGTTTTTTTGTCGAAATATCCTTCATAAAATCCTGCTAATATAAGATTTCCAATCGCCTAATGGAATTAAGGCGGGACCACGTAATGTGTGTGTTCAGGTTTTCATTTTTACTGAAGCCTATAGGTATATGTATTTACTATCCTGTTCTGATAAAAAACATTATGCGAATAGGCTATATACAATTAGTGCTGTTTACTGTCGGTATTTACTTCTGGGTAAATTTCCCGTGCGACTAGTGTATCACGATAAATTTGTGCCGAGTTCATCAATATGCAATACATCCAGTCTGGGATGCGATAAAACATAATGATACCCAAGATGCTATCTGATTGAATGCCGTGGAATTTCAATAAAGATGCGTTAGCAATTACAATGAAAGTGGCATATAGATAGATATGGTGAGGAAAATGATATACAGATACATATGGTGAGGAAAGTGATTATAGATAGTTATACCACACTTGCCTATGGTTAAATATAATTTCGAAGTTATGTTCAACCTCCTTGAAATATAGATTATAGATCCCTTGCATATTATTTATCAGCATTTATCTCTTGAACTCAGGAGCACTAATTCGTATACTCCAGTTCAATCTACTACGGATGATGTTGTTTCCATGCATATCACTCGGTGCACCACTTTCAATGCTGGGGTAGACGAAACTAACTTCCAACTACGTACTGGATTTCAAAATTACATAAACATCTCCAAACGTTTAATGTCTTGTATTACTGCCGTTACAGATAACGTTAATCAATATTGCGCTAAAGCTTATAACTCTGGGATTAATTTATTTTGGCTAATTACATTTTCAGGTTCTTTATATAATTTGCAATAAACGTCAAGTTTCATCTATAAGTGCCTAAGCCTTTTTAACACTATATACAACCTTACCAAATCATCTTATCAAAGACAAACACATTAAAAAAAAATCGTTAAAGTAAAAGCTATATTTTTGGCCTGTAACATTATTGAAGCGTTTTTTGTTTTCTAACGGCATTTAGGCAATTACACTATGTGACCAAAACGTTTGTGGAGCACTCATTTTTCTATAAGGTAATATTTTCGTCAGGTATGAAACTACTGTTAATGGACACATTGTTGGTATCCCTATGGGTACGAACTGTGCATCTCTTCTCATAGATTTGTACTTGTATTGCTATGAAAGGGATTTCATGGTGAGTCTCTCGCCAGATACTTCGGCAGGAGTAATTGAAGCCTTTAATGACACCTCTCGGCATCTGGATGACATATTGAACACTGACAACCCTTTCCTTTTTATTATGATTAATGCTATCTATTCAACTCAACAAAACTAACATTGCTGGTACTGTCGCCTCTTTTCTTTATTTGTATCTCTCTATTGAAAATTAGTAAAATCTATGACAAGGGAGATGATTTTAATTTGGATATTGTTAATTATCCCCCACTTGGATGTTCCCCGAGCTACCTTGGGTCTATGTTTCTCGACTTATTGCTGTGGTCTCTATGCGACCATTTTTCTCATTTTTCACTCGTTTCTCTAGAGCGTAGTGTCGTGTTAAGGACTTTAATATTCGTAATATTTGTTTAGCTAAGAAGCTACCACAGCAGGTCTACCGTTACCATCAACTTCGAAAAACATTTTGAAATGTTTATTATAGTAACCCTGACATACTTTTAAAATATAATAAACTCGTCTGCGACAAAAAACTATCTCAACTTACCTTCTATGATGATTTGATTGACAAACGTCGTAAGATCCATGGTCATAATCACTTTTAAACAATATTTATTAAACTTGATAAAACGTTTATGACTCTATCCTTTTGCAACACACTGCATGTTTAGTGGTTGACCAATTTACAATTCGCCACTTTGCTTTCCTCTTTGATCGCCCAACGACCGGACAGATTGTGGACGCTATGATGACGGCTACCTAAATCCTCAAAGGACGGTATTGTTTGATTATTGTCTTGCTTGTCGTACCCTTAACGGGTTGTTCTCTTGGTGCTCTGGCTTTTGTCAAGTCATTTACTACTTGCTTTGGGGATATCTAGACGTTTTTATAGTCATAATATATACATGATCATGTATGTGTTATATTTATATTGCTTATTAATGCTGACATGTTTATACGAGAATATAACCTGACGGGACTTATTTATTTACACTTCACCTATGTGTTGCTTCCAAGTGATCACCTTTTTAGTATTTATTAACATTCACACTAGCGTTTGTTTAGTGCTGTGTGGCGGCCGTAAAAGGTCGCCCTGACTACAAATAAGTAGTGTTATTATTTTCTGTTTTTTTGGGATCATCAAGCCCATGCTGTGTTGCTTAAAAGTAGAATATTGCTCTTGCCGGTGCTAGGAGGCGTGACAGGTGTTGCATCTTATAATTACCTCTCATGAACAGACTCAATAAAACCAAGCCTGCTGCTTTTCTCCCTTGTTTGCGTTTGTTGCTTCCAAGCGATCACTTTTCAGTATTATTATATTTATATTGCCTATTAAGGCTGCCTTGTTTGTTAGATAATATAACCTGGCGGCGATATCTTTTACATTGTCCCGTTTTATTAGGATGACAATATGGTCAGATTGAGGTTTGGGCCTTTTTTCCACTGATCGCTTAAAGGCGATAGCCCTATTATCAAGTTGTTTGTGATTTTTTCATATTTGTAATTATTGCTTGTTTCTGTGCTTGATTTTGGTTGACTGTGGTCCTTAAATGCCACCTTTCATGTTCGACTTTTATATCTAATTTTTAAAAAAAATTCTGGATATTCATCTGCGATGATACCACTTGTGTTTGATATCTATTAGAATAACACCCAAACAGACTCATAATTCACAGTTAGGTAAATAATCAATGTATATTAACTCAGCTATGTGTTTGTTTAGTAGGCGCCCTGCCTGCAGATCATACAGAAATTCAGTGGAAATGAAATTTATGAAAACGTACACTAATTTACATCTGTCATATTCTTAATATCAGTATTTACGTAAGAATACCAATACGATATCTGTATCGTCTGGAGGGCAGTGATTATCAGCACAAATCATATGGACGCGGCTTCATATTAGTAATCGATTGCCAAACAGAGGAAGCCTTAATTCATGTTTGCCTAAACGTAAGACATTCAAATGAACTGTTATTTATGTATCGATTTTGGTGCCAGATTCTCTAGTCAACATTAGTTTCCCTAGGGTCATACTTAATATACCTATACTTCTACTGCTGCTGTGCATGCTGATAATATTGTTATGTTGTATTTTTTGCTGTATTAACTATCAAGTATATACGTAAGAGAGCGTAACTTTTTTATTGTTATTACCAATACTTCTACTATAACTGCTTTTAATAGGTGGTTTTGCCTTTCCTAAACACTGGTCTGGATACTGAACGTTTCGTTATGTTGATATGTGTCTATCTATACACAAGATGACTCACAAATAAACGTGTAAATAAAATCGTTTTTGTATCATTATAGCCAAGTAAATCGATTGTCGTAGTGAGTAAGTATATGATATCCTTTGCTGATTAGTAAATGTTGGTATAACAGGCGAACTGAATTATGCTGTTATAACATTTTTGCAATTCATTAGAAGACATATCAAGTCATATCGTACATATACACCGATGTTACCTATTTGAAGGTATACTATGAAACAATAACCATAAACGATAACTTCTCACGATTATGTCAACGGTTGTCACAACATTATGGTTACTGTATTTGAGTTCGTTAATTTTCATGGACGATTTCTCTTAACTAGCAAATAAATCTTTCTGGAGCCAATATAGATATATATATATGGAGCCTTGTTATTTGCTTGTATACACGGCGTCTTGATCCAGCAGAAGTGGCAGGTCATTTATCAAATACAATTTGTACAAACATATATGCTATATGCTAAACCATAAGCCATTTTAAATCTTTAAAAATAAAGATAAAAAATGGATGGAGTATCGTCAAGTGATTTTTTCTTAAAAATGCATATTTTAGACATGATCAATGCCAACCGTATAGTACATGACAGTAATTCAACACTTTTGATGTAAATATAATAATAGAAGGAACACTTATATTGCAGAAATTGCGCCTTTATATCCGAAAAGATTTGTAAAATTGTATTTAAAATTCTTTTGCCTGATATAAATTGGTCCAAAGAAAAGTCCATTTACCCGTCTACAGCACACTAGACATCATTTCTAAATTAAATAAGCCATTTTAGTACTTAATCAAAGTTTTCGAAGTACATCGAAGTAAATAATACCAGAAAACACCCCGCACTATTTATGAGAATGTTCTAAAATCGTAAAGTATTGGTGTACAATATTAAAGCGTTAGGCAATTCCTAGTCTTTGCGAAAGTGTCGATTCTTATGAAAGGGTACTGGTTTTACCCAGAAAATAATAGGATGGTCTGCCTCTACCACAAACATCGACCATCATATATAGCCTAACATGTGCTAAAATGACATAAAACATCATTCAAACAAACAAATAACATAAATCTAATTAAATATCCTTTATAATTAGTATGTCTAACTGAAAGAAAAAAAACCTCATGGATATAAAATATCATGGATGACTGCATTTGAAACAAAATCCCAAATTTAAATATTAAGCTTTTAGAAGTCTAGTGTAAGGTCATGCCAGCCATACTTGAATCAAAACTTGGCAGTTCTTTGGAATCTTACTTCGATTATTATACTCAAACATCTAAACAATGACATTACAAAATGGCATATCATTTTGATTGAATGTTGACGGAAGATGACGTACTATTTTCCGTTGTCATGTGTTATTATGACAAACAGACAGCGCTCGAGACTGTTACCCTAATGTAAATAGTTTATATTACTCTATGTGTGTGTGCGTGCGTGCGTGTGTGTGTTAAGTCAAGTAAATTTTATTTAAAGCCGGTGTAACGAAGTAAAGTGACCCCCATAGAATAACGACTCCCGTTCATTATTCCCCATAGAATAACGACCCCCCGGTCATTATTCTTTTGAAAAAGTGACCCCTTTTCTATAAAATACTGACCCCCGTTAAGAAATAATGACCCCCTTGATGATATCTATAAAATATTGACCCCCATCTAGTCGATCACTAACTGAATATTAACTACTACAAGTGTTATTATTGCTAATACTTGTTGTTGTTGTTGTTGTTGTTGTTGTTGTCGTTGTTGTTGTTGTTGCTGCTGCTGCTGCTGCTACTGCTGCTGCTGCTTTCGAAGAAGTAGTAGTACTTACAAATAGCGAAAGTTGCAGACTAGGTTTGATTGAGTCTGTTCATGGATAGTACTGGGCACTGCAACACTGTCCACGCCCCGTAGCACCAGAGTCTTCAAAATAAGAGGAGTCTTTTTCACTGCATATTACGGTGTTCCGTTAGGCTCATAGCGGTCTCTCTGAAAGGCGATGGTAAGATGGCAATGCACGATAACGCGATGGTAAGATGGCGATAGTGCGATAATAAGATGACTATATGCAATGGTATGATGACGATGCGCGATGGCAAGATGGAAAAATCGCGCATCACCATCTTATCATCGCCATCTTACCATCGCGCATCGCCATCTTACCACCGTGCATCGTCATCTAACTATCGAGCATCGTCATCTTAGAGTAAAGGCGATGCGCGATAGTAAGGTGATGCGCGATACGCGATTGTAAGATGGCGATGCGCGATGGTAAGATGACGATGGAAAAAACATCGCGTTATCGCGCATCGCCATCTTACCATCGTCCTCGTACTATCGCGTATCGCGCATTGTTTTCCGACCGGGCCTGAACAGATCAGTGTTCAGACAACATGCTCATCTCCGAATGGTTTTCTGTCACTTTCAAAGTCAATCCGCACGAACTCAACCTGGAGGGGTTGGAGTGGGTCGGACCCCATCGAATGATATGAGTCATTCCGTCGGCAATGCAGACAGCAGAGGTCCAAACTCCAAAATAGCCCATAACACCCATCTCCGGCTAGTTTTTGTCGCATTAAGAGACTTGACCTGGTGGAGGATGGAGTGGGTCGGACCCCTAGTCGGGTGGTATGAGTCGTTCCATAGCGAATGCTTCGGTATGCCGAAGGCAGGGACCCGAATTGCCCCCGACGCTGTATGTGGGCCAGTCTCCGGCTGGGTTTTGTGGCCTTCAGAGAGTCAATCCGTCCGGACTCGACCTGGTGTACGTGGAGTGAGTCGGACCCCACGTTGGGTGGTATGAATTCTTCCGTCAAGAACACTCCGGTATGCTGACGGCCGAGGAACAAACTTGGACACTGTCTGTGGTCCCAGATACGGCTGGTAAGTTTCGGCTTATGAGTCAATCCGCATTAACTCGAGTGGGTCGGACTCCCTATTGAGTGGTATAAGTCCTTCCGTCGGGAATGCTTTGGTATGCCACTGACACTGTATATTGGCCAATATCCGGCTGGTTTTTGTCTCTTCAGAGTCAATCTGCCCGAATTTGACCTGTTGGGGGTCGGCCCCAAGTCGGTTGGTATGAGCCGTTCCGTCGGGCTTGCTTTGGTATGCCGACGGCAGAGGCCCCATATGCCCTCTGACACTGCATGTCGGCCAATCTCCGGCTGGTTAGTGTCGCCTTCGGTGTCAATCCGCCCGTACTAGACCTAATGTGAGTTGGAGTGGGTTGGACCCCCAGTCAGTTGGTATGAGTCGTTCCGTCGGGAATACTCTGGTATGTCGACGGCAGAGGCCTGAAATGTCACCTATACGTACGCCCATCTCCGGTTGATTGTTGTCACCTTCAGTCAATCCATTAGAACTCGACCTGGTGAGGTTGGATTGGGTCGGACCCCTCGTCAGGTGATATGAACCCTTCCGTCGAGAATATTCTGATATGCCGACGGCTGAGGACCATACACGAACACTGTCTGTGGTCCCAGATCTGGCTGGTCATTGTCGCCTTCAGAGTCAATCCGCCCGGGCCCGGCCTAGTGGTTGTTGGAGTGGGTCGGACGGCCAGTCTGTAGGTATGAGTTGGTCCGTCGGTAATGCTCTGGTATGCCGACGGCAGACGCCCGAAATGCCCCTGACACTATATTTGCATCCATTTCTAGTTCGTGTTTTGACACCAGCTGAAGATGGGCGCATATACATTGTCCAGGTCCATTTTCGGACATCCGCCGTCGCTGTACCGGAGTATCCCCGGCGGAACGACTCCATTCGACGAGGGATCCGACATTCTCCAACGCCCACCAGGTCGAGTTCGGGGGGATTGACTCGGCAAAACCCAGCCAGTAATTGACCCACAGAGAGTGTCTGGGTCACGTTCTGTCCTCAGCCGTCGGCAATCACGAGTATTTCCGATGGAATGACTAACACCAGCCGACGAGTGGTCCAACGCTCTCCAACCGCGGATTGACTGAAGGTGACAAAAACAGCCGAAAATGAGTCCACATATATTGTCAGGGGGCCTTTCGGGACGGAACAATTCATACCACCTGACTGGGGTTCGACCCACTCCAACCCCCACTAGGTCGAGTTCGGGTTGATTGACTCTGAAGGTGACAAAAACCAGCCAGGGATGATCAACATACAGAGTTATGGGCCGTTATGGGTCTAAGCCGTCGGCATACCAGAGCCTTCCTGACGAAACAAGTTATACCACCAGATTGGGGGTCTACCCCAATAGATCAAGTTCGGGCGGATGGTCTCAGAAGGCGACAAAACCATCCGGAGCTGGGTCCACAGACAGTGTCCATGTTTGCTCCTCTGCCGTCGGCATACCAGTGTATTCCTAACGAAACGACTCATACCACGAGACTTGGGGTGCAACACACTCCAACCTCACTAGGTCGAGTTCGGACGGAATGATTCCGAATGCGACAAAAAACACATAGAACTGGGTCAGACAGACAGTGTCCGTGCTTGGTCCTAAGCCGTCGATATACAAGACTATTACCGACGGAACGACTACCATCAGATGGAGGGTTCGACCCACTCCAAACACCACCAGGCCGAGTTCGGGCGGATTGACTCTGGATGAGACAAAGACCAACCGGAGATGGGCCCACATACAGTGCCAGGGCCATTTCGGGCATCTGTCGTCGACATACCATAGCATTCCTGACGGACCAACTCATACCTACCGACTGGCCGTCCGACCCACTCCAACAACCACTAGGTCGAGCTCGGGCGGATTGACTCTGAAGGCGACAATGAACAGCCACATCTGGGACCTCAGGCAATGTCCGTGTTTGGTTCCCAGCCGTCAGCATATCAGAGTATTCTCGACGGAAGGGTCCATACCACCTGACGAGGGGTCCGACCCAATCAACCACACCAGGTCGAGACCTGGTGGATTGACTGAAGGTGACAACAATCAGCCGGAGATGTGCGTACGTACAGGTGGCATTTCGGGCCTCTGCGAATCGTCATTTAACTTCGCGTAGTGGAGTAATGATAATATTATGACCGGCCGGGGGTCACTTTTCTATAAAAAATAATGACCGGGGGTCGTTATTCTATGAGGTCACAATTCTTCGCGAGGGGTCATTTTACTTCGCGTGGGGGGTCATAATATTATGACAGGGGGGGGGGGGGGGGGGGTCACTATTTTTTAAAGAATAATGACCGGGGGTCGTTATTCTATGGGGGTCACTTTACTTCGTTACACCGGCAAGACATATAAACAATCAACATAAACCATTAATTAGCCTAAGCTCTTTTAAAACAAAGAAGATATGACCGATTGAAAATTTGCAAAGAACATAACTGGAAGCGGTCATCTTGGAATGATGACGTCGTCGCGCCTTTTTACTATAAATGGCATATAGACAAAACACACATTTTAAAGCAAAAAAATCACTGCAAATTGATTAAAAATTAATATACAGATGTAAAATGTAGACATGTTATGCTTATTTTTCATTTGCAGTGATTTGCTTTGAGGCATTTTTCACTATTCCATACAGTAGGAGAGCAGCCTTGATATTTTCCTACATCTTTCAAATATCGCAACCACGCTTGACAACGAAAAGTAGTACGTCATCTTTCGGCTACGCCAAAAAAAAAATGTCCGCCATTTTGAATTTTTTAAAACACATAATTTGGAAAATTGTGACAATTTTTGATCATGAAATTTTATTTCCGCTTTAAGTTTCGTGATTTTCGGCTGTATCGATTTTTTTTAGAAGCTTTACTGCGTGATAAACCCGCCTTGTAAAATGTCGAAGCGAGGGGCGATAACTCTAAAAGATGCCATTTTTAGAATACGATTAAAATGACAACAACCGTGTGTTTTTTGTTAAATAAAATACGAGGAGATACTTGAATTGTTGTTTTAGCTCACACATTACATGCATTTTGCTGCATGTCACGAAAAGCATGTTATTTCTTTATCAAAAGTACACGAAAATACGAATTGTTTGTCTTAACGTAATTTTGACTCGACTGACCTCGCAAGAACTGCAGGCGCGTATTCGATGGAGCGGGTAGTATTGGGCAGCCTCTCTTGGAAAGTGTACGTAACAATCGCTACTGTTCAAGATGGAGTTGGGGTGGAGAGAAGGAGGGAGCGGGCATCTGAGCTGAGATTTAAAAGGATGCGCCCCATCCCACCCCAACTAAAATCATAAAAGTCCGTTTTTGAAAGCTCTTGCAAGCATACTTTCTTAAACATATTCAGATAATATATTTGTTGCTGTGTTTTTGACTAGACTATCCAGTGTCTAATTGTCATCCGCAACTTGGCGCAGTCAGTAGCGCAGCGGATTTGTAACCGGAGGTGGTGCCACTGAGTTTTGTCGGTGTGTTCTTGGGCAATACACTTTCCCTTAGCCTCGTCCGTCGGACTGGGACGTAAACCGGGTGGTCCCGCGTATAGGTCTATCATCCGAGCATGTTAAAGAACCATAGAAATCTATTCGATAATAAGAGCAGGGCACGGTTCCCGGATTCCTATGGATCCTTCCCCTCTCTCTTGGGCGGCTCTAAATAACCTGTACTGTGTTGATGAGCCGTTAAATATTCAAATGAATTAATCCGCAACTGCACTTAGCACTGTCATATGTACTGTAGCTGTCCCATGCTAGTATCATGAATCAATCGTGGAATATATCGCCCACACATAAAAGAGTTTGAGAGCCCCATCTTACTTGTATTAGTTTAAATATAGAACATTTGTCGGTTGAAACCTAAGATGAATTTTTTATCAGACAGAAACACTGTCGTAATACTTATACTGATATCATCGAAGGAAAGTAAAGAAGGCCATTTTTTTTACTTTATAATTTAAAGTTGAATTGTGTTTTATGTCATTATAGCACATTTTAGGCCATCATTCCTGGTTAGAACCAGTACTGTGTACTTTCTGCTATCTGTAAGAATCGACACTTTCTCACCTACAAGTTGAGCTCCCGGTGGGAATTGAACCCGCCGCGGTGAGAGGTGAAAATGAGAATGTATACAAATATAAAAAAGGCAACCGAACATCTCCATTACTCAATATGTCCATGGGACTTGAATGACCGCACTGAAAACAATCCGTGGAAAATTGTACAATGCAAAAATATATATTCATAAATAAATTTTATATTGATGCAAAATCGATATGCTATAGATAAAGATCATGTAAAGTTTCGAAAAGATTGGTTAAAAACTGTGGAAGGACATAGACGCACAGATAACTAACACCATATGCCGCCTCACCATTCGATGGTAAACAATAAACATTTAAGGTACATATTAAGGCCTTAAATATTATCTTTCATGACTAAGTAAAAAATATATAACAAGTCAAATATCAAAATGAATTATTTATTTGATTTAAAACATTTTATTTCAAATATTTACATCAAAACATCCCAATATAAAGGGTATTACATAAAAATTAAATTGCATCATACAATAATTGTTTTTATTTATTGAAGCGACACACAGCATTTGTCAAGTATTTATCAAGCATTAAAATGTGCACCTCGATTGATTAATCAAGAATTGATTTTACACACGCTTGCATATATTTAAATTATAACATTTTGGCGTTTAAAAAAAAAAGAATGCTGCATGTCCCTTTAATATGTGCACCTCTCCGCCTGTATTGTTTATATGGTGCAAGTCATTTTCAACATATGTGGGGTTATATATATACATGTATCTGTTTGTTTTTTTTTTTGCGGAGACAGACCACCCACTTTTCTG
Organism: Cyrtodaria siliqua; assembly: GCA_037043455.1. Lineage (NCBI taxonomy): Eukaryota > Metazoa > Mollusca > Bivalvia > Adapedonta > Hiatellidae > Cyrtodaria > Cyrtodaria siliqua. Next base: position 271,365 of record JAWPHD010001467.1, on the reverse strand, counting down.
GGTAGAACCAGTAATATACACCTCCTGCCATCTGTTATTCCATAAACTTTGTAATCCAATAAAATTCAGAAAACATCATTTAAATCCAATAAAGAAATTGGGCATGGTCGGTCAGATTAACAGAAACACATTTATATTTTCGTATTAGCCCTTATTTTGAGCCACTCCAATGAACTGTCCAGTTAAAGTCGCCATCGATCCACCTCTGTCAACAGTCAGACATGTATGTTGATATGATATTTTGCTAAACTGGTGATCCTGGGAATTTCGAAATTAGTGGGTCCAAATAACCTTCCCTCAAGTCACAAATGTTACTAGACATATTTTTCTTGAAGTTGATGCTAGTACTGTCCGTATGAGGTATTCATGATTAAAAAAAAATAGTAATAATTTTGTACACCGTCGCATTATTCTATTCATGTTCGTTTAAGTATTTCGGATTCGGCTGATTATGTTGTAAAAAATTATTGTAATATATATGTGACTAGACACCTCGTTTCAATAAAATCCTCCCATATTTTGTGACTTCAGTACAGTTTCCCAGCATCTCAGGACATCATGGACTCTAAAAAATAAAAATGATACAGATTCTGTTTAACCATACATATTTTTCTTTCAACTTAAATAGGTAACAAGTTGGTGAGTTGAAATAGATGAATAAAAAGTGACTATAGAACTTTTTTTATAAGAATATAAATTGAACAGAACATGGTGGAAACAATGACTAGAAAAAAACCTATAAAACTTCTAATTTTACTTTAATTTTTAAACATGATCACTGGTGGTTTCAAATGCAGGACCAAAATATGGGTATCACCGGTTACTTTGCTTACCAGTTTTTTGTGTTAAACAAATAAAATACCCTTACAAAAATTGGGTCGGAGGGTCTAAGAACCGAAAACAAACACCAAAATAACTCTGGCCTAAGTTGGATCAACAACACATATGTCATTTAGAGCCGCCCTTGAGAGAGGGGAAGGGCACATAGGAAAATTAAAAAATGATACATCTTTTGTTTACCGTAACCAGATTTTGTTTCAACTTAAATAGTTAACAAGTTGTAGAATTGAAATATGTAGATGAAAAGTGATTTTAGAAAAAATGTTACATGTAAGATGAATTAAAAAAAATTGTTTTCGGCTGATCAACACTTTACCTGTATGCCTTATTTAGAGCCACCCCAGAGAGAGGGGAAGGAGGACACATATGATAGGAATTTGAGAACCTGCCTTATTCTTACTAATGAATATATTTCTATGGTTCTTTATGGTGCTCGAAGGATAGAGAACCACCAGTTTCAATCCCAATCTGGACAACAAACGAGGCTGAGGGAAGGTGGTGTATTGCCCGAAAACACAGACGAAACTCAGTGGTGCATGTGTGATTTGAACCCGAAAGCTCCAGATTGTTATCGTCCGCCATGCTATTGCTGGGTCAATGCCATCACATTATGTTAAGTCAGGGTCCTGGTTAAGTTTAATATTTAGATGTAATACAAGGATGTTTTTATCTTGTTCGATTCATTTTACATCCGTACTATGGACAATATGACCTATTTATGTGTCGATGTGCTGTAAAACACCATTTATTCATTTTTTATTTTTAGTATAAGAAGTCTGAGACTAAGTGCAGGTCCGCAATGCCACATATATACATTGATAAATTCATAGATTTTTTGAAACTGTGCTTACCTACACACTGGCTGACACAAGGCTCTTGATGTAGTTATACAGATTACTGTGAGACTGGGAAATGACTGTAAAAACAGGCTGTGGTAACACAATGCACACTGACACTGCCTCATTTAAACAGACCTGAAAAATAACATATTGTTTCATTTAATTTTAATATTAATAACTATGTTCAACTTTCTTAATGCTATCAATGCCAGCTTTCCATAATAGTTTTCTTAAAACACAACTGGACTTTCTGGATACTGTCCAAAATGTAAGACTGGCATTCATGAATAAGTAGTATTTTCAAGGCTTACATTTTCATCAATCATTCATCACTCATCTGTTCTAAAAATGATCAGAATTAAGTTAATATATATGAACCACCACCATTTCATATGTTTCGATCTTAAACACTTGTCCTACACTACAGTACAGTAATTAAAAGTGTATTTACTTACACAAATCCCTACACAGGCTACAGACAATCAGACAATCCATGCCATGACCCATTTCATTTGCTTGCCAGCTTGGTGTGTTTCACTAATTCTCCGACATAGATGATATATCTATTGTAAATTACGCACTCACTCAAGTCAGTCATGTAAAACTTGGAATTATATATGATCACTGTTTCGATAAAGGTCTAACAACTTAATTCCACTCCTGTACAAATGTCTATGTGTGTAACTCAGTATGCATGCATCTGCATAATTTAACCTTTGAATACGTGTACACCGTGTGTGTGAGCTATTTTTAGCACATCGTTTGGACTGTGGCAATGGAAATACAGCAGTTCAGTTCAATTCACAATTTAGTTTTTTATCAGTATTTATTAGTGACAGTGCGAACTTGTCCAGGGAGAAGTGAGGGTTTATGGCGTATAACTGACTGGCCCTTGGCTGTGTGTTTTTCTGTGTCGCCGCCATTTTGAATAGCCTCTGAAAGAGTGATATGCAGGTACCAGCTTTCAAAACGGGCACGCAAAATGTATATTCACGAAAAAATAAGAAATTTTCAAAAAAGGTAGATCAGGTAATGATCTTCGACTCCTGGCAATTTCAACAATATTTAAGAATATACAATTTTTGTACCCGTTTTGAAACATTGGCAATTTCGAAGAAAACAAAAACTATATTTTTTCGATCTTCGCATTTGTACCGCGATTTCCGACTATGATATCTCAATAAAACCTGTCAACACGATTGTTTGATGAATCTCCGACATAATAACTGACTTCTGATATGATTTGTGTTCTTTGCCATCTAGTATAAGCTTTAAACTAGTGTTTCTAAAAAGAATACTATAAAGTCCGCGCATCTGCACGTGCTTGCAAAATGGGAACTACGTTGCCTCCAACACTTATGTTTGAGTTATGCGGTTCAGGCACGTGAAATGACTTGTATGCTCCCGTACTGATATAGTGAAAAATATATATTTGTTCAGCTTTTTTTCAAGATTTTTAGAGCCCTTTAAAATAAACCTTGTTTGAAAATAGCGTATCAAACCCTTTATTTACAATCACGCGGAAAAAATGTGATATACAGTACCTTAAATACTATTCGTCTATTTTGATGAAAACGTATTAGTAATTATTTTTTATTTCGATCACGGGGCGTCCGTGGCCGAGTGGTTAACGTCTCTGACTTGAAATCACTTGCCCCTCACCGCTAGGTTCGATCCCTCAGGGACCTAGGAATCTTTATGTGAGGAAGCTATCCAGCTGGCTTGCGGAACGTCGGTGGTTCTACCCAGGTGCCCGCCCGTGCACGAAAATTGCCCGGAGGGGCACCTTGGGTCTTCCTCTACCAATGGAAGCTGGAAAGTCGCCATATGACCTTAGCTATTGGTGCGACTATAAAATCCAATTCAATCAATTCAGTTATTTCGATCATTATTATTTTATTCAAACCCTGATTTCATTTAAGTAAGACATAATCCCGGATACCCAAGACTTATGTTATGCCCCGTCATGTAGCGGGCGTATAGTGTTACTCTTGTCCGTCCGTTCGTACGACTGTCAGTCATTCCGTTTTGCTTTTTAAAGTTTTTCCTAATCTGCATTATAACTTCTTAGATACCGGAATCCGTAAAGTGTTCAAACGTCACACATGTTTACATATCTATAAGACAGCAGTATGTTCCTAACAAAGGTAGGTAAATATGAAAGGCCTTGACCTACTTTTCGCCCTTCGTTAAATTACATTGAAGTTTTATTTTATGTGAATGACAACGCTAAAGCGGGGCACGTGACCCATGGATACAATTTGTAGTTTCTAGTTTTGACACGGATCTAAAATAAAATATACAAATCCATGTATATACTCAATTATTGCTATCATAAGTTATATTGCGTTAAATTGTATCATGGTACGAATATAGTTAATGGAAGAGATGACGATGAAGTGACTCAAACAATCACCGGAAATATGTGAAAGAGGAAGCAAATCTGAAGTTTTCGTGTCCATGAAATATATACTTGTATGTTTGTTTAAATATATAATTTAATTGTTTATTATAAAGTTTAATAAGTATTATAAAATTATTTCCTTTTGGTGAGGTCGATATGTGTATTTATCGACCTGAGAAAATTCAAAAAGCGATAGCAGCCTCGGTCGATATCACTTTTCTCAGGTCGACAAATACACATATCGACCGAACTTAAAAGGCAACAATTATTTTATTATTAAATCAAATTATGCATGGAATTTTGAAATTTGAAATTTTGAATTTTGAATTTTGAAATTTTGAAATTTTTGAATTTTGAAATTTTGAATTTTGAAATTTTGAATTTTGAAATTTTTGAATTTTGAATTTTGGAATTTTTGAAATTTTGAATTTGGAATTTTGGAATTTAGAAATTTTGAATTTTTGCAATTTTAGAATTTTGAACATTCATGGAAATTGAATTTTTCATACTAATTTTTCACAAAATTATGTTTAACTCCGCCCACAGGTCAATATACAAAAGTCAATATACGTTTTTCAGGTCAATATAACTTTTTATTTTTAATCATGTGATCAACTTTTAACCAATTGTATTTATTGAATAATTTGATTTAATAATAAAATTGTATATTAATAATGTCTAATTCCAAATATGTTTTTCACTATCTTGGCGTTCTGTTTAAAGGTGCGGGATATGAAAATACAACTGGCATACACGTATATTAGCCTTATTGGTAAGTAGGCCACAGGGGGTCTAGGGTGCACCAAACCTCACACTTACCTCAAACATATATATATATATATATTCACATATTGATATTATTTACCGATATCATGCATATTCATTTTTGATAAACATGTAACTCACTACATTTTCTTTCTTATTGTGTCAAGTAACTTATTTTAAATATAAATATAACAATAATAATATGATGTTACTCTGCAAACATATTACTGGAGAAAGGAAATATTATTTTCGAATCATGTATTCATGCATTTTATGTAGAAGATAGGCATTTGTATATTTTCAACTATGCATATATACTGAAAAAAATTAAGTAAATTTACAGCCTAACTTCTATGGTGATGTGATTTATAAACTTCATAAAATTTTGGTCATGATCACTTTCATACTATCTTTGTTAAACGTGTTAAAAAGTTTATCAAAAGAGGTTATGACCTTATCATTTTGCAACGTACTGCATGCTTGGTGGTGGACCCTTTTACAGATCGCCACTATGCTTTCCACTTTAATTGTACGATGACCGGACAGGCTGTGGACCCTATGATGACGCCTACCTAAAGCCCATTGGGACGGTGGCGTTTGATGTTTGTCCATGATCTTTCTTGTCGTGCCCTTAATGGTGTATTCTCTTACTGCTCTGGTTTCTGCCAAGTCATTGAGTACCTTCATTGTGGCTTTCTAGGCTATTGTTTTTTTGTATTATATTTACACGAGCATATTTGTGTTTTACTTATATTGCCCATTGATGCTGCCTTGTTGGTTAGAGATTAGATCATGGCGGGGATTTCGTTATTTACACTGTCCTGTTTTAATGGGATGACAGTAGGGTAAGTGTGAGGTTTGGTGCACCCTAGAACCGGTTTAAAAACCCCAGTGGCCTACTTTGCCACTGACCGTTCCAAGGCGGTAGCTCTATTGTCAACCCTTTTGTGTTTGTGATGTCGTTTGCATTTTTTATTACTTTTGCCTTTTCGTTTGTCTGTTTGCGTGTTTGTTTTGGTGTTTTGTGGTTGACTGTCGTCCTTAAATGCTGCTTTCCCTGTCCGATATGTTTATCCTTCTTTAGCAAGCTCTTATGTACAGTTAGCTTAAAAACATTAAATGCTATTTTATAATGTGAAGTATTATAAAACATGTGCATGACATAGGGTGATTTCTCTTTCACTAGAGTATGCGCGAGTGAGTTTGCCATGCAATTTACTTGCTAAACTTATTTCTTTCAGAACACTTATACTATATGGTTCATATAATATACTATATACTATCGAATATGCACCATATATGTATGTTATATAGTTGTTGTTTCTGTTGTTTTTTGTCTATATAATTGTATTATCAAGTCCTTGTTTGCAGTACAGTGCGGACCTACGATACCATTGCGTTCGGACGCTGTAGTTTCTATAGGACCCTATATCTCATTTTATTTATATAGACCTGCAGCAATACATTATCAAATATGCATTATTGTATATTTCATTTATTTACATGTTTCAGCTTCATTTCAAGTATGCGCCATTTTGTATTTCCTATATATATATACACATGTATCAGTATTTTCTCAAATATGTACACATTTTTGCGGATACACACTCATATATATACTACACTCACCCGCATACACATATTATTTACACATATATGCACATAGGATTTTTCTAGGGTATTGTAGGCATTTAGTATGTCTATGATTATGTTGTATTAACTGTTAGGATATGTATGGATTACTTTTTTTTTTTTAAAAAAAAAGACAAAGTTTAATACAAAACAATTTAAATATATAAATTAAAAAAATTGTAAAGAAAAAGGTAGAGAAGTAGACAATAGTGTTTTACTATGTCGATTGTTGGTGGTGTTCCTGCATTTTGCAGTATTTCATTGAGGTTTAGTAAAATCAAATAAGTCTGTATCTATAAGCCTATTTTACCTATGTTTATATATCGACACCACATAGCTTCAAATCGTGCAACTTTTAAATTTGTATATGCTATCCACTTTTCCACTTTGTATAAAGATATAATATGTTTTTTAAAAATATTTAACAATGGGATTTGTAATTGCATCTTTTGTTGATAAATGAAGAATTTGGCCTGTAGGAGTATTTTGCTCAAAATGTTATCAAATTTATTATTTCCAAATAGAATATCTGTTTCGGAACAAATTGTCAGTGCTGTATTACATTTATGCCTGATGTATTATGCCAGGTCTAACCAAAACTGTTTTGCAACAGTTTCTTCACAATTCCAAAATAGGTGATGAATGGTTTCAGGTAAAATATTGCAAAAGCTGCAAACATTGTTATCTAGAATATTCATTTTAGTCAATAAATAGTTAGTTCCCAGAATTCTGTGGTTGATTTATATTGTAACCAAAGCAGTTTAGGGTCTTCGTTATTTTGAATGGTATTGCATATATTGATTCAAATTTATACATTTACAACTTCATTTTGCAATTTTATCAATGACTTGGGGTAAATGTGTTTTGTATTTAACAGATCATAAATGAGTCTACATCATTTGCTGTGCTTTTGAATTAGTGATATGGTAAGAGGGCGTAAAGGGTTTGGGCTATTGCTGGGCAGATGATCAAAATTTAATTTAGTCAAGTAGTTTCTTATAGCAGTAATAAGACCTTCATATTCTAAGAAATTAGACCTAATATCATACCGATCCGTGAATTCTCTGTAGGTCAGTAAAATGGTTTCCATTCGAGTTTAAAGGGTCGTTAATTAATAAAATACCTCCTGTTTACCATCTTCTATGGTAAACGCTTGAACCTTCGACCTGTCTGGAATGTGCCATATATTAACTGAATGAAACGGATGACAGGAAACTAATTTTACTTGTTCAGTAAAATATTTATAATCGGAAAGTACTTCTTTCCAAAATGGATTGTGTACTCTGTTTAAGTTCTGTTTTATATAGTCACTTCCAAAGTTAATTAATTAAGCCTGTGAAAATTGGACATGTTGTTTTCACTAGTTGAGTATATGTATTGTGTCTCGAATATTCTGCGGATCCAAGTTATTTTTAAATCTGAAATAAATTGTTCAATATCAATCATTCTTAGTCCTCCAAATTTATGACCTTGTATTATAATGGTTCTATTATTTCATCTTTTGAATTGTGATGCGCTGGCTTCATAACCTCTGCTCACAACTAAATTCCATTTTGTTTATTTCGCTCTTCGGGGCATTTAATTTTATTAGATACTGGGACCATACGCCGCTGGACATGGAATGGTAAAGTAAGTAGCATGTCCACAGCCATATGCATGCCATCTTCGGGATGGTTAAAATTCTGTACTATTGATTTTATGAATATTGAGTTCTGCTCAACCCGGGCTAGAAGGCTTGAGCGGTAGCTAGCATATTTCACTACCGTTCATGAAAAGTCTCAGTCAAACCGAGACTGCAATATTGTGTATGTGTCGTGTTTGGCCGTTTCCAAAGATCCACTCTCATATTCTTCCAAAGAAATTTATAAAACATATTCTGGATAAGTTTAATTTTATGATTATGTTTCGAAAGTGCTAGACTTTTTAGAACCACAATCTTCCCTAAAGGGGTAAATATTCGTTTGTCCAACATGCAAGTAGTTTTTTATTTCTTCGATTTTAAGATCATTGAAATCAATTTATTGAGAACCTTACTCCTAGTACAGTGAAAATACCCTTTTCCCAATATAAATTGCATTCTGGACATAACTGTGTGGCACTTCCTTTTTTTTATCTGAACCAGATAGCCTTAGTCTTGTCAGCATTTATCTTAAGGCCGGAAATAGTGCATAGAATTATAATGTCATCATTGTGTGTAAAAGTGAGTCTTTGGAGCCATCTAGAGTCAAACTCGCATCATCAGCATATTGTGATACTAAAAATTCCTTTAATATTTGGATTGTTTCTTAGCAACACAGATAGTACTTCGGCACAAAGAATGAACACGTAGGGTGACAACGAATCCCCTTGACGACAGCCTCTGTGTAAATAGAACCAGTCTGAAATATGTCCATTAACAATAACACAAGACTCAATATTGTGGTAGAATTTTTTAAAACAAAACTGATAATTGAAGGGCCAAAATTAAAAAAATGTAAAAATTTTGTCATGAAATTCCAAGAAACAGTGTCAAAAGCAGTCGCGAAGTCTATCAAGAGTAGTAGCCCTGTAATATTATATTTCTCAGCATAAAATAGTATGTCATACAGTAATCTTATATCTGTTCCCATAAATCTGCCTGGTAAAAAGCCTGTTGGATCCTCAAGAATGATAGTACACAACACATTTTTATTCTAAAGGCTATGGATGCTGATGCTATTTTATAAGAGACATTTAAAGGGAGATAGGTCTCCAGTTTTTCAAATATAATTTATCTTTATTACCTTTCGGAATACAGGTGATAACTCCTTGCTTTTGTGTTACTAAAAGTTCTCCTTTTAAGTATACATAAATTATTGTCCTAACTAAAAGATGACCTATATTGTTACTGAAAAAATTATAGAATTCAACTGTGAATCCAGAGTTACCTGGGCTCTTGTTATTCGACATTCTTTGTATTTAACATTTCTGTATAACTAAGAGAACCTTTCATAGATTCTTTTATATTTTCACTTAATTTTGGTATGTTAAAGTCTCTAAGTAAAACATTTAAATCTGTATATGTTGTCTCTTTTGCTTCATATAGTGTTTTAAAATGTGTTTTTTTTCTATCAAAATGTCTTCCTTTTTTTAAAGGTATTTCCTGATGTTGATATTAAACAATTCATACATTTTGAGACGTAATTTCTATTTTCCAGATTGCAAAAATAACTAGAAATCTTTTCTCCTTCATTTATCCATCTTGCCTTAGATCGCACAAAAAATACTCTTTTTTTTTTTACGGAGTAAAGTGTAGTTGGTGGTGGACCCTTTTACAGTTCGCCACTATGCTTTCCTCTTTAATTGTACGATGACCGGACATGCTGTGGACCCTATGATGACGCCTACCCTAAAGCCCATTGGGACGGTGACGTTTGATGTTTGTCTATCACCTTTCTTGTCGTGCCCTTAATGGTTTATTCTCTTGTTGCTCTGGCTTCTGCCAAGTCATTGAGTACCTTCATTGTGGCTTTCTATGCTATTGTTTTTTTGTATTAAATTTACACGAGTTTATTTGTGTATTTACTTATATTGCCCATTGATGCTGCCTTGTTGGTTAGAGATTAGATCATGGCGGGGATTTCTTTATTTACACTGTCCTGTTTTAATGGGATGACAGTAGGGTAAGTGTGAGGTTTGGTGCACCCTAGAACAGGTTTAAACCCTAGTGGCCTACTTTGCCACTGACCGTTCCAAGGCGGTAGCCCTATTGTCAACCCTTTTTGTGTTTGTGAGGTCGTTTCTATTTATTATTACTTTTGCCTTCTTGTTTGTCTGTTGCGTGTTTGTTTCTGTGTTTTGTGGTTGACTGTCCTCCTTCAATGCTACTTTCCCTGTCCGATCTTTTTATATTTCTTTATTTTCTTTTTGAAGTATATCTATTTCTTTTAAAACACATTCTTCCTTATTTATATTCATTTTATATTCAACCTTTGTGTGTTTGTGATGTCTTATATTGCCTTTTATTCATCTTTATATATAGTTGTTGTTTGTTTGTGTGTGTTTGTGGTTGACTGTGTCCTTGTATGCTACTTTTCCTGTTCGATTTTTAGATCTATTTCCAAACCATTATACCAATTATCTTTAATCTTGGTCAAAAATATAGTATGGTTTTAGATGTACAATTGCACGGATTTAAACAGCTTACTTTCCCTTAGACTGTTCTGTCTGTTCTTATGCAAAAATCTGGCTTCTGTATTTTTTAATAAAAACAGTACATGATTGTTTCGATTTTATTAAATAACAGCGATAGATATTTTGTTGAGGCGTTTCGAAAGGTAATAAACATTTGTCGGATCACGGCGTGTGCGTTGGGGACATTACTAGCATGAAAAGGGTAGTTTTTTCTTTCATGTTTTACTACGTTTTCCATATACAGATTTTCCTTTGTTATATTTGTTTATTATTTTAACCCAGAAAATTATCCTACACTTCTGTTTTCTTCTGTTTCCCTGGAAATGGATGCATGCGTTCCTCGTTTTCAGAATCCGATTTTTTGGTTACCTTGCCTATTGTATTGTGTTAAACGTAATTTGATAGGCTGGCGGACTTAATTCATCCAATCAACGTTCATTTTTAGTTAAGCGATTCAAACAACAACAAGCAAGGTTTTAAGCAAGCGTAAAATAGCTGCCGAGAGAAAATAGCAATTTTTCTGGGTAGGAACTTGGAACAAAGTTTAACATAATGACAGACCAAGTCACGGGGGTTAAAACAATATTCAAAAAAGAGTTTTTACGGAGACGTAAACACGCCATGACCGTTTTTTTACCAGACACTTTCTTCCCAATTTGTGCTACCAAACATTTTGAATCAAGGTGAGCGAGTCCTTGACATGCCTTACAAATTGATTACATATTTACCTTTGTAGCACGAAGTGCTAAAGTACACATCAGCACAGAAATATAATTACTCACATGTATGGGATGCGTTTGAGTTAGCGTGCATTACAACACAGATAAACTGTTCATTGCTACCATTGTAATTATAAGATTGCGTTATCGAAGTGAAAAAATTCAAAGAAACTATTCATTACTACCTTACCTTGTGCAATTACTAAAACATTATAAGAGTAAACAAGCAAGCTTTTACGCAAGCGTAAAATAGCTGCCGAGAGAAAATAGCATTATATCTTGGTAGAAACTGGCAAGAGAGTTTAACATAATAACAGATCAAGCTACGTGTGTTAAAACAATATTTAAAAAAAAATTGTTGCCACGAGGGTTGATGTCTTATTGTAGAACCTTTAAAGCAGCTGTTACTTTTAGCTTATAAAACACAAATTAGTTGCGTTGACAAACATTACACAACTACCATTGTTGAAAATTACTAAAGAGAAATAAAATCGTTTCGACGGAATTCAGTAGCGATAGAAAAAGGCTGGTAAGACGAACGCGCTACGAATGGAGCTAAGTGGGACAGTCATGTGACGTAAGACATACTGTGATTAAAACCTAATGCACAAATGGTATCACATGACCAACAGAAATATATCACATGACCAACGGATATGTATCACATGACCAACAGAAATGTAAATATTGCACAACAGAAATATAAATAATGCAATACCAAAATTAGAAATATAATCAAAATCTTCAAATTAACGAATTGATAATTTTTGAATTTCGAATTTTTAAATTTTTGAATTTTTGAATTTTGAATTTTGAAATTTAATATTGAATTTTGAAATTTTGAATTTTGAATTTTAATTTTGAATTTTACAATTTTGAATTTTGAAATTTTGAATTTTGAATTTTCAAATTTTGAAATTTGAAATTTTGAATTTTGAAATTTTGCAATTTTAATTGTTTGAAATTTTGAATTTTGAAATTTGAAATTTTGAAATTTTTGAATTTTGAATTTTTGAATTTTTGAAATTTGAAATTTACACAAACTGTTCATTGCTACCATGTGTAGTTATCAAAGTGAAAAAACTCAAAGAAACTATTCATTACTACCTTACCATGTGCACTCAAAGAAACTATTCATTACTACCTTACCATGTGCAAATAGTAAAGTAATATAAGAGTCTGCTGCCTTCGGCAGCAGAATAAAACTGGAACGGTGTAATTCGTCGACGAATATCATTTCATCGTCGACGATCACGTCGGAGGCATTTACTGAAAATTTCAATCAACAACGCTAATGGTTGGTAATGTTTTTAATTCGCCACCATATTTTCTTAAAACTTTTAACAATACATTTGTTTCTAATTTTGCATGCAGCAGAAGTTTGAATTTAGCATGTGAAATGTTTATTTCTCAACCGATTTTGAAATGTATTTTTATTTACCAGCAAAAATGTCTGTTTAAAATGACATACAAACAAGTATAAAAAATAGATATAAAAATCGATCAGGAAAAGTAGCATTCAAGTACGACAGTCAACAACAAACACACAAATCACACATAGAACAGGATATGCAGCTTTCACAGAACACAGTAAACCCAAAAACATGTAAACATACAAATATGAATGGCAATGTTAAAAAGGAATAAAGACATATGAAGTCACAAACACAAAAAGGGTTGACAATAGGGCTACCGCCATGGAACGGTCAGTGGCAAAAAAGGCCGCTATGGTTTTAAACCAGGTTCTAGGGTGCACCAATCCTCACACTTACCGTACTGTCATCCGAATAAAACACACAGTTTAAATAAAGAAATCTCCGACATGAACTATTCTCTAACCAACAAGGCAGCATTAATAGGCAATATAAGTAAAACACAAAGATGTTCGTGTATATATAAATTCAAAAATAAAATAGCCTAGAAAGCCACAAAGAAGGTACTCAATGACTTGGCAGAAGTCAGAGCAAAAAGAGAATAAACCATCGAGCTACCAGTTGAATTTTATCTGAAAAGTCCAAAAACACTTAGGCTGAAACAAGCGCACCAAACAATAGTGAATTGTGATATTTATTACATGGCCACACTGCATGTAATGTGACTAAATACAAACTATTTTGCACCACGGCATCTTTTAAATATGTGTTGCTTGCTGTGTGTGTCTAGAATATTGACTCTGCATGCTAAAATCACTAACATATGCATTCGACGATAATTCTAAGTTGCCGTCATATTGCCTTCAATATGTAGCGATAGTTATTCGTTTGATGGTACTTCATAAAATGATTATTTTAAGTACTTTTGTCCGGTGATCGGTTGGTATTAAACACTTTTCTGAAATATAGTTGCAACGATATTAATTGAACATAACCAAATACAACAGCTCTTTTATTCTTATATGTCACATTCAAGATGATGTTTAGACGTGCAATCACTGGCTATATAACCAGCTGTATTATCATCATCTTATACAGGAAGACTGTCGCAACCACGTAAGTTATACATTTATAAACATTAAAGGTACATAAGGCAGTCTTGATTTTTTATTGGTTTATTTCTATTTTGATTAGTTCAAAACAAACTGTTTTTGCGTGTATATATATATATATATATACATGCATGAAGTTAACATTACGAGATCCGATTATTAACATTTAAGCACCATCCAACCCCTTCTCCAAGACGCGAAAGCGGGGTTGGCTAGGGTATGAAATAAAACCTTATTTTCGGTTTAAAAAGGTTGCATATTGTAAAATTAAAACATTTATGGGCAATATTAAACAGGTTATCGCATTTTATTCAGTAAAAATGTATTTAAACGTGTTTTATTGTAGAAAATTCGTTATAAAATCCTGCTAAAATAAGCTTTCCCATCGCTTAATGGAATAAACAAATAAAGAAAGATGTATAGGGTATCCAAAATGTCAACAATCTGAAATTAGATAGATTTAAATTATCGCATGAATACGAATTTTATTTTTTTGTTTACTGGTTATTATATTCGTTAACCATCAGTCAAGGAAGACGTGTTACAAATCATGTTCAAAACGTCAATCAATAAAATCTTTAAAATTATTTGCACACATTGCATCAATTGATAGGATAATCAATGTGCCTCCGGGCTATAAACAGGAGTCCGATACCGGAAGAAGTTCGAATTAACGGATTATGGGTGAACTCCAAGTATCGGAAAAAACAGAATGAAATAAACAAAAACTGACAGGAAACTGCAACGAAATATATTATTTGTAAGAAAATATGTGGGTTTTTTTTTACATTTTGCTTGAAAGAGAATTCATGAACACGCGAAAAATCCAAGACCAAGTGATTCGCGATATTAAAGGGGTTGATGCACTATTTTCAAACACGATTTATTTAAAAGGCTCTGAAATACTCGAAAAAAACTGAAAGAAATATCAAAATGCCATGAAAAATAAAGAAGATATGACCGATTGAAAATTTGCAAAGAACATAAATGGAGGCGGCCATCTTGGAATGATGACGTCATCGCATCTTTTTACTATAAATGGCATATAGACAAAACACACATTTTAAAGCAAAAAAAATTACTGCAAATTGATTAAACACTAAATATACCGATGTAAAATGTATACATGTTATGCTTATTAGCTCTACTGTTCAAAGATCAGCAGAGCTTATGCCGTGGTGCGGTGTCCGTCACCCGTCGTCCGTCTGTCCGTCCGTAAACTTTTTATTGTAGCGACTACTCCTCTGAAACTACTTAACTGATTTTCATGAAACTTTACAGAAATGTTGCCCATGAAGTCTAGTTGATCCTAGCAAAAATGCATGTTGATGTGAAATCCAAGATGGCCGCCAAAGATAAAAATATAATTTAAAAAAACAAGTTTGTAGACTACTTCGTGAAAACTATAAGTGATATTGATATGGGACTTTTTCTAAAATTATCAGCATAACAGGAATGTTGCTCTTAATTTCTAGTTGATCCTAGCAAAATTTCAGGTCGGCCGGAAATTCAAGATGGCCGCCACGGCTGAAAATAGATTTTCAAAAAACAAGTTTGTAGCAACTACTTATTGAAAACTATAAGTGATATTGTTATGGGAATTTTTTCTAAAATGATCAACATGACATGATGTGGTCCTTGTCGAAAATCGTTTTGGTTCGACATTAAACATGGCTGCCAGTGGCCATCTGTGTTTACATAGAGTTATATAGTAAAACCTTGTAGCGACTACTGTTCTGAAACTACTTGACACATTTTCATGAAGCTTCACAGGAATATTGCTCTTGATGTCTAATTGATCCTAGCAAAATATAAAGTCGACATGAAATTCAAGATGGTCGTCACGGTTAAACATAATTTTTTGAAAAACAAGTTTGTAGCGACTACTTCTTAAAAATATTAAGTGATATTCATATGGGACTTTTTCTAAAATGATCAGTATGACATGATGTTGATCTCTGTCAAAAATCATTCTGATTTGACATAAAACATGGCTGCCAGCGGTCATCTTTGTTGACAAAGGGTTACATGTATATAGTAAATACTTGTAGCGACTACTGCTCTGAAACTGCTTGAATGATTTTCATGAAACTTAGCAGAAATGTTGCTCTTGATTTGTAGTTGATCCTAACAAAATTTCAGGTCGGCCTAAAATTCAAGATGACCGCCATGGCTAAAAAAAGATTTTAACAAACAAATTTGTAGCGACTACTTCTTGAAAACTATAAGTGATATTGATATGGGACTTTTTCTAAAATGATCAGAATGACATGATGTTGGTTTTTGTTGACAATTATTTTGATTCAATAAATATGGTTGCCAGCTGCCATTTTTGTTTACATAGAATTACATAATATAAAAACGTTTAACGACTACTCTAAAACTACTTGACAGATTTTCATGAAACTTCACAGGAATGCTGATCTAGCTTTCAGAACCTGCCAGTAGAGCTTCAAGGTCGTTGACCTCTTTTTTTTATTTGCAGTGATTTGCTTTGCTTTTTAAGGCATTTTTTTACTATTCATTAGAGTGAAAAAATATATTTTCAGCTTTTTTAGAGCCCTTTAAAATAAACATTGTTTGAAAATAGCGCATCAACCTCTTTAAAATCACGCGTAAATAATGTGATCTACAGTACATTGAATACTATTAGTCTATTTTGATGAAAACGTATTAGCAAGTCCTTTTTATTTGGATCATTATTATTTTATTCAATCCCTGATTTGCAAGACTTATTTTATGCTCAGTCATGAAAGTGTAGCGGGCATCATTACGTGGTCCGAGTATTAACGTTCATACCCCATCCAACCCCTTATCCAATAAGGGAAAACGGGAGTGGCTGTGGTATAAAACAAAACCTCAATTTCGGCTTAAAAAGGTTTTGATATTGTAAAATAAAACATTTGATAGGTAATTTTAAACAGGTAATCGCATTTTTCCATTAAAAAATGTTGTTTAACACGTTTGTTTTATTAAATATACTTTATAAAATCCTGTTAATATAAGCTTTCCCAATGCTTAATGGAATTAAGGCCGGACAACGTAATATAAAGTGTTACTCTTGTCCGTCCGTACGACTGTCAGTTATTCCGTCTGTAAGGACGAACACGTTTTACTTTTTAAAGTTTTTCGTAATCTCCAATAAAACTTCTTAGACACCGAAATCCGTAAAGATTTCAAACGTCACACATGTTTACATATATATATGACAGCAGTATGTTCATATTTATGTGAATGACAGCGCCAAAGCGGGGCACTTGACCAGTGGATACAATTTCTAGTTTTGACACGGACCTAAACTAGAATGTACAAATGCGTGTATATACTCAGTTATTACTATCATACATATATCTGGTGTTGAACTCAGTTATTACTATCTTACATGTATCTGGTGTTGAGCTCAGTTATTACTATCATACATGTATCTGGTGTTAAACTCAGTTATTACTATCATACATGTATCTTGTGTTGAACTCAGTTGTTACTATCATACAGGTATATTGTGTTGAACTCAGTTATTACTATCATACATGTACAGCTATAGAACCGTTTTATTACCGAGCACAAACTAGTTTGAAACGATAGCTAAACGAAATCAAAACGCGGCACAACACAAACGCGTTTAACTGGGTTTCTGCGGATTAACCAATGAACATTGAACGTTTCCAACGTTTTTTCTGCTGTAAACGGGTTTGTCTCATTCCGTGTTTTTGCGTTTGTAAGTTTAACCAATCAGGTTGCTGATATTTAGTTTGGCCATTCAGAACACGAAACGCCTAAACTGTAAATGGTGACTGAGCAAACGGTTAAAAACGGGTTTCTGCGTTTTTCCGTTTGACCAATGAGAATGCAGATCATTTAACCACTAAAACATTCCGTTGCGCTACATAATTATTTCGTAGCAGACGCATACTATTTTATATTAGTGGCGATACTCTGTTAAGCTATACATGTTGTTGTATAAATAATGAGTTACATAGCTATATGATACATGTATATTTATTTGCGTTAATGGGATTAACACTTTAAGTGGACTTAATAAACAGGCGCCGCGCATGAAATGAATGACACGCTTACTGCGTGTGTGTGTACTAGGTGTTAATTGTGTAATCGTAATAACTGACACGCTGAATGGCGGAGTTGACTATACGTATTAAATATAAGGGGTTAAACAATTACACATGATTATATTGATCACTATTCGGTTCTTAGAATACATTTAATGCAAATCAAACGTAAATGTTTAAAGAGTCAAACATACTTTATATCTGGGACGTCCTACAGAGCCCTGTTTATATATACGGCTTTTATTGTGCTTACACAACATGGGTATAGCGATACAAACTAATTATAACAAATTAACTTTAAACGTATGATAAATACAAATACACAAAACAATTTAACGAATCGACATATTAAGAAAATTTCATTCGGCGGATCCAACATGCAGCTGTTCAAAGTACACGCATATTTCAATGCGTCAAATACTATTTATTGTTTACTAATTGCATGTAATAAAGTATTATGTGAAAAAGTGTTATTACATCTATAACAGCAACGTTTTGGAGTTTCACATTCATAATCCTGTTTTTTTTTAATAATTTACAAACTTCAAAAATGGGATTTTGATTTCAGATAACTATTTGATAAAACACAATAACAAAGAGGAAAAAGCATGCAAACATATAGCTACTAGTGGATATTAACATGTATCTAAGAGAAGCAACAGATATGTATGTATAAACGTTGACGTATTTTTTTAATTAAAACCAAAAAATAAAAATAATAAGCGTAAGAAACAACAATATTATAACTTATCAATAACTTAAAATGTTACGATTAATTTCATGAAGGTCTGCGCTCCCGTTATTGAACGATAACGTGAGCAAATTAACGATAAACTAAGACCATACTTTGCTCTAGATATGATTTATATTCATAATCAAGGATCGTTGTCAGTCTTTCATGTTTTTATTCTGATGATTACTGATTTGACGCACCAAGTGTACATGTCTAATGAAAATTGTACTAATTAAATGCTATACAACAAACCAATTAGCCGAAATGCCATCTGACCACCCGTCGCCATATTT
Organism: Cyrtodaria siliqua; assembly: GCA_037043455.1. Taxonomy (NCBI): domain Eukaryota; kingdom Metazoa; phylum Mollusca; class Bivalvia; order Adapedonta; family Hiatellidae; genus Cyrtodaria; species Cyrtodaria siliqua. The sequence continues at coordinate 252,436 of JAWPHD010001467.1, read as the reverse complement.
AGTATGTATTCGTTATTTACATAAAATGTATTATGGTAAACACTATAAACTAAATTTTACGGCTTTTTGTTATATTATGAACTAAATTATTTATCTCAAATTAGAAACAAGCATGTGACATGTATGTTACTTTAATAAATATATCAACTTGATTAGTTCAAATACAGCAATAAACATAATATATAATTATTGTTTTTGACCAGTTATGTAGACGCAAATTCAACGGGCTGTTTAAATAACGTGTAGTAACGGGTGAATAATTATCAAAATGGAATGAAAAATAAAGACGATTAGACCATGTGAAGCTTATTTTGAAACGAAACGGATAGGTAGCCTTCCCGACCCCCACATCCACAAACACACCCCACTTCCACTCCACGCCATCCAACACACACACGTGCACACACACACACACACACACACATAAACGCGCTGTCCGTCCATCTGTATCATTACATGCTGTTGTGTTTCATAAGTTTATTTTAATTGAATTTGTTTTCAAACGTTTATTTATATGTATAACGCATTCAATGAAATCGCATCGAAACAGAGTCAGGTAATTAAACTGTGATTGCAACTAATAAAGCTAAGTTGATAATGCTTAATTATACTCATTCTCCATAAGACAGCTACCTCGCTAGCTCAATGTAAGGCATTGTGCTTGAAACTATATATGTATTGTAACAGAGTCATGCATGGGGGACTTAATTTACGCTGATATTATATTTCTATAACTGGTAGAATCTAGCCATTGAATTATACATGTATGATGTGGTCAGCTGATAAAGCGGGGGTTCATAAGTGGTTAAGTGACACCATCCTGTATACCAGGACATGGATGAGATTTGAACTTTATTTTAACAAAAGACGTAGGATGATTTTGTTTCCTCATTAAGTAGTGTCATTCAATTGACCAATCAAACGCTGACCAATGTATGATCATCATATTAGTGATACTTAACTTAAGACTCGACATCCTGCAGAAACAGGATTCGTGTAGGGGGGTTGATTTTCGATTTTGCCATTATCAAATCTCGCTCTCGTTTTTCGCGAGATTTCGAGTTCTGGGTGTCTCAATGAGTAAACAGTGTTAAATTGTTCTAGACACATTTTAGAACGTATCATGCACAAATATCGTGCGAGTGCATTTTCTAGTTGTGTTAGTAATATAAGCTGTCGGAATATTGACCTTTTCTTGGTAAAATGGCTTTTTCACTGCCATTATAATGATACCTTAAAACCGAAAGTAGGTAGATGTGCGTTATTCAAAGATCATTATCCTCGTGTTTAATAAATTATTTAAAGTAATTCACTTTATTTATTACACTTAAATACGTCCCTACATTTTAATCGTATTAACCAAGTTATATATATAACTTTCTTGTAAACAGGAACGATTCATATTAATCTTGTCTACCAGCTATGAAATAAAAATAAAAGAATAAATAACATGATTAAGCATAGTAGTTTGAGAGTCTTTCAATTCTCCTTTAAATAACTTTCATACAAGTATATTCCACAAGCGAATATGTTTCGCAAAAAGTAATTTACTGTTGATACGGCATATATAAAATAACACAACTCTGCAATACATTTTTTTATTCCTACTATAAGATTTTATAAATCATGGGACGTTCATAGATATATAGCCACGCTAAAAACAATTAATTGAACAGTCGCTTATGTTGGGTTTTATTTACAGGTTGTTTATTGCAATCAAAATATTTAACATAATGACAAACCAAGTCACGGGGGTTAAAACAATATTCAAAAAAAGAGTTTTTACGGAGACGTAAACACGCCATGACCGTTTTTTTTCCAGACACTTTCTTCCCAATTTGTGCTACCAAACATTTTGAATCAAGGTGAGCGAGTCCTTGACATGCCTTACAAATTGATTACATATTTACCTTTGTAGCACGAAGTGCTAAAGTACACATCAGCACAGAAATATAATTACTCACATGTATGGGATGCGTTTGAGTTAGCGTGCATTACAACACAGATAAACTGTTCATTGCTACCATTGTAATTATAAGATTGCGTTATCGAAGTGAAAAAATTCAAAGAAACTATTCATTACTACCTTACCTTGTGCAATTACTAAAACATTATCAGAGTAAATAAAACTGGAACGGTGTAATTCGTCGACGAATATCATTTCATCGTCGACGATCACGTCGGAGGCATTTACTGAAAATTTCAATCAACAACGCTAATGGTTGGTAATGTTTTTAATTCGCCACCATATTTTCTTAAAACTTTTAACAATACATTTGTTTCTAATTTTGCATGCAGCAGAAGTTTGAATTTAGCATGTGAAATGTTTATTTCTCAACCGATTTTGAAATGTATTTTTATTTACCAGCAAAAATGTCTGTTTAAAATGACATACAAATAGTATAAAAGTAGATATAAAAATCGATCAGGAAAAGTAGCATTCAAGGACGACAGTCAACAACAAACACACAAATCACACATAGAACAGGAAATGCAGCTTTCACAGAACACAGTAAACCCAAAAACATGTAAACATACAAATATGAATGGCAATGTTAAAAAGGAATAAAGACATATGAAGTCACAAACACAAAAAGGGTTGACAATAGGGCTACCGCCTTGGAACGGTCAGTGGCAAAAAAGGCCGCTATGGTTTTAAACCAGGTTCTAAGGTGCACCAATCCTCACACTTACCGTACTGACATCCGAATAAAACATACAGTTTAAATAAAGAAATCTCCGACATGAACTATTCTCTAACCAACAAGGCAGCATTAATAGGCAATATAAGTAAAACACAAAGATGTTCGTGTATATATAAATTCAAAAAAAGCCACAAAGAAGGTACTCAATGACTTGGCAGAAGTCAGAGCAAAAAGAGAATAAACCATCGAGCTACCAGTTGAATTTTGTCTGAAAAGTCCAAAAACACTTTGGCTGAAACAAGCGCACCAAACAATAGTGAATTGTGATATTTATTACATGGCCACACTGCATGTTATGTGACTAAATACAAACTATTTCGCACCACGGCATCTTTTAAATATGTGTTGCTTGCTGTGTGTGTCTAGAATATTGACTCTGCATGCTAAAATCACTAACATATGCATTCGACGATAATTCTAAGTTGCCGTCATATTGCCTTCAATATGTAGCGATAGTTATACGTTTGATGGTACTTCATAAAATGATTATTTCAAGTACTTTTGTCCGGTGATCGGTTGGTATTAAATACTTTTCTGAAATATAGTTGCAACGATATTAATTGAACATAACCAAATACAACAGCTCTTTTATTCTTATATGTCACATTCAAGATGATGTTTAGACGTGCAATCACTGGCTATATAACCAGCTGTATTATCATCATCTTATACATGAAGAATGTACTGTCGCAACCACGTAAGTTATACATTTATAAACATTAAAGGGACATGAGGCAGTCTTGATTTTTTTATTGGTTTATTTCTATTTTGATTAGTTCAAAACAAACTGTTTTTGCGTGTTTATATATATATATATATACATGCATGGAGTTAACATTACGAGATCCGATTATTAACATTTAAGCACCATCCAACCCCTTCTCCAAGACGCGAAAGCGGGGTTGGCTAGGGTATGAAATAAAACCTTATTTTCGGTTTAAAAAGGTTGCATATTGTAAAATTAAAACATTTATGGGCAATATTAAACAGGTTATCGCATTTTATTCAGTAAAAATGTATTTAAACGTGTTTTATTGTAGAATATCCGTTATAAAATCCTGCTAAAATAAGCTTTCCCATCGCTTAATGGAATAAACAAATAAAGAAAGATGTATAGAGTATCCAAAATGTCAACAATCTGAAATTAGATAGATTTAAATTATCGCATGAATACGAATTTTATTTTTTTGTTTACTGGTAATTATATTCGTTAACCATCAGTCAAGGAAGACGTGTTACAAATCATGTTCAAAACGTCAATCAATAAAATCTTTTAAAATTATTTGCACACATTGCATCAATTGATAGGATAATCAATGTGCCTCCGGGCTATAAACAGGAGTCCGATACCGGAAGAAGTTCGAATTAACGGATTATGGGTGAACTCCAAGTATCGGAGAAAACAGAATGAAATAAACAAAAACTGACAGGAAACTGCAACGAAATATATTATTTGTAAGAAAATATGTGGTTTTTTTTTACATTTTGCTTGGAAGAGAATTCATGAACACGCGAAAAATCCAAGACCAAGTGATTCGCGATATTAAAGGGGTTGATGCACTATTTTCAAACACGATTTATTTAAAAGGCTCTGAAATACTCGAAAAAAACTGAAAGAAATATCAAAATGCCATGAAAAATAAAGAAGATATGACCGATTGAAAATTTGCAAAGAACATAAATGGAGGCGGCCATCTTGGAATGATGACGTCATCGCATCTTTTTACTATAAATGGCATATAGACAAAACACACATTTTAAAGCAAAATAAATCACTGCAACTTGATTAAACACTAAATATACAGATGTAAAATGTATACATGTTATGCTTATTAGCTCTACTGATCAAAGATCAGCAGAGCTTATGCCGTGGTGCGGTGTCCGTCATCCGTCGTCCGTCTGTCCGTCCGTAAACTTTTTATTGTAGCGACTACTCCTCTGAAACTACTTAACTGATTTTCATGAAACTTTACAGAAATGTTGCCCATGAAGTCTAGTTGATCCTAGCAAAAATGCACGTTGATGTGAAATCCAAGATGGCCGCCAAAGATAAAAATATAATTTAAAAAAAACAAGTTTGTAGACTACTTCGTGAAAACTATAAGTGATATTGATATGGGACTTTTTCTAAAATTATCAGCATAACAGGAATGTTGCTCTTGATGTCTAGTTGATCCTAGCAAAATGTCAGGTCGGCCGGAAATTCAAGATGGCCGCCACGGCTGAAAATAGATTTTCAAAAAACAAGTTTGTTGCAACTACTTATTGAAAACTATAAGTGATATTGTTATGGGAATTTTTTCTAAAATGATCAACATGACATGATGTGGTCCTTGTCGAAAATCGTTTTGGTTCGACATTAAACATGGCTGCCAGTGGCCATCTGTGTTTACATAGAGTTATATAGTAAAACCTTGTAGCGACTACTGTTCTGAAACTACTTGACACATTTTCATGAAGCTTCACAGGAATATTGCTCTTGATGTCTAATTGATCCTAGCAAAATATAAAGTCGACATGAAATTCAAGATGGTCGTCACGGCTAAACATAATTTTTTGAAAAACAAGTTTGTAGCGACTACTTCTTAAAAATAATAAGTGATATTCATATGGGACTTTTTCTAAAATGATCAGTATGACATGATGTTGATCCCTGTCAAAAATCATTCTGATTTGACATAAAACATGGCTGCCAGCGGTCATCTTTGTTTACAAAGGGTTACATGTATATAGTAAATACTTGTAGCGACTACTGCTCTGAAACTGCTTGAATGATTTTCATGAAACTTAGCAGAAATGTTGCTCTTGATTTGTAGTTGATCCGAACAAAATTTCAGGTCGGCCGAAAATTCAAGATGACCGCCATGGCTAAAAAAAGATTTTAACAAACAAATTTGTAGCGACTACTTCTTGAAAACTATAAATGATATTGATATGGGACTTTTTCTAAAATGATCAGAATGACATGATGTTGGTTTTTGTTGACAATTATTTTGATTCGATAAATATGGTTGCCAGCTGCCATTTTTGTTTACATAGAATTACATATATAAAAACGTGTAACGACTACTCTAAAACTACTTGACAGATTTTCATGAAACTTCACAGGATTGCTGATCTAGCTTTCAGAACCTGCCAGTAGAGCTTCAAGGTCGTTGACCTCTTTTTTTTATTTGCAGTGATTTGCCTTGCTTTAAAAGGCATTTTTTCACTATTCATTAGAGTGAAAATATATATTTTCAGCTTTTTTAGAGCCCTTTAAAATAAACATTGTTTGAAAATAGCGCATCAACCTCTTTAAAATCACGCGTAAATAATGTGATCTACAGTACATTGAATACTATTAGTCTATTTTGATGAAAACGTATTAGCAAGTCCTTTTTATTTCGATCATTATTATTTTATTCAATCTCTGATTTGCAAGACTTATTTTATGCTCAGTCATGAAAGTGTAGCGGGCATCATTACGTGGTCCGAGTATTAACGTTCATACCCCATCCAACCCCTTATCCAATAAGGGAAAACGGGAGTGGCTGTGGTATAAAACAAAACCTCAATTTCGGCTTAAAAAGGTTTTGATATTGTAAAATAAAACATTTGATGGGTAATTTTAAACAGGTAATCGCATTTTTCCATTAAAAAATGTTGTTTAACACGTTTGTTTTATTAAATATACTTTATAAAATCCTGTTAATATAAGCTTTCCCATTGATTAATGGAATTAAGGCCGGACAACGTAATATAAAGTGTTACTCTTGTCCGTCCGTACGACTGTCAGTTATTCCGTCTGTAAGGACGAACACGTTTTACTTTTTAAAGTTTTTCGTAATCTCCAATAAAACTTCTTAGACACCGAAATCCGTAAAGATTTCAAACGTCACACATGTTTACATATATATATGACAGCAGTATGTTCCTATTTATGTGAATGACAGCGCCAAAGCGGGGCACTTGACCAGTGGATACAATTTCTAGTTTTGACACGGACCTAAACTAGAATGTACAAATTCGTGTATATACTCAGTTATTACTATCATACATATATCTGGTGTTGAACTCAATCTTACATGTATCTGGTGTTGAGCTCAGTTATTACTATCATACATGTATCTGGTGTTGAACTCAATTATTACTATCATACATGTATCTTGTGTTGAACTCAGTTGTTACTATCATACAGGTATATTGTGTTGAACTCAGTTATTACTATCATACGTGTACATGTATCTTATGTTGAACTCAGTTATTGCTATCATACATGTATCTGGTATTGAACTCAGTTATTACTATCATACATGTATCTGGTGTAGAACTCAGTTATTACTATCAAACAGGTATCTTGTGTTTAAGTTTATACTGGTACAAATCCGTGTATATACTCAGTTATTACTATCTTACATGTATCTTGTGTTGAACTCATTTATTACTATCATACATGTATCTTGTGTTGAACTCAGTTATTACTATCATACATGTATCTGGTGTCGAACTCAGTTATTACTATCATACATGTATCTGGTGTTGAACTTTATTATTACTATCATACATGTATCTTGTGTTGAACCGAGTTATTACTATCATACATGTATCTGGTGTTGAACTCAGTTATTACTATCACACATGTATCTGGTGTTGAACTCAGTTATTACTATCATACATGTATCTTGTGTTGAACTAATTTATTACTATCATAGATGTATCTTGTGTTGAACTCAGTTATTACTATCATACATGCGGCTGGTGTTGAACTCAGTTATTACTACCATACTTGTATCTGGTGTTGAACTCAGTTATTCCTATTATACATGTATATTGTGTTGAACTCAGTTATTACTATCATGCATGTATCTGGTGTTGAACTCAGTTATTACTATCATACATGTATCTTGTGTTGAACTAATTTATAACTATCATAGATGTATCTTGTGTTGAACTCAGTTATTACTATCATACATGCGGCTGGTGTTGAACTCAGTTATTACTACCATACTTGTATCTGGTGTTGAACTCAGTTATTCCTATTATACATGTATATTGTGTTGAACTCAGTTATTACTATCATGCATGTATCTGGTGTTGAACTCAGTTATTGCTATCATACATGTATCTGGTGTTGAACTCAGTTATTACTACCACACATGTATATTGTGTTGAACTCAGTTATTACTATCATGCATGTATCTGGTGTTGAACTCAGTTATTACTACCATACATGTATCTTGTGTTGAACTCAGTTATTGCTACCATACATGTATCTGGTGTTGAACTCAGTTATTCCTATTATACATGTATATTGTGTTGAACTCAGTTATTACTATCATACATGTATCTGGTGTTGAACTCAGTTATTACTATCATACATGTATCTTGTGTTGAACTCAGTTATTGCTACCATACATGTATCTGGTGTTGAACTCAGTTATTCCTATTATACATGTATATTGTGTTGAACTCAGTTATTACTATCATGCATGTATCTGGTGTTGAACTCAGTTATTACTATCATACATGTACATGTTATTACTATTATACATGTATATTGTGTTGAACTCAGTTATTGCTATCATACAGGTATCTGGTGTTGAACTCAGTTATTACTATCACACATGTACCTGGTGTTGAACTCAGTTATTACTATCATACATGTATATTGTGTTGAACTCAATTATTGCTATCATACATGTATCTGGTGTTGAACTCAGTTATTAATATCATACATGTATCTGGTGTTGAACTCAGTTATTACTATCATAAATGTATCTGGTGTTGAACTCAGTTATTACTATCATACATGTATCTGGTGTTGAACTCAGTTATTACTATCATACATGTTCATGTTATTACTATTATTCATGTATATTGTGTTGAACTCAGTTATTGCTATCATACAGGTATCTGGTGTTGAACTCAGTTATTACTATCACACATGTACCTGGTGTTGAACTCAGTTATTACTATCATACATGTATATTGTGTTGAACTCAATTATTGCTATCATACATGTATCTGGTGTTGAACTCAGTTATTACTATCATACATGTATCTGGTGTTGAACTCAATTATTGCTACCATACATGTATCTGGTGTTGAACTCAGTTATTACTATCATACATGTATCTGGTGTTGAACTCAGTTATTACTATCATACATGTATCTTGTGCTTAACTCAGTTATTACAAGCATACATGTATCTTGTGTTGAACGCAGTTATTACTATCATACATGTATCTGGTGTTGAACTCAGTTATTACTATCATACATGTATCTTGTGTTGAACTCAGTTATTACTATCATACATGTATCTGGTGTTGAACTCAGTTATTACTATCATACATGTATCTGGTGTTGAACTCAGTTATTACTATCATACATGTACATGTTATTACTATTATACATGTATATTGTGTTGAACTCAGTTATTGCTATCATACAGGTATCTGGTGTTGAACTCAGTTATTACTATCACACATGTACCTGGTGTTGAACTCAGTTATTACTATCATACATGTATATTGTGTTGAACTCAATTATTGCTATCATACATGTATCTGGTGTTGAACTCAGTTATTACTATCATACATGTATCTGGTGTTGAACTCAGTTATTACTATCATACATGTATCTTGTGCTTAACTCAGTTATTACAAGCATACATGTATCTCGTGTTGAACGCAGTTATTACTATCATACATGTATCTGGTGTTGAACTCAGTTATTACTATCATACATGTATCTTGTGTTGAACTCAGTTATTACTATCACACATGTATATTGTGCTTAACTCAGTTATTACAAGCATACATGTATCTTGTGTTGAACGCAGTTATTACTATCATACATGTACCTGGTGTTGAACTCAGTTATTACTATCATACATGTATCTTGTGTTGAACGCAGTTATTACTATCATACATGTATCTGGTGTTGAACTCAGTTATTACTATCACACATGTATCTTGAGCCTAACGCAGTTATTAAAATCATACATGTATTTTGTGTTGAACTCAGTTATTACTATCATACATGTATCTGGTGTTGAACTCAGTTATTACTATCATACATGTATCTGGTGTTGAACTCAGTTATTACTATCATACATGTATCTGGTGTTGAACTCAGTTATTACTATCATACATGTATCTGGTGTCGAGCTCAGTTATTACTATCACACATGTATCTGGTGTTGAACGCAGTTATTACTATCATACATGTATCTGGTGTTGAACTCAGTTATTACTATCATACATGTATCTGGTGTCGAGCTCAGTTATTACTATCACACATGTATCTTGTGTTGAACGCAGTTATTACTATCATACATGTATCTGGTGTTGAGCTCAGTTATTACTATCATACATGTATCTGGTGTTGAACTCAGTTATTACTATCATACATGTATCTGGTGTTGAACTCAGTTATTACTATCATACATGTATCTGGTGTCGAGCTCAGTTATTACTATCATACATGTGTCTTGTGTTGAACCCAGTTATTACTATCATACATGTATCTGGTGTTGAACTCAGTTATTACTATCACACATGTATCTTGTGCTTAAAGGTGACATAGTGCGTGTCTTATGAATATATGTTCGGAAATATATGTATATAATATACAATCTGTTCAAATCTTACACTTATTGGTTGTCCCGTTTTCTCACAGTAGCCAATTTTATCTCATAGCGCACACGCTTCGAGTTTCGCCCTGGTAAGTATCACATGATCATGTGACGTCATTGGTACCAAACTATTAGCGGTGTCGCATTGAGTTGTATAGTATTGTCTATGTAGGATTACGTTTTATGGTACTTGTTAAAAATGCCGTGTGCTGTTGTTGGGTGAAAAGGTTTGCATAAAGAAGGACAAGATAATAACCTAAGTTTCTTTCGTTTCCCTAATCGAGATAATGATATATTAAGATTTGAAGTGTGGGTAGACCGTTACCGAAGAAAATCGCCCGACTCGTCGAGAAAGACGCGCGAGTTTGTAGCAAACATTTTGAGTTGACTTCGTGGGAAGTCCATCCTTTGGTTTCATTATCTTTGAATTTGGAGAACAAAAGGCCATTCATATTAAAATCAACGGCGGTACCAACGATATATGTCTATAAAAATGAGAAATGCATAACCCCGCCGTCTCCAAGCAAGTTGTATTCGCCTATTCGACGGCGTTGAGGCGGAAATTCATACATGACGTAAGATTGAAATTTATGTTCAATTATCTTAGCACCTCATCGGGTATACGTATGATAAATTGAAGAAAGGTGTAAAGTCTTAGATCTTTATATACACCGTGAATGTTTAGCTGTTGAATTAGAAGCATGCGTCTTTACGTGAATCAATGAAGAGTTGACGGCGCCAATAATATGTAGCCGTCTTTTTTAAAAATATTGCTAAAAACGTTCAGCATATAAATTTAAATGAATCCGGTGAAATAAACACTGTGTCTTTGTTTCCAAATTTTAATTTTAATCATTTTAAATTATTCACCTCTTCTGCCAATAGTGTTATAAATATATATTATCAACATATATAGGTCTATGAATTTGAAAAAAAATACAAAATGTTTCATGGATATCCATTACTATTACTATTTTATATTAATTCAGTAATGTTTTATGGCAAAGCAACAACAATAACGCCTCTTAGCTCGTGCAATAAGTAAAACAAGTATAATATAATAATATACTTTATAGTACATGAGTAATTATACTTACTAACTGTCTATATCGTGCTCATAATACATTTGGCTGTATTATTTGTTTTCTCTTTGTGCGCGACAAATTAGAGCTCGCATATCATGTGATATATCCGTCTTGTGCAATACGCGTCTGCCCTCGGCGGTATTACACCGCTCAAGAAGTAGTTGCAATAAACAGGAAATATATCATAAAACTAGGTTTCCCTAAATGGTGCGTGCTTTTGTGATATACCGACGTATGTACCCTAATTAGGCTGTACTTCAATAGTGCACCGCAATATTTGATTATTCTGTATTGATATTTGGGGGCAGTGGAGACTAGAGAGCGTGTCATATTGCAAACACCGCTCCTAGAGTGTTTGGTGTTGATGGCGACTTATGGCAAATATATAATACTATACAAATTATGGTGCCGAAATTATATGCTGTTTCATTTATTATTGTTTTTATTCATTTTTATTCATTTTTTATCAATTATGGATAATATCTAATAAATACATTTGTTCCATGTCTACTTATCGGCAAAACAATCTGGCGCTCGTATTAATGTATAGGTATTAGACCAGGTCCATTCATTCGGAATATACTACATTTCGCGGTTATTGTGTATGTACCAAGATATTGATGTGTTGCAGGTGATTTACTATCAGATTTCGATGAAAACAATGTTTACGTTGTTTTTTGTTTGTTGTTGCTGTAAGTGTATAAATACACTATTTTGTTAGTTTAGTGAATAGTGTAATGAACCGCTGAACGTAACGAATGACATGACACGATAGTCTTTACAAGCTCTCCATTTGCACCTGCACCGCGTTCGACTTCATCATCAGTTGATGAATCCGATGTATTTTCGTCCTAAGACACGTATTCTGGCTCAAAATCGTAAGGTTGGACATTGTGTAACCGTCTTATCACAGGCATTTCCTCTGATTCAGTATCATGATCGCTTAAATCTTACATTTTCACACAAGTTATACTGTTTTGCGTTCAGTCCCAATTTAAACAAAAAATAGTTTGTTCCCAATGACGTCACTTCCGGTAATTCGCGCAAGAGTTTTTCCCCTTACATTTTTTCGATTTTTTAGCAATGCCTGTTCGCCTGTTCGATTTTTATCTTTAAAAACATATTTTCACTGAACATACATCAATGGCATAGTAAAAATCGTATTTATAATGTATATTGTGTTGAACTCAGTTATTACTATCATATATGTATCTGGTGTTGAACTCAGTTATTACTATCATACATGTATCTGGTGTCGAACTCAGTTATTACTATCATACTTGTATCTTTTGTTGAAGTTTATCCTGGTACAAATCCGTGTATATACACAGTTATTACTATCATACATGTATCTTCTGTTGAAGTTTATCCTGGTACAAATACGTGTATATATTCAGTTGTTGCAATCATACATGTATCTTGTGTTGAAGATTATTCAACGGAAAACGTATACATAGACAGATTTTCCTTTGTTATTTTGGTCCCAACATCCCGCACTTCTGTTTCCCTGGAAATGGATACATGTGTTCCTCATTTCAGATTCCGATTTTTTTGATACCTTGCCTATTTTATTTTGTTAAACGCAATTTGATTGGCTGGCGGACTTAATTCATCCAATCAACATTCCTTTAAACAGTTTATCGATTCAAATAAAAAGCCTGACCAACAATAAAACTGGAACGGTGTAATTCGACGACGAATATCACTTCATCGTGGACGATCACGTCGGAGGCATTTACTGACAATTTCACGATTAATCAATTAATCGGAAAAACACTAATTGTTGATCATATTTTTAATTCGCCGATTAACAAACGCACCTGCTTTTTTCGAGACAAATCTTAATTTCCTGACAGTATTTACTTATCTCCATTTCTAGTAATGTACTTTTAGTCAGTCGAATTCTCGAAAGCGTTTATAAATCAACCATCATTCGAGACCAACCATGCTCCGGTGGATAACACGGATAGCACGGAGGAAACTGAATTCGAATATTATCAGTTCGAGTCTCACTGGTGACAATGGGTTTGTTTCGAGGTGACCTTGGGCAAGACACTTCCACTTAGCCTCGTTCGTTTGATGGGGACGTAAACCTAACGGTCAAGTATGTAGGAGTCAATCCTCCGAGCAAGTGAAAGAGCCATATATATGTATAATGTATTCAATATTAAGCGTAGGATAGGGTTTCCAGAATCCTGTGTAACCTTCCACTTTCGCTTGGGATATATATAGACTATCAATCTAAGATACTCTAAAATGCAATTACTGCAGCATAATGTACGAAGGTAATTGCATTTTAGACTGCTTGACAAAATATGCAGAATATAATAATCCATCCTGTGTATCCATGTGAGATAGGAAAATCTCACCCGAGGGTCAGAATTGTAACCAGGGACGAGGCTCCCATTATGCACTTAGTACAGACATACTTCAATGACTGTATTTAATTTTACGCTAAAATAAGAAAGATTTTTTTTCCATTCTAGTCATGTTTGATATGTGTTTTCCTCATGTGATATTATAAGAATCTTCACTGGGGGTTGCAATTCACTATCTGAACCGAAAACCCATGGTAGAATTTTTTCTTGCATATCAAAGACATGTTGTGCGTTGACGCCGCCAGCTACTAACGTTTTGTGGAGATTGCGTGGGGGTAGAATGGCACAGTAGAGTTTATGGATTGTTTTTCTTCATTTTTCCTTATCAAGTACTTATTTAAATGTATCGTTACAATTTCAAACCGATAATCACGTACACTTTTTCAGCCACAATGGAGAGAACTGTAACTAATGTTGTAATAACTTGTAGTTCAATCCATTTGCATATGTTTCTATGAATATTGTGATGTTGAATTGATGTATTGTAACATATTTGCAATAAGCTATTATTAAAACAAAACTTTTTGCATATTTTCCTGCGTACTTGATGTTAGTGCGCGCGTGACTTGTATCTCGACCCTAGGGTGAGATGGAAATATCTTGCCCCGGTAAAATGACGGATTTCCTTGTCCGGTATGCAAGACATAGAGGATCTTAAACGAGTTCCCATTTCATATAAGATTTATGAAACGAGTTATGAATTGTTTTAATTTTAACGAGCCTTTTGGCGAGTTAAAATTAAAAAAAAAATCATAACGAGAATAGAATCTCTATGAACGAAGTTACCAAGCCTGATGAAAATGTATCATGAGTTCAAACATACACAACCTGCATTTCTGGTCCAGTACACGATGTCACCGGAAATCAGTATAGATAGGAATGTACCCAGTGCACAACCTGTGACGCGTTCAGTCTAGATGTGCATTCCTTTACCTTTTAATTTGGATGCCGTGGTGTTTGACAAATATAGACGATTAACTTAAAGGAAAACCGCGTGATATAAACTACTACTTTACCTAATGCTGATGTACACAACGGACAAATGTCAAAAAAAAGGACAAAAAACCCCAGAGCATAACGATATTCAGGAATCAAATAAACAAATCCTATCGGATCATTAAATGGCACAGTGATTATAAAATTGCTTCATATTCTAAAGATACCATTTCCCTTTCCATTGGTTTAAACATATTTTATGTTTCAATGGATTACAACACTTCATATATATATATATTGTACAATCATATTAAAGGCAAATTGCATGTAGAATTCTTCTCCTCATCTTTTAGAAATATTACCCTATATATTTGGTTTCATTGAAGCTAGTACCTTAGACGCAGATGTTACAATATTTGAAATATTAAGGATCTTACGTAATTGCCAGTCCCATATTGAATAATTAACATTATATGATGCATGTCTTTGTCGAGGATTCCGGGAAGATAGGTATTTAAAAAGATAAATGTGAGACAAATTATCAATGTGATACCAAAGAGTGCTTAAACCAACAAGTTTATATCGAGCGCTTTCGGCTTTTATCGCCTTTTTCAGGATACAAACATAAAGTTACAAGAACAAACACATAAATTTCGGAAAAAGATGTTTAAAACAAAAAACTTTATGAACTCACATTTATGGAAGGTAAAGAGCAAATCCATAAACCAATTAATACTATAATCTTGCGCTTAATGCGCCCATACCAGTAATGGTATAACACGGTTGTAAGTTGTAACTGTGTATATATATGAAACAAACGTTGCTATACGTTTAAATTTTGTTCATATAAATACCTGTAATTCCGAAACCGTGTTACACACTAGCTTGAAGATTTGTCTGGAAGTGTACTTGCCGCGCGGTCAAAGGGTCAGACTGCTATTATTAGAGTTCACGAAAATAAACGGCTTCTGATTCAATGATTATGTAATACTCCAAGGGTCTTCAGGGTCCACTTATTATTTTTATTTAGGTACTAATTTAATTAAAAAGGTTCAACTTATGTACTGACCCCACACAGGCTTCTTATGTATATAAGATTATATATTCAAGAACCCTGACACACAGAAGCTAAATGCATTCTTTACCGATATACGATAAACTGTCCTATTTGTATGGAAGTAAAACGTGACTGTGAACAATGTGCTTATCACAGACTTCACTGATAAGAGCACATCCCCAATGAGCTATTAGCTGCAGCAAAGGCGATTGGGATTGAATGGAGTCTTGGAGTGAGCTTTGGAGTAAGTTTTTGGAGCGAGTTTTTGGAGTCAATTTTTGTGGGTTTTTTGTGGAAAATGCTGAACTGTTGTTTTATATATATAATTCACTTCCCTTTTGGTTTTTAGAGATCTTTGCATATTTTTGTACAACACATACTTATCGTACAAAGCTTAATTACCTCGCATGTCAAAGTTCACCGGCCATGTTTTGTTTCGTGAACATGTTTATATGTTTATTTAATTCGAAATCAATACACACCAATAGATATTTACAGTTCACACATTGCAATATCTGTGAAAAGCGAGAATAAGATTTTATTTGATGACGTAGAAAACTTTGAACAGGTAAATTAATCCACAGGTAAATGTATTTATCAATTATTTGGCAATACAATTCAGATTTACCTCATTTCCCCATGCAGTCACGCAGAGGTAAAAGTAGTATCTATGTCATGCAAATAATACTTATTTTTATATACAACTTATTAGCGGTTTATATGTATCAAGAAATGTTTATATGATGTTTAAGAATTAAATTTGTTAATTGATAATACTACAAAAAGCGTGGTCATTCTTCTTTAAAGTATAATGTTTCTGCAGGTCAGTGTTGTCATTTACCTTGTGTGAACAGTGATTATGGCAGACCAGACTTGCTACTTGTCAATTACTGATGCTAATTAACATAGCAATCATCAAATAAATTTGAAACACATCAGCCAAAAATGCATGACCAGCATTACTAGACTAAATTAAGTTATGATACAGTCATGTACTTAATCCCAACCATAGAAAGTGTATGTCCTCTCCTTATCAACTTGCTATTTTAAACTGGCAATACCCAGTGTGCAGACACACCTTGCTATAAACATTACCAGTACTCCCAGCAGTTTGTCGAAACAGTGGAATCTTGCAGTGAGCTTTGTAGTCAGTTGGTGGAGTGCTATGAATCCAAAAACTCACTCCAAAAACTCACTCCAAATATTGACTCCACAAATTGACTCCAAAGCTCATTCCAAGACTCCACTCAAGCTTTTACGCCATGCCAGCGAAGACTACACAAGCGCGTAAGCCATTGTTTCAGTATTTGTAAACGTGATTTCCATTGGTTTACAGATTTGATAATTAACGCGTTATTTGCTGCTTCTCTAACGCGTGACCAATATATTTCTAACGCGTTACTCCTATAATGCAAACAAATGATTAACAAGTAACGCGTTACCGTTTGATTATTATTTTTTATGTCTAACGCGTTAGAAAATGTTGAATTATCATTACTTTTCTAATGAATATATAGGTAATTCTAATCGGGGGTAACGCATTAGAAATTTATGGGTAACGCGTTACTTTTTCTAACGCGTTAATTTTTCTAACGGGTTACTTTTGGGACTTATGACATGAAACGCCACTCATATTTATGTTTTAAATATGTGTTGCTTGCTCTGTGTGTGTGTGTGTGTGTCACAGGATGACCTTAGTGGTTGGGCTAACTCAGGAAAGAATCAATGAAGGTGAATGCATTTACATAAGTTTAATGCAACTTTTAAAATATGTTTAATATATATACAATTATCTAAAAAAAACAAGCGAATACACAAATGAACTATGAAAAGAATGTTCTCCTGAACGTTTAAGACGTTCTTAGTATTGTTATTAAATACTGAATGTCTAAGACACTAAAGTGTTGTTAAAGCTATAACAATGTTGATCTAGCGCGATAACTGTGATGCGCGAGAGCTCATGAAGATGATGATGCGCGAATTCAATGGATGATTGTCATCAAATGCCTTCTGTAAGGGTTGATGACGCGATGCAATGATAGTTAACCTCCACTGAGATCGTGAGTGATATTCCTCCAGTGAGGATTGGTAACGGGCCCACCTTGTGTCCCGGGGGTTGTCGTTAGTAAAACCTGGCCAGGCTGCGCAGGTACGGGGACCGTCTCCACCGCTCGTAAACGTTAATCGTGGAAGCTTAGCTCCACTCCTGGATATCCAAACCTAGATGGCTTACTCCAACCCTGGATGGCTTATATCCTGGATGGCTTAGGCTGTAATTATACATACGTTTTAGATGTCGGTTGACAAACATAACAATCTTGCATAAATATCATTACCCAAACAAATCATTATTCAATCAATATATGTAAGCTGTACTAATGATGAGTAGCAACGTATACATATTCTACAACGCCATGTATACGCTATGTACGTTGCTGTTAATCAATGCCCCTAATACATGTAATATAAACATGATCAAATTACTCGTATATTACACTGACTGAGTTATGCATGCACGCATTTATTCTTGTCACTCATCTCATTGTTAACTAATGTTAACAATCGTGTATTACAATCACCGAGTTATACGCCAACGTTAACTAATGCACCTATTATCCACTGTTATCAAATTAATATTGTTTTACAATTAATGATCAATTACAATAATTACATCTAATAAAGTAACTTCAAAATCATATGCTAGTCTAAAGTTATGTTTGAGAAACATCAATGCTAACCGGATGTCGTAACCGCCAAACAAGATGGCGCCGCCCACTGAATACAAATGTACGATAAAAGTTTAATAAAACTACTAACCACATGTTGCCTATGAAATTTGCCGTCCAATCTCTGTTCCAACAATGTACTATCGATGATCCCGGCGAGAGCTAGAAGACAATGGGTTTTATAGCAAACATTACGCCCAAATCATAATTCCCCCGTTCAGTCCGTGACAAACGTGGCTAAATCTACAGTATTGAATCAACACGAGAGGCCCCTTATACAATTTTGCCGTTTAAGGAAAATATACCTATTCGTTTACATGCATTAGCACAAAACTAAACTTATGACACGGCCTCTCTGGCGGCCACTTAAAATGTGCACGCTTTTACGTGTTACATGAATAGATCATGAATATTGTGAAATTGTTTCAACTCGAACAATAGATTTTGGGTGTAACCGATAATTTACAAGAGCTATGTACGACCAGTACGCTCTACCCGTGACATTTTGTGACAGTGTGTGTGTGTGTGTGTGTGTGTGCGTGTGTGTGTGTGTGTGTGTGTGTGTGTGTGTGTGTATGTGTGTGTGTGTGTTTGTGTGTGTGTTTACGCGTGTATGCGTGTGCATGTGTTCGCGTGTGCATGTGTTCACGTCTTTATACGTGTGTTTACGTTTGTTTACTTGTGTTTGTGTGTTTACGTGTGTTTACGTGTGTTTACGTGTGTTTACGAGTGTTTGTGTGTTTACATGTGTTTACGAGTGTTTGTGTATTAACGTGTGTATACGTGTACGAGTGTGTATACGTGTACGAGTGTGTGTACGTGTGCACGTGTGTATGTGTGCATGTGTGTATGTGTGCATGTGCGAGCGCGTACGCTTACGTGTGCGTGCGTGCGTGCGTGCGTGCGTGCGTGCGTGCGCGCGTGCGTGCGTGTGTGTACATGTGTGTATGCGTTTGTACTTGCCTGTTTACGCATGTATGCGTGTGCATGTGTTCACGTGTTTTTACGTGTGTTTACGTGTGTTTACGTGTGTTTACGTGTGTTTACCTGTGTTTACGAGTGTTTACGAGTGTTTACGAGTGTTTGTGTGTTTACGTGTGTTTACGAGTGTTTGTGTGTTTACGTGTGTTTACGAGTGTTTGTGTGTTCAACCACATACAGCTATGTTGAGACAATGACAAAGAAAGGTGCCGGATCTGTGAATTCAGTAGATTGAAGTATATTAAAAGGAGATAATTAGAACACACTACTAATATAGATATATATGTATGTATATATAGTTTTAAAGACACCAGTTTATTGGGTCAAAAATGATTTTTACACTCGATATATGGGTCCTTACCTTCCTATTGGGTCCTCAATCTGCCTATTGGGTCTTGACCCAACAATTCAACGACCCAATAATACATGCATGTTTAACAGAACTACATTTACCTAATTAAGCCTCTCGCGCATAACTTATTTTACACGTTTATTTGGCCCCTGAGTAGGAGTTATCTCCCCTTGATAATTTGCTAAGTGTGTATATATATATATATACTGTAACAAGACCCAGCAAAAAAGGTTGGGTCAGACCCAATATTATGGTTTGAGAATAAAAGGCGTTAACAGTTAAATTACCCGTTAAGTTACGACTATATGGGCATACATAAGTACCCGTAGGTGTACTTAATTCATAAAAAAATACCAAACACGTATATTCACACTATTTCAGGGTGGCCCCAATAAATGTGTTCAAATTGAGAGACCCAGTATCCTGGTGACTTTAAGTATATATATATATATATATATATATATAGGGAGACAATACAATATTTGCGAATATATATATATATATTTTTTCAAGTAGGTTTAAAGTCAAAACGTTCCTGGATTGATTTATAAACCAAGATGCCGATTATAAGGCTTGATATAAACTTCAAGATTGCCGTATGTCCCTTTAAACGCATGTGCTGCATAAAGCCGAGAAGCAAGATACAATATGCAGATAAACGTTCAAGTACAAGTATGCACTCACATTTATGGAAGGTAACAAGCAAGAGTCAAGTATGAACTCACATTTATGGAAGGTAACAAGCAAGTCAAGTATGTAGTAACATTTATGGAGGGTAACAAGCAAGAGTCATGTATGTAGTCCCATTTATGGAAGGTAGCAAGCAAGAGTCAAGTATGAAGTCTCATGTATGGAAGGTAACAAGCAAAAATCAAGTATGAACTCACATTTATGGAAGGTAGCATGCAAGAGTCAAGTATGTAGTCACATTTATGGAAGGTAACACGCAAAAGTCAAGTATGAAGTCACATTTATGGAAGTTAACAAGCAAGTGTCAAGTATGTAGTCACATTTATGGAAGGTAGCAAGCAAGATTCAACCATGAAGTTTCATGTATGGAAGGTAACAAGTAAGAGTCAAGTATGCAGTAATATTTGTGGAAGGTAACAAGTACTATTCAAGTATGTAGTCACATTTATGGAAGGTAAAAGCAAGAGTCAAGTATGTATTCACATTTAAGGAAGGTAACAAGCAAGAGTTAAGTATGCAGTCACATTTATGGAAGGAAACAAGCAAGAGACAAGTATGTAGTCACATTTATGGAAGGTAGCAAGCAAGAGTCAAGTATGAAGTCTCAAGCATGGAAGGTAACACACAAGAGTCAAGTATGTAGTCACATTTATGAAAGGTAGCAAGCAAGATTTTTGCATGAAGTTTCATGTATGGAAGGTAACAAGCACGAGTCAAGTATGTAGTCATATTTATGGAAGGTAACAAGCACGATTCAAGTATGTAGTCACATTTATGGAAGGTAACAAGCAAGAGTCAAGTATGAAGTCTCGTGTATGGAAGGTAACAAACAAGAGTCAAGTATTTAGTCACATTTATGGAAAGTAGCAAGCAAGAGTCAAGTATGAAGTCTCATGTATGGAAGGTAAAAAGCAAGAGTCAAGTATGCAGTAACATTTTTTTTTTAATATAATATCTTTATTTTCAACATTATTTTTTTCATACATGGTTTATATATACATTTTGATTTAAAACATATATAATAAAGTGTAAACTTAAAGATAATACGATGTTTTTGGTTTTGGTGGAAGATTTCTGCTCGATCATGTTGTTTTTTTAAATGGATTATATTTTTACCATTCATACTAAAAGAGAGAAATACAGCAACAAACAACAACAATATCAAAAAAAAAAAAAAAAGAAATACGGCAAGCAAGAGTCAAGTATGTAGTCACATTTATGGAAGGTAACAAGCAAGAGTCCATTATGTAGTCACATTTATGGAAGGTAACAAGCAAGATACAAGTATGTAGTCACATTTATGGAAGGTAGCAAGTAAGATGAAGATGCACATTTAGAAATGTATGGAGTTTACAAGCAATATACAAGCATATAGATACATATACGGAAGTTAACAAGCAAGTTACAAATATACAAATATGTATTTAACAATCAATGAACAAAAATATATAGATACATGCATGGAATTAACAAGAAGTAAATGTACGTAGTTCACAAGCAATATACTCATAATTATGTAAATACATGTATATATATAAATATATGGCGGTTAACGAGCAAGATACACATATATAGATACATGTATGGCGGTAAACGAGCAAGATACAATTGTATATATACATGTATGGCGGTTAACAAGCAAGATACAATTATATATATACATGTATGGCGGTTGACAAGCAAGATACAATTGTATATATACATGTATGGCGGTTAACAAGCAAGATTCACATATATAAATACATGTATGGCGGTTAACGAGCAAAATACAATTGTATATATACATGTATGGCGGTTAACAAACAAGCTACAATTGTGTATATACATGTATGACGGTTAACAAGCAAGATACAATTGTATATATACATGTATGGCGGTTAACAAGCAAGAAACACATATATAGATACATGTATGGCGGTTAACGAGCAAAATACAATTGTATATATACATGTATGGCGGTTAACAAGCAAGATACACATATATAGACACATGTATGGCGGTTAACAAGCACGATACACATATATAGATACATGTATGGCGGTTAACAAGCAAGATACAATTGTATATATACATGTATGGCGGTTAACAAGCAAGATACACATATATAGATACATGTATGGTGGTTAACAAGCAAGATACACATATATAGATACATGTATGGCGGTTAGCAAGCAAGATACACATATATAGATACATGTATGGCGGTTAACAAGCAAGATACAATTGTATATATACATGTATGGCGGTTAACAAGCAAGATACACATATATAAATACATGTATAGCGGTTAACGAGCAAGATACAATTGTATATATACATGTATGGCGGTTAATAAGCAAGATACAATTGTGTATATACATGTATGGCGGTTAACAAGCAAGATACAAGTGTATATATATATGTATGGCGGTTAACAAGCAAGATACACATATATAGATACATGTATGGCGGTTAACGAGCAAGATACATTTGTATATATACATGTATGGCGGTTAACAAGCAAGATACAATTGCATATATACATGTATGGTGGTTAACAAGCAAGATACAATTGTATATATACACGTATGGCGGTTAACAAGCAAGATACACATATATAGATACATGTATGGCGGTTAACGAGCAAAATACAATTGTATATATACATGTATGGCGGTTAACAAGCAAGATACACATATATAGACACATGTATGGCGGTTAACAAGCACGATACACATATATAGATACATGTATGGCGGTTAACAAGCAAGATACAATTGTATATATACATGTATGGCGGTTAACAAGCAAGATACACATATATAGATACATGTATGGTGGTTAACAAGCAAGATACACATATATAGATACATGTATGGCGGTTAGCAAGCAAGATACACATATATAGATACATGTATGGCGGTTAACAAGCAAGATACAATTGTATATATACATGTATGGCGGTTAACAAGCAAGATACACATATATAAATACATGTATAGCGGTTAACGAGCAAGATACAATTGTATATATACATGTATGGCGGTTAATAAGCAAGATACAATTGTGTATATACATGTATGGCGGTTAACAAGCAAGATACAAGTGTATATATATATGTATGGCGGTTAACAAGCAAGATACACATATATAGATACATGTATGGCGGTTAACGAGCAAGATACATTTGTATATATACATGTATGGCGGTTAACAAGCAAGATACAATTGCATATATACATGTATGGTGGTTAACAAGCAAGATACAATTGTATATATACACGTATGGCGGTTAACAAGCAAGATACACATATATAGATACATGTATGGCGGTTAACGAGCAAGATACAATTGTATATATACACGTATGGCGTTTAACAAGCAAGATACAATTGTATATATACAGGTATGGCGGTTAACGAGTAAGATACAATTGTATATATACATGTATGGCGTTTAACAATCATGATACAATTGTATATATACATGTATGGCGGTTAACGAGCAAGATACAATTTTATAGATACATGTATGACGGTTAACAAGCAAGATAAATATATACAGATACAGGTATGGCGGTTAACAAGCAAGATACAATTGTAAATATATATGTATGGCGGTTAACGAGCAAGATACACATATATACATGTATGGCGGTTAGCAAGCAATATACAATTGTATATATACATGTATAGCGGTTAACAAGCAAGATACAATTGTATATATACATGTATGGCGGTTAACGAGCAAGATACAATTGTATATATACATATTAGGCGGTTAACAAGCAAGATACACATATATAGATACATGTATGGCGGTTAGCAAGCAATATACACATATATAGATACATGTATGGCGGTTAACAAGCAAGATACAATTGTATATATACATGTATGACGGTTAACAAGCAAGATACACATATATAGATACATGTATGGCGGTTAACAAGCAAGATACACATATATAGATACATGTATGGCGATTAACAAGCAAGATACACATATATAAATACATGTATGGCGGTAAACGAGCAAGATACAATGGTATATATACATGTATGGCCGTTAACAAACAAGATACAATTGTGTATATACATGTATGGCGGTTAACAAGCAAGATACAATTGTATATATACATGTATGGCGGTTAACAAGCATGATACACATATATAGATACATGTATGGCGGTTAATGAGCAAGATACAATTGTATATATACATGTTAGTCGGTTAACAAGCAAGATACAATTGTATATATACATGTATGTCGGTTAACAAGCAAGATACAATTGTATATATACATGTATGGCGGTTAACAAGCAAAATACAATTGTATATATACATGTATGGCGGTTAACAAGCAAGATACAATTGTATATATACATGTATGGCGGTTAACAAGCAAGATACACATATATAGATACATATATGGCGGTTAACAAGCAAGATACAATTATATTTATACATGTATGGAATTGACAAGCAAGATACACATATACAGATACATGTATGGCGGTTAACAAGCAAGATACAATTGTATATATACATGTATGGCGGTTAACAAGCAAGATACACATATATAGATACATGTATGGCGATTAACAAGCAAGATACACATATATAAATACATGTATGGCGGTAAACGAGCAATATACAATTGTATATATACATGTATGGCGGTTAACAAACAAGATACAATTGTGTATATACATGTATGGCGGTTAACAAGCAAGATACAATTGTATATATACATGTATGGCGGTTAACAAGCAAGATACACATATATAGATACATGTATGGCGGTTAACAAGCAAGATACACATATATAGATACATGTATGGCGATTAACAAGCAAGATACACATATATAAATACATGTATGGCGGTAAACGAGCAAGATACAATTGTATATATACATGTATGGCGGTTAACAAACAAGATACAATTGTGTATATACATGTATGGCGGTTAACAAGCAAGATACAATTGTATATATACATGTATGGCGGTTAACAAGCAAGATACACATATATAGATACATGTATGGCGGTTAATGAGCAAGATACAATTGTATATGTACATGTATGGCGGTTAACAAGCAAGATACAATTATATAGATACATGTATGTCGGTTAACAAGCAAGATACAATTGTATATATACATGTATGGCGGTTAACAAGCAAGATACAATTGTATATATACATGTATGGCGGTTAACAAGCAAAATACAATTGTATATATACATGTATGGCGGTTAACAAGCAAGATACAATTGTATATATACATGTATGGCGGTTAACAAGCAAGATACACATATATAGATACATGTATGGCGGTTAACAAGCAAGATACAATTATATATATACATGTATGGAATTGACAAGCAAGATACACATATATAGATACATGTATTGCGGTTAACAAGCAAGATACAATTGTATATATACATGTATGGCGGTTAACAAGCAAGACACACATATATAGATACATGTATGGCAGTTAACAAGCAAGATACACATATATAGATACATTTATGGCGATTAACAAGCAAGATACACATACATAAATACATGTATGGCGGTAAACGAGCAAGATACAATTGTATATATACATGTATGGCGGTTAACAAACAAGATACAATTGTGTATATACATGTATGGCGGTTAACAAGCAAGATACAATTGTATATATACATGTATAACGGTTAACAAGCAAGATACACATATATAGATACATGTATGGCGGTTAATGAGCAAGATACAATTATATAGATACATGTATGTCGGTTAACAAGCAAGATACAATTGTATATATACATGTATGGCGGTTAACAAGCAAGATACAATTGTATATATACATGTATGGCGGTTAACAAGCAAGATACAATTGTATATATACATGTATGGCGGTTAACAATCAAATTACAATTATATATATACATGTATGGCGGTTAACAAGCAAGATACAATTGTATATATACATGTATGGCGGTTAACAAGCAAGATACACATATATAGATACATGTATGGCGGTTAACAAGCAAGATACAATTATGTATATACATGTATGGAATTGACAAGCAATATACACTTATAGATATATATACTTGTATGGCGGTTAACGACCAAGATACAATTATATACATACATGAATGGCGGGGTTTATTTATTTATTTATTTTTTACTTTTTGCGAAAAATGTTGTGCAACTTTTGCTTTTACAGCTACTGTATCAGTTTTCTTTATTACCTGGAAATAAATATTATTCTTTTCGTTCATAATGTTAATTAAAGTGAAAACACCAACACCCACAATAACACAAGCATACAAATATCACGAAACCGCCTCTTTAGAGAAAAACAACAAATAATGAAACAAAAAAATGGAAAATATGTACCGAATGACATCATTTAAAAGTTTTTTAAGATTATAATGTTTGTTCAATCAACTTGAAACAACCTAAGTTTGAAAAGGAATATAGGATGCTCTGTTTCTCGTTTAGTCAACCAATGCATCTACCTTTAATAACACTTGTATTTGGTGATATCTTAATTCACCTAGTATGCTATCTCATATATTAACTATATCGACCGTCATATATAACCTTACATGTGTTGAAAATGACGTAAAACACCATACAAACAAACAAAACCATTTACAGTTCGCAACTATGCTTTCCTCTTTAATTGTGCGATGACCGGACAGGCTGTGGACCCTATCATGACGTCTACCTAAAGCCCAAAAGGACAGTGACTTTTGATGTTTGTCTGTAATCTTGTCCTGTCGTGTCCTCAACGGTTTGTTCCCTTGTTGCTCTGGCTTCTGCCAAGTCATTGAGTACATTATTTGTGGCTTTCTAGGCTATGGTTTTTTGTATTTATATATATACGATCATCTTTGTGTTTTACTTATATTGCCTATTGATGCTGCCTTGTTGGTTAGAGAATAGTTCATGGCGGGGATTTCTTTATTTACACTGTCCCGTTTTATTGGGTTGACGGTAGGGTAAGTGTGAGCATTCGTGCATCCTAGAACCTGGTTTAAACCCCGAGCGACCTTTTTTGCCACTGACCGTTCCAAGGCGGTAGCCCTATGGTAACCCTTTTGTGTTTGTGATGTCTTATTTGGCATTTTATTCATCTTTAAATGTGTTCTTTGTTGCTGTTTGTGTGTTTGTGGTTGACTGTCGTCCTTGAATGCTGCTTTCCTGTTCGATTTTTATATCTATATTGTATTTTATATTGTGTTGTAATGCCATGTGATTAGACGTAAATACACGATGTGTCTGTATACACGACAACGTCCGATTGGTGTCTCCATATGTTCGTGTGCATGCGAACGTGTTTGTGAAGGACAAGTTTTATGTATATTGTTACAATTGCAACTATACTGTGTTGATGGAAGGTGATCGAATATAAGATCACTGAGTTGATGCGTTTAAAGAACAACTGAATAAATCACATATAGCGTTGGCACACTTTTATATAAACACAATATCAACACGTAAATACATACTTGCTACTTGCAAGTTAATCGACAACATACAGATATATGATGAACGTATAGATCCCATTTTCAGTATTTATTATAGTTTAATAAGGCATGTATAAATCAAACCTATTGTCAACCATTTTTGTGTTTGTGATGTCGTTTGCATTTATTATTGATTTTGCCTTCTTGTTTGTCTGTTTGCGTGTTTGTTTCTGTGTTTTGTGGTTTACTGTCCTCCTTGAATGCTACTTTCCCTGTCCGATCTTTTTATATTTCTACCTTGTGACCTGGCAGTATCCATGTGTAACATAAGGATAAAACCTTTTTTGCAAGAAACAAACTAAACAATGACATTCATAAATACAATGAAAGGCAAACAATTAAAGTTAACCGTGGTACAACCCTTACAATAATAAACCAATAAATAACAATGCCGTTTAAATTTAACAAATGAAAGGATTTTCAAATGAAACAGGCAATATCCTGCAAGTCAAACACTGCCATATAATTTCTACTATAACTGAAAAGAATATACAGACTGAGTAAATAATAAACCCATTTATTTGTTAACAAAAAATATACTGTAATTATTACATGCTCCTCATTCACCTTCCATCAACACAGTATAGTTGCAATTGTCAGTCAGTCTTGAACATTGTTTATGTAGTCTCTCCTCCCACCATTTTCACAGATTGTTGCGTTACATGCGTAGCCGCGTTAAAAGGTAGTTGGGCTATGTTTAAGAACCTTCACATGCATATTCATCTCACCTCAATGAATGTTGTTACACATGTCCAATAACTCTGACTTTCATTTAAAACTTTAACCTGCAACGTAACCTTGGTAATAAGCAAAAATGCGAATCAGGAAAGGTTGGAGAGCAAGACCTTATTCCAATGGTAATATCACACAGATAAAGCACTTTACATAGTTGTGTATAGCGTAGCTCCCGTAATAAAGACAAGAACAAGCTCAAACTGTAACTTCAAACTCCTTTACGATATGTAGTATTAACTATACAACTTATAATTTAAAAGGAATAAATGCACTCAAAGAATTGGAATCGAGTAAGACTGTATATAAATTCAAAACGGCAACATTCGAATACTGGTTTCTATGCAAGAGATCTCGTCCGCAAATCAGCGAAAATATACTTACCGGTAAATTTGCTGTTAATGGACATACGATAATCCTTAGGTCTGTTTTACACATTTGTCGTACACATTAAAATAAAGCAAACGTCTACAAAAGTGTAAATAATTTTTGAAATAGTTTTTAGTGTTTTTCTAAAAGTAACGGGACTCTTGAAAAGTAATGGGTAAAACTAACGTTTGAATTGCATATTAATGTTTTCTCCTTGGGTAAATTAAAATCAGGCATACTATTAATACGTGGCTATAATTTGCCAGTGTACAATAATTATAAAACGTAAAATAATACAGATTGCTAGAGGTATTTCTTGGTTTGAAAATCCTTTTTTTATAGGTATTTCTTTGTTTGAAAATCCTTTTTTTTTTATATTTAGGTGAATTGTGTTTTACGGCGCACCAACGCAACAACATTATTTGGCGTAAACAGAAAACAATATGCAATGCCCACCCTCCAATTACATCGAGATAAAACATAAAAGTAGAATAAACCTCATCTTCAAAATTATGCAGAGTTGCTGCAAAATCTAAGACACGCCAATTTTCGTTGGCGTTGCGATTACTTTGTTTTAAAATTAAAATCTTCTTATTAAACGTTTATGTAATTTTCACCTTAACAACAGGGAAAACCTAGCAATATTGCTGTATGTCTCTTTAAATCAGATCGCTGTCTTGCGTATCATATAAGCGCTGTCTTTCATACTAACAGTTATCGATGCAGATCCTAAATTTTAATACGGTGATCCCATCTACTTCGTAGCGTACAGTAATACAATGGTAGCTAGCTCTAAGTGCTTTAGTTTTAAGTAGTTGGCTTTTTTAGCACGTGTATATTGATATGATTTGCACATTCTCCATACAGTTTTTGCAATTGTTTTTCACAATTTTGATAATTTCATGATTTTACACATAATTTCTACACATTATGACAATGAAATGGAATAACTAAACATAAATGACACAATTTACGATACTGAAAAGATAGGAATGCTTATATGGTATAACTTTATTAATACCAAGTAGTATGTGTCCTCAAAAAAGTTGAAATGTCATGATAAACCACACAAAATAAACTCCGTTAATGTTTGTTTACACATTTCATTGATCCTAGCTTTCGTATTATGCACTAACCTGTTTCCGCAATGTACAGATTCCCCAGGAGTTTAATAACAAAGAACAACAAAAAACAAACGAAACTGATCTTGTACTATTGATTTTATTAATATTGAGTTCTGCTCAACCCGGGACTAGAGGGCGTGAGCGGTAGCTAGCATATTTCACTACCGCTCATGAACAGTCTCAATCAAACCGAGACTGCAATATTTCGTATGTGTCGTTTTCGGCCGTTTCCAAAGGTCCATTATCATACTCTTAAGTAATGTTCGTAAATGAAAATACAATTTAATCTGATCTGAAGCTCAACTGAATATCACGGTACATTTCCCCGATACTGTCATCGAGGAACATCGTAAACTTTAATTTATCTGAACTGATAATAACATATCTGTACTCTTTCAAAAGGAAAGTTATTTAAATATTAAATAAATTAATAATTCTTTTCCTTTTTTCGAAATCCTGTTTTCGAAATCTTGTTCTTCTTCAAGAAAGAAAGAAATATAACTATCAAGTAAAATCCATCTTTTTGTTAAAATGGCTGACGCTATGATAAAAATATCATAACAATGTCACGTCATTTATAATATGACTTAGTAAAGGGCGTTAAATGGTAAATGACGTTACGTAGCTACAGCATTCATAGAGCGTTCGCACGTTGTAGCTACAGCGTTCGCACGCTCTACTAGAGCATTCGAACGCTGTAGTACAGCGTGCAAACGCTTTAAATTATTTTCCTGCATGGAGAAATTATGTTTTTAATTCTCTATATACGTATGTGTGAAAAAGTGACCCTTAAGGCGGGGTACAATTTAACGCCAGTGTTACCATTTGAACAATCTTGGTAGAGGACCTTAAGCTAATAGTAAATGCATAATAGTAAACCTCTAGCTCTTGTAGCTTCAGAGAGGAAGATTTTTTAAAGAGTTTTCTATACAACTCCATGTAAAAATGTGACTCCAGGGGCGGGGCCAGATTTGACCAGAGGGTCACGATTTGAACAAAGTTGATAGAGGACCAGAAGCTGATGCTATATGTAATATTCATTTGGACAACGTTTATAGTCTATAGGTTGGCGATCATTAATAAAGAAAAATCTGTTCAGTGGTTCTTGAGAGGAAGGTTTGTTAAGGTTTTGACCATATATGGTAATGGCGACCACCTTGGATTTCGCTTTGACCTAATTTGTACAACTTTAAAATGCACTGACCCCAGTATCATCCACGTGAAATATGAACAAATTGGTCAAGCGGTTTCTGAGGAGAAGAAATGTTCCCTATATAAGTCTTTGCAAAACATGCAACATTTCTAACTACAAACTTTGGACCACCGGGGCGCAGCCATTTGTGACATAGGTAAAATTGGCATTCGTAAAATAAAAGATAATTCTGTACATCTGGTGTCATAGATAAATTAATATTGTTGTGTGTGTTATTTAAGAAATAATGATTAACGAAATGTGGTTCTATTTCATAATGTCGTCCATTTAACCCATCATATCAGGTTATACTGAGATAGCAACCTCAGAGGGAGATGAGATATTAAAACAAATCTACAAATAGTGTAAATGGTATAACTTATAGGATGTATGTTAAAGATGAATGGCCACCATTTTTGTAGCATTATCAATTAACACATTTAACTCATAAACATCATATTGAAAACCGCTACTAAGTTGTATGTAAAAATAAATATTATGTGCATGACGTAGATACTACTTTTACCACTTGCGTGACTGCACGGGGAAATGAGGTAAATCTGAATTGTATAGCTTCACAACTATTGCCAGATAATTGATAAATACATTTACCTTTGGATTAATTTACCTGTTCAAAGTTTTCTACGTCATCAAATAAAATCTTATTCTCGCTTTTCACATATATTGCAATGTATGAACTGTAAATATCTATTGTTGTGTATTGATTTCGATTTAAATAAACATAAACATGTTCATGAAGCAAAACATGGCCGGAGAACTTTAACATATGTAAGATACTGGTAGAAACAAACAGCAAGGTGGTGGTGGGGTGGGGGCGGGTGGGGGGGGGGGTGGGGTCGAATAAGCTATGAGTAATCAATGTTTTATTTTACATGTTTTGTTCGACTTTTTATCTACTCTTATAATATTTTCTTTCTTCAGATTGCCTTGACAACGAAAGGGTATTCTCTGAAGTTGGATCCAATGCTACTTTCTTTGCCTTGAAGATACAAACTGACCCCGATAAATTCCATCTTCTCCTATTTTTACACGAAACTGACAGATTATTAGCCGTACTTCCAAGAGGCTCTGATCTACATATATCATATAAGAATACAAGAGAGAGATTCGTTGTGTTTGGGCATTTGGATAAATATTCAGAGACTCCAGGAAATTTAACAATTATTCTACAGAATGTCACGGACAAGGACAATGGAACGTATATGCTAGGAAGTTGATTATAGAAAATCCATTGCTTATTGTTGGACTTTGTTTGTTTTAAGTAAGTATATACAATATAATTCTTTGGTTCAACACATTTAAATAATACAGTTCCCTTATTCGGTAAATTAGTTAATTATAGTACAGTTATAGTGTTGATTTATAAATGTTATTATGTATTACATTGCTACCATGTATTTACCGAGGAACAGAAATATGATTCCTTAATTAAGTTGACAAACATAAGTTGTTAAATTATAACATTATATAAAAGTCATCGAAAAAGTGTCACATTACCTCTCATGAACAGATTCAGTTTGCT
Organism: Cyrtodaria siliqua; assembly: GCA_037043455.1. Lineage (NCBI taxonomy): Eukaryota > Metazoa > Mollusca > Bivalvia > Adapedonta > Hiatellidae > Cyrtodaria > Cyrtodaria siliqua. The sequence goes on along the minus strand of JAWPHD010001467.1, from coordinate 219,437 downwards.
ACTTCATTCTCTTGGTTACGGGTGTTTCTTCCAAAGGATCTCCATTATCCGTATTTATTATCTCGTATTTTAGTATTAAGCAATTAATATCTCCAAAAAATGTCCACTTCTTTAAATATTTGTCCAGACTTTTGGATTTTTGTTCATATGCAGATATATTGTTACTTAAGTACTTCATTAATCGCATGCGAACTCATTTATTACAATTTACTAGCCATCGTTTCTAGATTTTCCAATTTTCCAAACATTTCAGTTCAAATGAGAGTGGTGCGTACAAATCATTATGTTGGCGGCCTTATGGGGGTCACGTTGAATTAAGAGCCGTTTCCCACAGATACCAAACTTGAAGTATCATCAAATAGTTTTAGACTCCATGATGAACCTAGTAGTAGTATCTAGTAATCGATGTTACACTTCCCCTTTTTGGGTTTGTTACTTAAATGTTATATGTAATGTTACACAGTCTTTATTCAAATGTATTACACCAAGTTACAAAAATTAACGGTCAAATTAGAGTGGAAGGTGAATATAACTACTTTGCCGGCCAAATCAGACGCAATTCTGAATTAAAAACACTTTCCCATGGACATCAAGCAGTTTAATAATGTAGATACCATGACGAACATGTTGATATATAACAATAAATGTGGCCAGAGACAGTCTACCTACACCTTAATTAAGCCGCTTTTAATGCCATTTTTGCAGCACTAATATATACTACTCAAAATAATTTAAGGAACGCAAGAAAATTTCTCCATATGCATACCAGTGATACTGACTACTAACCATTTTAAAACGGTTACACAGAATGTGTAAGCAATGTTGCATTAAACTGGACAGTGTCAGGTCTTCTGCATTAGATAAAATAACCATAATTATATTTATATACATTTTCTGTTAATTAAAAAGAGTCCGAGATTTTTTATTATTTCCAAAAATCATTAATTTGACCCAAGACAACAATACTAAAAGTTTTAATATTTTTTGTCAATTTATTCATTACTTTTAATCACTACCAATGGAACTGTTGACGTGAAATTTTATTTTCCCCGAAACTGACTAACAATTTGGAAAACGCTAGTTTTTATCACATCCAAAGTGAAGTAATTTTCAAAACCTAGTTGCATATTTGGCAATGCACGCTTATCTGTAGAGTAATTCTAAAGAAATGGTGACAGATATTTGTTAAGGAATCAATAAAAATAGATAAAAAAAAAGGAATCAAAATAAAACGGAATAACATTTTTGTTTGAAAAAAAAAGCATTTTTATTGAAATTTCAAAATCTATTTTGAATTATTTTTTGTTGGACAGTGTAAAATGTTCCTAAAGAATACAGAAATACGAAACAGTTTCCATTTTTGAAATGCAATGGGTATTTAAACTTGTGCGATGATACAAACTTTAATCTTATTGAAATACAGAAGGGATGGTCTTTAAATTATTTTGAGGATTGTATGTGTTATAAATAAACCATTTGGCCCTACTGTGTAATACTGAGGGCAGCGTTCGTGGGATTCAACATAATAGTGCATCAGGTCACACATGAGGTATTAAACTATTTATTTGGCATACTTCTCAAAGTTAATTATAAGATATTGATTTGATTGAGTAATTCCCTGAGTTATAAGGCTTCCGAATATTTTGTCAGGTGTTTTATTTTACATTTTATAAGCATATGGTGCCTTTATATAAGATGCATATAAACTAAGTCATACTTTTTATATTCAGAACCTCCAACAACTCCTGTAATAACCTCTTATATTGGCATCCAAGAGAAGTACATAGTCGAAGAAGGTGAAACTGTTCCATTTTCTGGCTCACAGTCGTCGTCTACAAGTATACCTTCAGGATTAAAGGTCAGCATGGCTTGGTTGGTAGATGGAGTTATTGTTTCTTCAAGGGGTACGTATCGAGTGACAGACGACAATATGTTGATTCTTCATACGGATCGACGCCTTAACGGCAAAAATGTCACGTACAGGGCCACAGAAGAAAATGGAATGACAAACGAGGTGAACTACACATCCAATATAGCATGTAAGTATGGTTTTAGGAAAATTCCGCATGTAACTAATTTCGTTCATGTCGATAAGATGGAAACCACTGTGTATGACTAACCGTTGACCAAGAGAACAAGTGTATGCTTTACACGGTATATCACTTTTTTTTCCAACTTATTATCATAACAAAAAACATTAAATGCAACAATACATATTTACATTAGTATGCTTTCTTGTAATCAAATTTACGGTTTATATACCCATGAGTACTTGTTTGCAAGGGCGTTTGTAAAAATAGCGACGAACTTTGTTTTGATTGGTTCAGATGGTTCTTTCAACTGTCAGTGGGTGGTGGGGATAGGGTTGGAATGCTTGGCTATAGTTTCGAACCAATCAGTCTTCAGTTAAATGCATAAGTTGTTGTATTGCGAATGTTATAGGCATACATTCATTACAACGACATTCAGTTCAGAGTATACTGTAATGAGGTAATAGTGGTCGTTCATTGTTGGTTACTTAGATATTCTAAAGCCTGCTATTGAACTAGTTGCATCATATTATGGCAGGTGATATTAGTGGATATTGGTGGAGTCATTTATAACTTGAGTTATTTAAAAGGATATATAGCTTCCGTAGTTCGTCCGAAGGTTGTCTGTCCTTGGTTGTTCGCAAATATTTCTCCCTATATAAAATTCTGCTTTGCGAACGTGAATCTCTGAAATCCCAAATTTCGAAAGTTGCCGTTGTGAGTTCAAATTATCTACCTTTAATATATACCATTTACTGAATTCAAAGTATCCTACTGATCCAGCACCTTTCATTGTCACTGTCTTACTATATCGTGTGTGTGGTTAAATCCTTAAATGTGATCCCACTCATGTATGTATGTATGTATGCGTATATAGTTAATTGTGCAGACGAGTGTGTTATGATGTAGAGATACAGTATATCAGCGTGTGTTGCAGCAGCTACCCTTTTTTGGAAGTGAATGTGTGTGTATATATATAATATATATATATATATATATATATATATATATACCTCACCAAAGAAGATCTCCTAGTTTTGACCAGTATGCTGTTGTAAATGTGATTCTCAGTTGTACACCAACTGAGATTTTAAGAGAAACTAAATACATCGTGTGCAATAAAAATTGCCTAAATATATAAAAACGGTTGCTGTACGCTGCATCAAAATACACTTAAATACGGTTTTGTTGATTAATAATGAGTACCATACTTTAGAACAGGGCATATGTGGTATAGAATATAGTCTATCTAGAACCCAAGACGTTAAACGGCATCACCAGAAAAGATATGGTGCAACCATTTAATAATGGGTTTAAGGAATGACGAACTAACTGAGATTTAACAAATCTTCTTTACAGGATTGTTAGTAGGCTAATTGTGTAACATCTTATATAACACAGGACAAGTAATAATTACGAGTTGTTTTTTATTCTCAGACGGTCCTGATCCGTATTTGATCCTTAAACCAGATACCAGTGTGTACTTTGTTACGGAAGGTGATGATATTAGTACAGTGACATGTACTGCCACGTGCTTCCCACCATGCATAACCATTTGGACATCCGATAAACTTTCCGAAACCATTACCGGAAGACAGCTGAATCTCGGCAAGGCAACCGTTGCTATGTCAGATGATTACTCATGCATGGCAACAAGAAACGGAACTTATAAAACTGCGAAAAGAACCATAACTGTTGAAGTTAAAGTAAAAGGTAACTATTTATTTAATATGGCTAAGCTGAGTATGAGAAAATGCGTTTGTTTTTATTGTTGATGATATTGAAATGTATTCTTGAAATAAGTATGTGATTCTTACTGTTGACGAGAACGGAGCAATACTGTCCTGAACACTCTTAGTACACTTGATATTAAATGAAATTACAACTCTATAGCTAATTACAAAACAAGAAAGCACAGCAACAATATAGTGGCCAACGTGAATAATTACACCTACCGACATATAGCTAAATGGTTGGCTGAATGTTCAATGTTACATTCCCTTTAGTTAAATACCACCGCACACGTCCTAAGATCATTTTCTAAGTTGATGTACTATAGTATGATATATATTTCCCCAGAAACGGTCAATAATACATCCGTAATAGTCCTCGGCTCCCTCCTTGGTATTACTATCGTTGGTCTGGTTGCATTGACTGTGTTCGTGTTGCTTGTGTTGCGGCGGCAGATGTCATCATGTATACAAGGAGTGATAGGTGATTATGCTATAATTACTACTTGCAGTCCCCCACACTGAAAGCATTCAGCTGAGTTAGTTTTTTCGTTCACTAAACAATGTGATAGTGTGGGGTAGACATTCGTTTTAATAGTGTGTTTTTTTTCATGACATCATTTATTGTGTAACCCTCTCAACGCGATATCCAACATAATACACATACACTGCTGTATAATCGGCCTGTGTAAGTAATGAATTGTTGGTCTGTAAGTAATGAATTGTCGGTCCGAAATCATTGACCATTTCAATTTACTATAAATAGTATAATATTCATTGGGATATAGCCATTATTAGTTATTGGGTTTGTTACTGACCCCCTACAGAAATATGTGGGGTCAGTCAGATATCGCCCCCTATAAATCTTACTGACCCCACATATTTCTGTAGGGGGTCAGTAACAAATCCAATAACTGATTTATTGCATCGAGCACCTTTTTTAAGTCAAACGCCGATATTTAACCCATTTTAATTTTGACGTCACGACCGGTACAGCTTAAAAACATTATTAAATTTACTTATTATGTTTGTTACTAACGCCTAAAAGAACTATTTGCAAATGATTTAAACGTTGAATCGGAATTGTAGTTCATTTAGTTTTAATGAAATTTCTAGGATTTTATGCGAGGTGCAAGTTATTACATTTTTATGTTATGAATATATACTATTAAAATACTTATAACGCTTGAATTATATTTAGGTCGATTTATTCTAATGTTTGTTTTAAAATCTATTTTCTGTATATAAATTAAACACCATGCATGCGATTAATATACCTAAGGATACTTGACGGATCCTACCTATAAGTATTATTTATACAAATTTGTTAACATCACCGTAGATTCCAATGTGTTATATTTAGGAAGAAAGACGGACACAGATAAAGCCATCAACTCGAGGGTGAGAACCACAACTCCACAAGGAATCAGGTAAGAACGAGTATTACCTCCAATGTTTATAAGCACACTATTTATTATATAAATATCACATACTTGAGAGGGTGATACTAAGAATGTTCACCACGCGGATATGATTGTCGCCCGGGGCGAAACCGAGGGTGATAATCTATTTCCGAAATCCCCTATCTTACTGAATTCCCCTCGCGCCAAAATATTGTACGTTTTCAGTACAGATTTCACTTTTCACCTTTTTTCAAAACGTTGCTACGGTAGTTATATATAGAGGATCTTAAACGAGTTCCTATTTCATATAAGAATTTATGAAACGAGTTATGAATTATTTTAATTTTAACGAGCCTTTTGGCGAATTAAAATTAAAAATAATTCATAACGAGTTTCATAAATCTTATATGGAATGGGAACGAGTTTAAGATCCTTTTTATCACATAACATTGCAATCAAATTAGTAAAAATTAATTCAGATGGACATTAGAACCGCCACTTCGAAAGACACACGTTAGCGCCAAAACGTCATAAAATATGTGACGTCGTAACGTCGCGTCACACATAACGTTGCGTATAAAAGAGTTCGTGTTTTACCTCTTTACAAAATAGTAGTTTACGCCAACTTTTTAACTTTTTAACAAACCAACAACAATGTTTTGTATAACGTGCATTATTTTTATAAGCTGTCACAAATAATAAGTATATGACTCAGATCTAGGTGAATTTGTAATAAATAAAATAGTTTCTGTTAATAAACTTGCGTAGTGTTACAGGTTTAACTCAATCAATCAAAATCGTTCCAGGTTGTATTACGCGTGTGTCATACAATAGAATATTAAATGGGTGTTCGACACAGCTAACAATAAACGTTATGTGATAAAATTGGATTGGAAATAACTTATCTAAAAAAATGAGTGGTAGTTTATTGAAATCAGTCGATTGCTTTTGAAGTTATTATTAGTTAGAAATAGCAATTTCAACCTTACTGAGCCGATGACGTCACCGAAACAGTGCACACCAAAGCTGCAATGAGATCTTTAGTATCCCACTTCGATTTACTATTACAATACAATAGGACCTCTGCAGATTGTAAGGAACTGCACATTGTTGACTATGGGGGAATTAACATGGGTGTTTTATGGGAGGTGTAGTAAGATAAGTTGCCTGACTGTTAATGCCGTTCTTTTTTTAGATCTTACTTGTTTATCATACTGGCATTGTATTACTCGTACATCATTTGGCCATTACGGAAGTACGATATCTGTATAAGATTGATCTGGGGTATATGGTTGATGTCAGTTGTTATACCAATCATTCGTGATTTCGATTAGGCATGGAGACGTACATCTACATCATCTTAATTAATATCTACACCAATGATGTTGATGATACCCGGTAAATAATGGCTTTTTCAAGAAAATGCGTTTTTTATTTCCTTTATCCCGATTACAACTATTCATTCCATTTTATTACAGCAATGATGTTGCCATGGACACGTACACAGACCTACAGAGTGACAGTCGAGATGTTCATGTAGAAACTATTTATGACCCAATAGAAACAGGTAAATCAGAGTTATATGTGCACGCGCCTTAAATACATTTTAGACAAAAAAAAAATTCTTTTAAACTTCTAAACCTCAAACCCTCACTACTAGTTTCGGGATGTGCAATTTCTAATTTACTTACCATTAGACGGAGGTCACTGAAATTGGTGTTATTCAAAACATTAAAGAACAAAGTATATTAACTTCACTTAGCAACGCTGAGTTTTAAATGTTTTAAAAGTAAAAAGAATGTTTTAAACATATTATATGCCTTAATTTAGTTATTTACAGATCCTTAGTTAGGTGATATATTAATGCAATCGCATAATATTATTCACTCAAATAGACAAACAGATACATTGTGTTAACAGCTCACATTTGTCACTTTCAGAAGTAATACAGACTGGCCAGTTAACTTACGAAAACACAAACCTTCCAAAGTTGAAATATGAGTCATAATAGAGCTGAGACACTACAGACTGGCCAGTTAACTTACGAAAACACAAGCCTTCAAAAGTTGAAATATCAGTCATAATAGAGCTGAGACACTACAGACTGGCCAGTTAACTTACGAAAACACAAGAATTCCAAAGTTGAAATATGAGCCATAATAGAGCTTAGACACTAAATACTGGCCAGTTAACTTACGAAATAGCTGAGACACATTAATTAGAAGAAAGCTGTGCGTGAATGATATGTACTAGAAATCACTTACATCAAAAATGTCAAACATCTGACTTGAAATGAACCGTATTTACTACCGTTGATCATTTACAAGTCCCCCAGAGTGATCATTTAAGCATGTATAATCATTTAAGTACTGATATATATCAATGACATTTGACAAAACCATATAGGTGTTTTTGAAGCTCTCTACATATATAAATGCTTCTATGTATATACAATAAGTTGCATAGAAATTATTATTTTACATTTTTAAAACAAAACGTAAACCATGCCAAATTATTGTTATAACTGTGAATGTAGTGTGCATATGTACAATTACTTTGGTGTGGTTTAAATTATTTGTCTTTAGTTTCAGAGATAGCTAAAACAATTCGCGCTATCTGCGGAGATAGATGCCTATATCGTGTTCACGTACTGTTTGCAATAGAGCTACCCTACGTGTTAGATATGTATACTGGTATGCTGTTGTAATTTAAACCACACATAGTTTAAACCGCAAATAGAGGTTCTGTCATAACGCAATGTTGTCGACTCTACTAGCCAAAGGCCAGACCAGCTGATGCGATGGTATATTGTCTTTCGTCGTCGTCCGTCTGATTTTTCACCAAATGTGAATTGAAGGTGTATATCTCGGAAGAGTTCGACAATGAGCTAAATCAACGCAGTTATGGCCCTTGATTATTGATTATTGATTATTGTCAAATAAAATAAAAATGTTAGCTTGTGAAAGCGATTACTTGGATTAAATGGTTTTTAATATTTATTAATTATGATTTAGATGTTGTTTACAATAAAATGACAGACGATGTCAACACTTAGCAAATGTTATGAATGCAACTTAGTAATTGCCCTTCACCGTTCATTATGTGTTGATAAGAGAATTTGAAATGGTTAATGCATATTGGATTTTAACTGAATTTAAGTTAAAGTGTTATTTAAATGCGATCTTCTAGGAATCTTTATGTGAGGAAGCTATCCAGCTGGCTTGCCATATGACCTAAGCTTGTTTGTGCGACTATAAAATCCAATTCAATTCAATGCGGTCTTGAATCGTCCTCGGTAATGTAAAATAAGTGTAGTGTATAAATATGTTTACACTTCAGTAAATAGTATCTGACTTTCATCAAATGTGTTTGCAAAACCAACACTAACTTGACATTACTATGCCACAATACGTGAATTTCAGTTTATTTAAACAATAACTTCTAAATATAAACTCATATTTCGATTTCTTTTAGCTCAGATAGGCATATATTTGGATGACATCTAATATATTGTGTTGCATACCAAATTCGATTTTGTAGTTGCACTGTCATCAATGTCATTTCATTGTCCTCTCCTGGTCATAACTCCTAAACTGCCTGAAATATTGGAAAGTAACCCCCAGCGGCCTTTTTTGCCACTGACCGTTCCAATGCATAGCCTTATTGTCAACCGTTTTGTGTGTGTGATGTCTTATTTTGCCTTTTACCTATCTTTAAAGTTGTTCTTTGTTGTTGTGTGTGTTTGTGGTTGACTGTCGTCATTGAATGCTACTTTTCCTGTTCGGCTGTTGTATCTACCTTTGATGTGTGTACGGTCTCCGGTAGACTGTGTATAGTGTAAACAATGCAGGGTTGTATGATCATCATGGTAACGGCTAAAGGTTTTGCAATGTGTTTGATCTTATCAATGTATACATTTCGTGCTCGATCCATATCTCCTACACTTAAGAGATAATGGGATAACATTAGTTTAATTAGAAAAGAAATATAAAAAGATCGGACAGGTAAAGTAGCATTCAAGGAGGACAGTCAACCACAAAACACAGAAAAAAACACGCAAACAGACAAACAAGAAGGCAAAAGCAATAATAAATGCAAACGACTTCACAAACACAAAAGGGTTGACAATAGGGCTACCGCCTTGGAAGGGTATGTGGCAAAGTAGGAAAGGTCACCGATGAAGATCATGCAATTTTCTTGTACAGTCCTTAACTCCTTAAACGTAATGTTTGCATGCAGCATCACTAGACTCGGTCCACTTTCTCTCATTTACAATATTATCCAATAGAGTGTTCTCGTGCACTCTTGTGCATCTTATTTATAAAACAAATGATAAGAGAACTTTAACCCAGACCAGAGCATGTACAGTTGTAATTTAAGTTCTTGTTAATATTCCTTATGATCTAGGGCCTCTCCTTATATAACCGTACGACAACCTAGATGTGGATATGATAGTAACATGTTGTACACGAATCACTCATGTTGATGACTGTTTGTAAGGAAAAGAAATGTCATGTTATAAATTTTGGTTCCTTTTTTTTTCTAAATATAAAATATGTATAATTATAATGTATACGCATCTGCATTATATATGCGTTGTCTTAAAATTCGATGTCGTTTGTGTTGCAAAATGTACAATATATGCTGAGTAAAATGGGAAGTGTGTCACCAAATTTCCATAATCAGCCTCGTTATGAATACTACATGGCTGTAAACAGTTACGTCATGAATGTGTTAAAACATCCTAACGTTATGTTTAAAAAGAAGTTACAAGTTTTACATTCATGAGAATTTCCAAAAAACAGCAGTTAAGAAATGACTGTTTTCCCATTAAAAATATTTGACTTTTGCTCATTAGTAATACATACATGTTATATATCTTAAGTTTTACTAAATGTGTCATAACACTTTTTTGAATATTTCCAAAAATAGACGTGCACACTTTCTTTTTTGACTCAGTATACAATATAATTTTACTTAATTGTATTAAACACTAGTTGACACTTATAAATACCCCAGTTATATTTTATTCCGTATCTTTTAAATGGGATATACAATTTTGTCCAAACAAATCGTATCGAAACGTTGTCGGTATATGTTTGACAGATTCATCTAATAAAATTGAAAACAAATAATAAATCTAGTAATCGATTTGCTTAATTGGATTACATTTATTCACCGTTTTAAAGCACGTGTTCAACATTTTAGCGAATTATGATAAAAAACAAATGTTTTAATAGCATTAAAAATCGGAATACTTTTAAATGTCTAGTGTATATATAAAATGAGAAAAATGTTCTTGTAGAAATCACAGCACCCTAACATTGTACCAAAAACAAAGAGCAAATTAAATATATAATGAAAAGGACAATACACAGCACTAAGAGTGATGAAGACATGGTTACCGACTTAGAACGGTCAGGAGGCAATATGGCCTACTGGTTATACAGGACAATACATAGCACAGAGTGATGAAGTCATGGTTACCGACTTAGAACGGTCAGTAGGCAATATGGCCTACTGGTTATACAGGACAATACATAGCACAAAGAGTGATGAAGACATGGTATCTGACTTAGAACGGTCAGGAGGCATTATGACCTACTGGTTATACAGGACAATACGTAGCACAGAGTGATGAAGACATGGTTAGCGACTTAGAACGGTCAGGAGGCAATATGGCCTACTGGTTATACAGGACAATACATAGCACAAAGAGTGATGAAGACATGGTTACCGACTTAGAACGGTCAGTAGGCAATATGGTCTACTGGTTAGCTTAAAGGCATTTTCTGTAGTTTTCCATGCGCAGCATTTTTGGGCGACTTATCTTCTAAACCTATTGGATGGATTTTCCTAAAGATTTACAGGAATGTTGCTTTTGATGTCTAGTTGTATGTTTTGTCTTTTGTTGTTGTTTTTAATTATTATTTTTTTATTTATTTATTTTTGAATATTTTTATTTTTTTATTTTTTTTATTGTCTTTATTTAAAAAAATGCCTATTATTAGATACATAAAATAGGAAAAATATAGCATTTTGTAAAAATTCCAACAAAATTAAAAAAATTATGCAAAATGGAAGTGTTCCAAAAACCAATATTAAATCTCAATATGCATGGTGACCTATAATTTTTTTTGCATATATTGTCTAAATAAGTGCCTAGGAAGTTTGAACAAATTCTGTTATTAGGAACATAACAAAAAAGGAAAATATACCATTTTTATATAATTTCATACAAAAACTTGGCCTTTTAGCACAGGTGTAGGGTATTAAAAAAAAATTCTAAACAAGCATGGGGACCTAACATTTTTATTACAGATTTTGTTTTTATATATGTTAAACTATGTGCTTAGAAAGTTTAAACAAAGTCTATTATTGGGAACATACAAAAAAAAGAAATGTATCATTATGGGCTAATTTGTGCAGAAATTGTGGTAATGGTCTCAACAGATTTTGTAAACAGATATAGGTTTTACATAAAGATGAGCTTTAAATGTAATTGTAATTAAATGTTCTTTACTGTAGTACAATTTTAGCATAATTGTGACCAACGAATTAATGATTATACTTCAAAAATGTCTTATGTAGCTATTTCATGGGCTTTTTCAACTTTTTGGACAGACTGACATGACGGTGGCATTACAAATTATTTTTTAAAATTTTAACAATCATTGTGCCCTTCCATTATTTTTGCCTTTACTGTCTATATATATAACAGACTAACTCTACAAAAAGTTTAAAGAAAATCTGTTTTGCAGAAAAAACTTTAGAAAATGTCTTTAAATTGTGTGTACACAACCTAAGTTTCATTAGTTACGTAAGTTACATTATATATGTATTTAAGTTGTTTCTGTTAAATTTTTTAAACAGGTATGCAATTAAATATAAGCCTAAGCATTAATGTATCAATATATACGAAGTTGTATATTATGTGTCTATGTTTACTTGTTTAAAAAATGGAATTATTGTGCTAGTAACTTGAACATACATTGCGTGCTGCAAATGTCCGTAAAATTCGGAGTTTGTGAAACTCAATTCAACAACAGATGTTCTGTTTATGATTAACCATGTGCTGATTTACAAGCTTTGATTGTCGTGGGAGCAATATGACTTTAAATATTGTATGAATTTATACAGCTGATCTTGTCAACACCCGATAGTTATAACCAGAAGTCGATTCGATATCAGATAAATGAAGTAAGATATTGTTAATATCTCATTTCTCTCACTTAATATGAACGACTTATTTTGTTCTCATTTGTTTTTCTGCATTTTGTAATTTTCATGTTGTGTTGTTCTTGCTCTCTGTATATATGTTGCATTCTATTTCATTTGTATACTTTTCATTAACTTTGAAGAATTAAAGATGTTCATGTTTACTTGTTTACTATAATTACTTTTTCAGATTATATATATTTTATTATAAATACTACAAAACTGTTAAATTTAACTACACATACCTGTATATCTGTATAGGTATACACGGATAGTAGAATACGTCATTCATACTCATGAGATAAAACTGCTATCGATTTAAGGAAAAGAAGTACACATCGGAATAGAATAAAACTTCAAAAAATAGAAGAGAAAAAGAACAGAAAGTATTGTAAAGATCTGGCAGAACTATCGAGCATTCTTCTGTCCATTTCATGATGTGCCCGGTACTCCAGTGTCACGTTAAACCAGACAAAGCACACATGCCTACTTATTGAGCCAAATGTTAGTGTGTTTGTTTATAATATATGATATATACATGATATATAGTTTATTTCATACAAAAGGTCATAGGCCCATGAGTACACAAATGCTTATTTTAGGTGGTGATACAGTATACATAATACATATTATCAAATGATTAAGCATGATTCAACTGAAGTAAACTTGTTATAGCAATGAAGTATTCATATACTCCTATCAAATGTAGGTATACACAGAGATACGAACTAAATATAATTTTAGAATTTAAGTTGACGAGGAGACTCTTATGTATTATTATACATTAATTCATTACGTAATTTAAAACGTTCAAAACCACTAATGGCAAGGTTTGTTTGTATGCGTACATTGTTATTGTTCATATGTTCAGTAAACTTCAAAATATTAGGATGCTTCCAGTAGTATGGTTTGATATATTTTAAACGCAGTTCTTTGTACATTGTGCATTCAACTAAGAAATGGAATTCATCCTCTAGTTTGTTACATAACTGACATGTACGTTCATGTAATGGTAGTTTCTTGTGGTTTGTACCATCTCCCCGTTTCCACTTCAAGACGGTGAGATGACACTCGTAATATTCTTAAAGCACATCTGAATTTTCTAAATACGGTTGAAAGCGAAATTCTAAAAAACAATACGTATGTCCTAGCATGGGTTGAGATCACTTATTCTTCATTCCAACGTTGAATAAATGTATCTTTAAATCGTTGTTTAAAAACTGACATAAAACCTATTTCATTTCCAACGCCATGGAATAACCACACATGATTAAAACCAAGTTTATCAAAAATATATTTAACTTTACTTTCCCAATTTTGTTTGTTAGGATATTTTGCCAGATCATCTAACATCATATTATATACAATGGTTATGTACGTTGTATCATTGCTCTCAACAATCTTAAACCAAAAGTTTATACTTCTATGAATTCTATAATTAATGAGTGACTGTCTTCCTAGTTCACCGCAAATAAAGTTATTCTGCGTCTGTATTTGTACACCTAATAATTTGTTACAAAATTATAAATGTGTTTTCTCTATTTCATCTGCTTTCGCAAACCGCCATATCTCATATCCATAGTTCAATATAGGCAATATCAATTTATCAAATAGACTCAACAATAAGTGTATTTCTTTCACTGGAATATGGCTTTTAATGCTTGCCCTCTTAATATATAAGCTATATTTTGCTAATATTTTGCTGCAGGAAAGTCAATGAACGAGAAAGTCGAAATTCTGCTGATATTTGTTATTTTAATATTTCGTTTGTATCTTCATATCACGTATTGTCAACCACTAAGTTAGTTATTGAAAAACCATAACAACACGCATGCAATGTCAAAATATTCGAATCACCAAACATTAATAATATAAGTACACAATTTATGATACTAATTTCAAAGTTTTGATAAACAGGCGGGTAACCGCAGTATTTCAAGTCTAAAACCAAACTGACCTCTCTCGATCATACATCTCAAAATCCCTGGTATAAAATGTGCATTCCAAATCGGTTACCATGCAAATCAAAATAATCTAAACGTCCATTCGATACACTGTCCAATCAAAGACATTGTTAAATGGCACCCCTAGAAGTATCTCATTCAACTTCTTTTGTGACATAAACGTCCATCACATTCGTAATTGTTGAACATATAGACAGTATATTATCAAACATACTTTTACAAATAAAAGCAGATTTCAAACGTTATTATTCGTCAAACAACAATTTCGCAAATCATAATACAAAATTAAACATTTTAACGGAGATCTCCATAGGTATATATTAACCCTTTATAAGTGCGTTTAGCTGAAAGATTAAAAGTAAATTGAAGTGGTATCCTGCATTCGTTGGTATGGCGTAAATATTAGCATCCAATGATATCCCAACGCAGTGAGATATGGTTTTGGATTTAAGAGACACTTACTGTTTTGGATTAAAGATACGCTTACTGTTTTGGATTAAAGATACACTTGATAATGTGAATTATAGGAACATTGGATAGTTTTATTTTGACTTAATTCAAAAACTGAATATTAATATAAAAAATGGGTTTGTGTATTCTGCAAGTGAATATTTTATGTAAATACATGTTTAATTACATTTTGTGTTGCTGGTTTGGCTACGTTTCTTGTTACATATAATTCTTAACAGAAATTGGGGGCTCGTAAGGGATAGAAACATTTTAGGTGCTTTAATCATTTATATATTGGCAATAATAAAATAATAAATAAATTATTTTGATAAAACCACCAAATTAAATTGTACATTTTGTACATGTTCAATATTATAAAGAGTGTAACCAGCTACAGTCAAAATGGTGTTTGATATTGAAAACATTGTTGCTACGCCTAGCCAGGAGGTGTTTTATTCACTTAAAAAGATGAATTGCTCTGGCTTGCAAAACATTATAAGTTATTGAAATGTAAATATTAAATGTAAATATGATTTAAAATTAAAAGAAATTGAATTACAAAAAATAAAAGAAATTGAATTGAGGAAATTAGAAAAAGAAAAAGAAGAAAGAGAAAAAGAAATAGAATTTACAAAATTGAAATAGGAAAAATAAATGATAGAATATTAATATATAAAAGGATAAATATGGTCTTTTGGCAAAAGAAATTGGAAAAAAGAGTGAAATTGCTGATTTCTGGATTATTTCAATAAAACTATTTAAGTTTAATGATATTTTATACATTTCGTCTTATTTTTCAAAGGGTCCCCAAAGGTTTGTGAATCCCTAAATGTATTTTTTTAGGGTCAAACAGTTAGAAAAATAACCAAAACTTGATTTCTGTAATAAACATATATTTTAAATGCTTATTCATTATTTTATTTATTATTATGAAATGTCAGAATATCCCTAATTTTCCATATCACTCTCGATGTAATGATAACTTTCCTGTTATGATACATAAATAAAGGGATACAAGTGGGGTCTTTTCGGGAAAGACAATTAATAAAAAGAACTAAAACTGCTCATTTCTGCAATAATTCAATAAAAAAACATATTTGTTTTAGTTCCCCTTATTTACTGTGTTTTTGTTTTAAATCTTTCTTATGAGCGGGTAACGTTATGTATAATCACTCTCGGGTGCGGTCTTGCGAGTTACTTGACAGATGTAGTCTGTACATGTATCGGTGTGTGTATATTGAATTCTGCTGTGTCTATGTTCTATACAAATAACTGTGTAGGTGTGGTCTTACTATTTATTGACATTCACACTAGCGTTTGTTTAGTGCTGTGTGGCGGCCATTAAAAGTTGCCCAGATACAAATCAGTAGTGTTTAAATATAATTACTTACTGGTCCTTTGGGATCATCAAGCCTAATATATGTGGCTTTAAGGCAGAATATCGCTTAGGCCAGTACTAGGAGGCGTGGGAGATGTTGCACTTAACATTACCTCTCATGAACAAACTCAATAAAACCGAGTCTTTTACTTTTATCTCTTGTTTGTGTTTGCTGCTTCCAAAGGATCCACTTTTCAGTATTTATTTACGTTAACATGACAGGTACGGCCTGAATTTGTTTGGGAATGGGTAATTGGAAGCCAGCTGCACTATGTTCTTTACAATGGGTGGGTGTGTACTTACTTTTAACATTACATGAATGGCCTGTATCTGTATGAGTGTGGGCTACTTGAATCCTTTTGATTCTATGGTCTTCTGTACAAAACGTGGGTATGGTCTTACGTGTAACATTACAGGTATGGCCTGTATGTGTAAGTGAGTGAGCTACTTGAAGCCTTCTGAGTCTATATGTTCATCTGTACAATATGTGGGTGTATCTTTACGTGTATGGTATGGCCTTTATTGGTATGAGTGTGAGTTAAAGCCGTTTGACAATATGTTGGTGTATACAAGGGTCCCGTGACAGGTATGGATTGCATCAATATGAGTGTTGGTAGCTTTAATCTCAGTGTATCAATGTTCTGTACGATATGTAGTGTTATATTATAGGTTTGACCTACATCTGTATGAGTATGGGCTACTTGAAGACTTCTAAAGCTATGTTGTGTACAATACATGCCATGGGTGTATATTGACATGTATGGCCTATATGTGTACGGGATACTTGAAACATTCTGACTCTATGTTCCATACAATACGTGGATGTGGACTTACACGTAACCATCAAGGACGGGTAGGTATGGTCCGTATGCATAAGTATGGGTAACTTGAACTCCAATGTCTCAGATTGTGTCCAGTGTGTGGTTGTGATCTTACATGTAACATGACAGGCATGACCTCTATCTGTATGAGTGTGCAAAACTTGAAGCATTCTGCATCTACAAATATGTTTTTTACAATACGTGGTTATATACTTAAGTGTAACACGACTAGAATTGTATGTATATGTATGAGTGTAGGTAGGAGCCCGCTTCCTCTTGGTTCTGTACACTATGTGGGTGTATACGTAAATGTAACATAACGTGTATGTTCTGTATCTGTTTGGATGTGGTCAGCCTGAAGCCTTCTTCTGCATCTATGGTCCGTACCATATGTGGCCGCATACTTACTGTGTAACATGACATGTATGACCTGTATCTGTATGAGTATTGCTAGCTTGGAGCCCGCTGCCTGTACGTTCTGTACAATAAGTGTGTGTGCGCAACTTGAAACCTTAGTCCTGTATCTATGTTCCGTACAATACATGGGTAGTCTTAATAGTTAACCTGACAGGTATTGCCTTTATCTGCTTGGGTGTGAGCGACTTGAAACCCACTGACTCTATGTTCATCTGTATAACAAATGGTTATATACTTATGTGTAACTTTACAGGTTAGGCCAGTATCTGTACGAGTATGGTTAGTTTGAAGCCCGCTGCCACTACGTTCTGTACAATATATGGGAGTAAGCAACTTGAAGCCATCTGCACTAATGTTATTATGTGTTAACATGACATGTATGGCGTGTTTCTGTTTGAATGTGGGCAACTTGAAGTCCACTGCCTATTTGTTTCATACAATACGTGGGTATATGCATATGTATGACGGTTTGAGTTAGGGCAACTTGAAGCCCATTGTCACTATGTTCTTTTGAACAATACGTGGGTATATACTTTCTTGTAAAAAGACAGGTATGGACAGTATTTGATGGAGTGTGGGTAACTTGAAGCACACTGTGTTTGTGTTCCAAGCAATATATGGGGTATATCCGTATATGTAACATGAAAGGTTATGGCCTTTATCTGTGTGGGATTGGGTAATTTGAGCCTCCTTCCGCTATGTTCTGAACACGCTTACGTGTTACATAAGTATGGCCTGTATAAGACTATATGCGTGTGGACAACTTGATGCCCGCTGTCCCTATGTTCTGTAAATATGTGGGTGGATACTTTTACTTTTTCAACTTTTCTTCGTTATTCTACCATAGGCTTGAATATATTATTGGTGAAGTGTAATCAACAGTTAGCAATATGCAAAAACAATTTGCTTTATACTCTTCTTTGAATTAATATTAATGATTGAACAAATGCAATTTATGTAGAAAAACTAACGTAGTACGGAATCATGTTAGTGCCATCAACTTTTCGACCTGATGCTCACACGAAAAGTTGAAATTTCGTACTAAATATCGTAATAATTTCGACTTTTCGCCCAAAAAAGTTCACACGACAACTATAAAACTGGAAGTGGTAGCTTGATAATTATCAAACTAGCTCGATAATTATCACGATAATTATCATCTAAAGTTTCAACTTTTCGCTAAAACCTGTATACCATAAGCGCGAAAATGTTCTACTTTTTGTGGTAGTATAACATTTTATCCGGAGCGATATATACGGTCTAAAGGGGGCGTCTCAACGTTATGTCATTGAGTTAGACTGAATATGAGTGTTCAACGGGACATGCGCAGTCAAGCAGTCTAATAATATAGTGTATGGTGGTATTATTGCCGGCGCCTCAAGGCCATATTTATCCCGGAAATCTGTTATGGGTGTTGGAATGTGTATCAACGTCATTTTAATGTTCCTGAAACAACTGTTTATTAGTAAGAATACCGGGACGCAGTCAAATTGGTATGCAGACATGTTATGGGTCTTCTACTTCTTGAATTACGTCTCATTTTTTAGGGATACAGTCTACAGTTATGATCTGCGCATGCGCGTAGAACTGGTTGTAACTGTATTTTGCTACAAGAATTATATGTAAATTTCGGGGATTCAGTCTATAAATCTGTTCTCGGCATACGAATACAGCTGGTCGTCACTAATTATTGATTGATGTTCAACTGTATTAAAATGACAAACGGCAATCTTGATTTTTTAAAAGCTCGCGGCGCCACGTTACTTTTTCTACATAACTTGCATTTGTTCAATAATTAATATTAATTATAAGAATAATATAAAGGAAATTGTGTTTGCATATTACTAACTGTTTGTGTGTACAGCAATATATGTATCTCTTTTTTTTGGTGCCGTCTGATTTTAAAATAAGCAATACCTCTTCAAGCATTAAAAATCAATAAACAGGGTTGATGAAACTTTAACTGAAGCATCTTCTACTTATGCTCATGAACTACTGATGCGTTTTCAGTAATAAAAAAACATATACCATTAAACCCGTTCTTCTAATGTAAATTTGCATTGCTAAAAACTGAGATTACCTTCACAGGCGCTAATTTCTCAATCCAGTTGCTATAATATTATCATTAAGTTGTATTTTTGTTTAAAACTATGATAATTTACCAATTCTTCATATTCTAACCATGATATTTTCCCAATTCATCACATTCTAATCATGAAAAAACATTCTATTTATTGATCTATTACACATACTATTTCAGATGTCTATCATATTCATATTATAACAGTATACAACACAGATGCCAAAATTAAAAACATGTTCATTTTTTCTCATGATGATAGTTTATCTAGTGCTCAAATCTGTCATAATAAATGTGTTTTGATTGTTGAGAATTACAAATAAAACGTTTCTAACATCTACACACTGTTCGTTTATTTGTATCATATTCATTCCCCTTACTGTTTTCTTATGTAACTGTTCTGACCGGCTTGTGATACTATGTACCACTGCTTTCTTGTAACTCATTGGATCAGGATGGGAATATATTAATGATTGAATGAGTAAATTGTATTGAAATGAATCTTGTTTAACGGCTCATTAATACATTATAAGTTATTTAGAGCCGCCAGAGAGAGGAGAATATTGCGTGGTGAAATAATGACAAAATAAGGAGATTTAATTGAGTTTAATCTTGTTTAACGGCTCAAAACATATTATAGGTTATTTAGAGCGGCCTCAGAGAAAGTTGAAGGTGGTATTATAACTTGTTGAGTGGGAGAAAATTGAATTAAATTGAATATTGTTCAACGGATCATCAACACGTTATAGGTTATTTAGAGCTATCCCAGAGGAAAGGGAATGTGGTATTATAACTTACTGAGCGATGAAATAATGACTAAATAAGGAAATTAAGTTGAATTGAACCTTGTTTAACGGCTCGTCAACACATAGATTATTTAGAGCTGCCCCAGAGAAAGGGGAATATGGTATTATAACTTATTGATTGGTGAAATATTGACTAAATAAGTAAATTCAGCTGAACTGAATTTTGTTTAACGGCTCATCAACACATTATAGGTTATTTAGAGCCGTTCCAGAGAGAGTGAACAGTGGTATTATAACTTACGGAGTGGTGAAATAATTACTAAATAAGGAAATTGAATTGAATTTAATCATTTTAACTGCTTATAAACACATAGGTTATTTAGAGCCGTCCCAGAGAATGTGGAAAGTGGTTTTATAAGTTATGGAGTGGTGAAAAAAATGAATTGAATTGAATTTCATGTAACGGTTCATCAACACATTATAGATTATTTAGAGCCGCCCCAGAAATAAGGTAAGGTGGTATTATTGATCGGTGAAATAAGGACTAAACTCAGTAGAATAATTATGGTTTAACGGCAAATAAACACATCTGAATTATTTAGAGCCGCCACAGAGATAAGGAAAGGGTACATAGGAGACCAGGAACCTGACCCCTCTTATTATCGAATAGATTCGTATGAGTCTTCATGTGTTCGGAGGATAGTCTTCGATACACGGTACCGCCCAGTTTACGTCCCTATTCGACAGACCAAGTTAGTAGGTACTAGTGTAGTTTGTCTTTGCTGGTCGTTTGGTATACTTGTTTATATATTTTATTTATATAGAACGATGTTTTGGATGAGCAAAAACGATGGAAATGCTCATTTCTTCACTCAGTGTTGTAATGTACTTATATGTCCTAGTTTATATGATGATCAGAACAATAGAGTTATAGATTTACATGAAAACAATGGACATGTGTTAATTATAATAATTCATTACAGAAACGAATTACATTATCCTATCTGTATGCTCTTTTTTATTTAAAACCTAAACAAATACTAGAATATGAAAATGCATGCAAGATAGATTCCCCCCCCCCCACGATAGATTCCCCCCCCCCCCCCCACATACACTCACCCTCACCCTAGATGGTGGCTAGACAAAATGAGGTCTGAAAACAATTGGTTCTGGATATAATGGGGGAGGGATAAAATGGGGGTTGAATATGAATGTGACTGGATAAATGGGATCTGGATATAATGGGAATTAGACATAATGGAGTCTGGATAAATGGGTTCTGGATCAAATGCTGACTGGACATGATTGGTTCTGGATAGAATGCAGGCTGGATAAAATTAGGTCTGGATAAAATGGGTGCTAGATAAAATGGGTGCTGATAAAAATGGTGTCTGACAATAATGGGGTATGGATATGAATGTGGAATAGATATAGTGGGAGCTGAATGTATAGGGGGTGGATGTAAAGGGGCTGAAAAAATGGGGGTTATATATAATGTGTATAGGAAGTATAGGTTCTAGATATAATCGGGGATGGGCATAATTCACTTGCTTACACTATCAATGGCAGTACAATCATTATCCAATTTGCCTATTGCCCAAATAAATCCAGCGGCCTATTTTATCATTAACTGTTCCAAGGCGGTAGCCCTATTGTCAACCTGTTTATGTTTGTGATGTCATATCTTGCCTTTTATTCATCTTTGTAATTGTTGTTTGTTTCTGTGCTTGTTTTTGGTTGATTGTGGTCCTTGATTGCTACATTTCCTGTTCGACTTTTATATCTACTTTTCTATGAGAAAGTATTGAAAAAAAAAGCTTTTAAATATGAAACATTTGGTTCATTGTCCCATTCAACTCATTCAAGATCAGAAGCAGTCGACTACAGTTATCATAACAAATGTATTCTTTTGACATAATATCAATAACACCGTAACGCATCCATTCATTGTTCTCATTGTCAAAAGTATGTCAGATCTTCTCTTAAAAACTCAAGTTAAACTTGGTAGATATCAAAAGCCGCAGTTATTCTGTAAACAAACTGAACATCCCTTATTTTGCTGTAATCAAGGGCAATTACTTTGTAAAACAAGGTATATAATGCTCCCTGTCGTACTCCTCAGATATCATACTGAAACAAACCTTCGAATCAAAATAACCCATGACTTGCCGTTGAAACAAATTAAGAAGGTATACGGACGAAATTGAACTTGAATTGGGTTTTAAGGCGCACCAAGACATGAAAGGTTATATGGCGCCTAACAGAAATGAACGTGCCAGGCTCATCCTCCATTTACATGCAGATACAATATGGAGGATGTGCCTAGAATCTTCTTCCCTACAGACCTTCAGAGTTGCTGCAAATTCTATAGTGGACACTTCATTTACGATGGAGCCACGTTTCCACGTTTGCTTACGCTGCGTCATGATAAATACCTTGAATGAGCATGATAAAAAATGAAAACATGAATATGAATGGGGTGTCCTACCCCTCTGCATGTGACAGTGTGGTTGGGAGATTGCATTGTTGTATTCTACCCCGGCAACCACACGGGGTAATGACGAACGAACTAACATACGACGGACAACGTGCCATCATATAAACACGACTGGGCTTTAGTACTTATATTTATTTTATGCTTTGCAGTGAAATAGTGGATTTTAGCAGTGAAATAAAAGTGGTATTTCATACGTGTGAAAAATAGAGTTTGTTTTTTCACTGCCGGAACTACTTTCTTCAATATCAAAAACCTTTTTTGTTTATTTGTTTACAAAATAACTGTTTATTATAATATATATCATTCGACTGTAAATGGTCTATCTAAGAAAATGAGCTATAGTTTTTTAAAAGTGGTCAAGTATTTTAGAATTGTTGTCATTTACACTGAAAAATGTAAGTTAAAAAAAAATACTTTTGTTCAGAAAGTTACTATACAAGTTATATCATTGGATTAGAAATAACTTAACTAAGAAAATGAGTCGTAGATTATTGAAATCGGTTTAGTAGTTTAGAAGTTATGGGGAAATAAAAAATAGCAATTTTATCATACTAAGCCAATACCGTTGTCAAATTTAACAACAAAAAATCTGCATACTGCAGTACACTTTGATTGTAAAGCATAAAATAAAAATAAAATGTGTTGTTTTGTCGTGAATAACAGATAATTATTTCATCTCGAAGTGATCAAACTTTAATATTTTCACTCATGCTTCGCATTCGTGATATAAGGTTTTCACACTTCTCGATGAAATAAAATCTGTTATTCACTCCATAACAACAAATATCCTCTATATATTACAGGCGAAAACAGGATTTAGTTTTTATTTGTTCTATTTTTAATGTGACAAAATTGTGTTCAAAGACTAGTCATATTTATGACACTTTTCGTGTTGTTCTTTTTTTTGTGTTATAAATTGTAGGTCCATTTTTCTCTTACCAAACTATTCTGTCTATTATTGTTAAATTTTTATAAAAAATTAAATGATATTGGCTATCACTCGTAAAATGCTTACAGTTGTCTGCGTGACCATTGACTTCCCCATAGATATACATTATAGCCTTGATGGCTACCCTAATTTTCCCTATATATATGACACTCTATATAGATGACACCCCTTGCTCGATTGTTCCATCCAAGTGTGATGTAATGTTGTAACGAGGAACATGTTATTACAAATTAGTCAAACCGGGCACGGAAGTGACACATCCATGTTTTCCTGTCAAATGTCGACCTTTTATTTGTCAGTCATATTTTAGAAAATCATTGCAAACATAATAAGCTTGAATGAGTATCCAAAATTTCAACAATCCGAAATTAGGTTGTTTTAAATTATCACATGATCGGTAGGTATATATACGTGTACAAGAAATAAACGTTTTATCCTAAAGAGTGATTAACTACAACTTACTTATAAACTCACATTGATTTAAAGTAGAAATTATGCTAATAGTTGTAAAATACATTTAAGAATTATTAATTTTAATAAACATTTTGAATCGAGGCTACTGATTAAGATTAAAGTGCGGCGTCTACATTTAAAAATACGAATTTTATTTTCTGTTTACTGTATTGGCAATTATATTTGTTAAACATCAGTCAACGAAGACGTGTTACAAATCATGTTCAGTACAATCAATAAAACCTTTACAATTATTTGCACACATTGTATCAATTAGTTTAGTTTAAATTTATTTATTTTACATCGGTTGTTACGAAAGCTCTCTGAACTTATTTGAATCACTCTCGATGTCTTCCTGGGTAGAAACAGTACAAAGCAAATGCAGATAAAATGTCTTGCTCAGGGACACAACGCATATGGCAATGGCGGGGATCGAACCCACGACTTTGCGATCATGGGTCCAAGGTGCTACCACTAGATCACAGCGCTATTCAAAATTAGTATAATGTATTGGATAATCAATGTGCCTCCGGGCTATAAACAGGACTCCGATAGCGGAAGAAGTTCGAATTAACGGATTACGGGCGAAATCCAAGAATCAGAGAAAACGGAATGAAATAAATAAAAACCGACAATAAACAGCAAAGAAATATATTATTTGTAAGAAAATACTTTTTTTTTACATTTTACTTGGAAGCGAATTCATGAACACGCAAAATACCCACAGACCTAGTGATTCGCGAACTTAATGTGATCTACAGTATATTAAATACTATTAGTCTTTTTTGATGAATACATATTAGCAAGTCTTTTTTTATTTCGATCATTATTATTTTATTTAATCCCTGACTTCATTTGAGTAATATATAATCCCGGATTCCCAAGAGTTATTTTATGCCCCATTATGACAATTGTCCGTCCGTTCGTACGACTGTCAGTCATTCCGTTCGTAAGTACGAACAAGTTTTACTTTTTAAAGTTTTTCGTAATATCCATTAAAACGTCTTAGACACCGGAATCCGTAAAGTTTTCAAACGTCACATATGTTTACATATATATAAGACAGCAGTATGTTCCTAACAAAGGTAGCTCAAAACGAAAGACATTGACCTACTTTTCGCCCTTCGTTAAATTACATTGAAGTTTTATTTTATGTGAATGACAGCGCTAAAGTGGGGAACGTGACCCATGGATACAATTTCTAGTTTTGACACGGACCTAAAATACAATGTCCAAATCCATGTTTCTACTCAATTATTGCTATTATAACAGTACATTGTGTTGAAGTGTATCCTGGTACGAATATAATTAACGGAAAAGATAACGATGAAGTGTTGACTCAGACAATCGCCGGAAATAGGAAGCAAATCTAAAGTATTTGTGTCCATTTAATATATACTTGTATGTTTGTTTAAATATATAATTTAATTGACTGGTATAAAGTTTAATAAGTATAACTGAATAGTAATAATGTCCAATTCCAAATATGTTTTTCACTATCTTGGCGTTCTGTTTAAAGGTGAGGGATATAAAATGACAACTGGCATACACGTATATTAGCCTTACTTGTACTGCATATACATGTTTATTTCATACTGTATGGTTGGTAGTGTAGGGAATCGGACTGGAAAAACATAATTGATTTCTCGGTCTTAGAAGATCAATTACCGAGTTTAATCTCGATTAATTGAAAATATGGGGATTTGTCTAATAACTTAACTATCTATGTATAGTTTGAAGATATATGGCAAAAAGAATCTAGTTAGGGGTTTAAAGACATGTTATGTATATTTAATATCGCATAAACATTTGAAAACTCATAAATATTATAAGACTTAATTGCTAGATATGTGATAGACACCAGACAGTAAAACCAAGCAAAGGTTTTCAAACCATAAGTTCTTCCTTGAAAGAAGACAACATATTTTAACACAAAGTATCTAAATCAGTTTCTAAACCAGAATACCAATTATCTTTAATATTGGTAAAAACAATATAGTGGGTTTTTAGATGTACAATTACACGGATTTACACAGCTTACTTTCCCTTACACTGTTCCGCCTGTTCTCGTGCAAAAACAAAACAAAATATTCTGTCAACCAACTCTGGTTTCTGTATTTTTGAACTTTATTTTTTAATAAAAAAAATACTTCGTTGTTTCGATTTTATTAAATAACAACGATATATATTTTTCTGAAGTTTAACGAAAAGTAATAAACACATTTCGGATCATGGCGTATGCGTTGGGGACATTACTTACCATGAAAAGTGTAGTTGTTCCTTTCATGTTTTTCTACGTTTTCCATATACAGATTTTCGTTTGTTATTTTGGTTTATTATTTTAACACAAAAATTATCCTACACTTCTGTTTTCTTCTGTTTCCCTGGAAATGAATGCATGCGTCCCTCGTTTTCAAATTCCAATTGTTTAGTTACCTTGCCTATTGTTTTGTGTTAAACGCAATTTGATTGGCTGGCGGACTTATCTCATCCAATCAACGTTCATTTTAAGTTAAGCGATTCAAATAACAATAAAACTGGAACGGTGTAATTCGTCGACGAATATCATTTCATCGTGGACGATCGAGTCGGAGGCATTTACTGACAATTTCAATCAACAACGGTAATTGTTGGTAATATTTTTAATTCGCCGGTTAACTAACACACCTGCTTACTTCGAGACAAATTTGCCTTTTCGTGACACTATTTATTTATCTCCATTTCTAATATTGTACTTCTAGTAAGTAGAATTCTCAAAGCGTTTATTAATCAACCATCAGTCGAGACCAACCATGGTGGATAACACGGATAAGACGGAGAAAACTGAATCCGAATATCATCAGTTCGAGTCTCACCGGTGCCAATGGGTTTGTTTCGATGTGACCAAGATACATCCACTTAGCCTCGTTCGTTTGATGGGGAAAAAAACTTACGGTCAAGTATGTAGGAGTCAATCCTCCCAGCAAGTGAAAGAGCCATATATATATAATGTATTCGATATTAAGTTAGGTTTCCCAGAACCTCCACTTTCTCTGGGGACTATCAATATAAGATACTCTAAAACGCAACTACTGCAGCATAATGTACGAAGGTAACTGCATTTTAGACAGCTTGACACAATGTGAAGAATATAATAATCCATCATGAGTATCCAAATCTCACCCGAGGGTCATAATTTTAACCACGGACGAGACTCCCTTTATGCGCTTAGTACAGGCATACTTCAATGACTGTATTTCATTTTACGCTAAAATAAGGCACGTCACCAATTTGACGTCATGACTTTTCATGTAAGAGCAATTTCTAGTCAAGTGCATAGCGCTATCTTACATGACCTATGACGTCACTGTCAGGAACTTCTTTTATGTCATCGGTTTGTAAACAAAATGACATCAAGATTTTGCAACGTTGAGCCAGACCAATTTATTGCACAAAATGAAAACCAAAACACTTCGCGGAAAATGCTGACACATGTGAAATTATTACAAAACATCCTTACCGAAAGGCACCAGGAGATAAGAGAAATTCATCTGATTTTATGGATAAAATAGAGGCTGGATAAAATAGGGGCTGGATAAAATAGGGTCTGAATAAAATGGGTGTTAGATAAAATGGATTCTGGATAACATGGAGTTTGGCAACAATGGGGTATGGATATAATTTGACAGTATATATAGTGGGAGCTGGATGTAATTGGGGCTGAAAAATGTGGGCTATATATAATGGATGCAGGAAGTATATGTTCTAGATATATTCGGGGATGGGCATAATTCCCTTATCTGCGTTGTCAATGGCAGTACATTCATTATACAATTTGCCTATTGTTCTAAAACATCCAGCAGCCTTTCATGTCATTGGCCGTCCCAAGGCGATAGCCCTATTGTCAACCTGTTTATGTTTGTGAAGTCATATCTTGCCTTTATTCTTTTTTGTAGTTATTGTTTGTTTCTCTGTGTGTTTTTGGTTGATTGTGGTCCTTGAGTGCTACATTTCCTGTTTTACGTTTATATAAAACAGT
The DNA here is from genome assembly GCA_037043455.1 of Cyrtodaria siliqua. Taxonomy (NCBI): domain Eukaryota; kingdom Metazoa; phylum Mollusca; class Bivalvia; order Adapedonta; family Hiatellidae; genus Cyrtodaria; species Cyrtodaria siliqua. Next base: position 191,283 of record JAWPHD010001467.1, on the reverse strand, counting down.
ATTTAAAGCGAGCTTTTAAAGGTGAAACATTTGGTTCATTGTCTCATTCAACTCGTTCAGGATCAGAAGCATTCCACTACAGTTGTCATAACAAATGTCTTCTTTTGACATAATTAAGTTCAATAACACATCCATTTATTGTTCTCATTGTCAAAAATATGTGAAATTTTCTTTAAAAAATCCATTTAAACTGGGTAGATATCAGAAGCCGCAGTTATTCAGTAAACAAACTGAACATCCCTTATTTTGCTGTAATCAAGGGTAATTACTTTGTAAAACAATGTATATAATGCTCCCTGTGGAACTATTCCGATATCGTATTATTATTATTATTATTATTATACCATATTTATATAGCACTTTTATCATACACAGTACGTTCAAAAGTGCTTAACAAACATACAATTTAAGATATTTATAATAGTTATAAAAAGGTAAAAAGTAATAAGACACATACAAAGAAAAGATTAAACAAAATGGTAAAACAGGACTTTAAATAGCTGTTTATTTAAGAAATTATATGAGCTAATAAATGAAGGCATTTACAATTAAAACTAGTAAACTATAAGACATTTTTCATTATCCGAAATCAACATAAAAAAGGAGAAACATTAAATTTAAAACAATTTGGTTGAACAATTATGATAAAAACAACATAGGATTATACGTACACATGTTTAATGCTTTTATATGCAACAATTTTCTGTTATATGTATAATAGTTTACTTTAACAAATTAATTGCCGTACATTCGGATAAATAAATGTGTTTTCAGCGATTTCTTGAAGGAAGACAGTGTGTTACAGTCTTTGATTCCGGCAGGGAGTGCATTCCATAGCTTCGGTGCAGCAATCACAAAGCATCGGTCACCGTATGTCACAGTATGACATCTTGGTACCACTAGTGGTACAGAGTCATTTTGGGACCTTAAGGTTCTACGCGGAACATACACCTGTAACATGTGTCTGATGTAAGCTGGCGATTCACCGTGTAATGCTTTATATGTATGAGTCAGTATTTTATACTCTACTCTGTACTGCAAAGGTAGCCAATGAAGTTCTTTCAGCACGGGAGTGATATGATCGTAACGGGAAGTTATTGTGATAAGACGAGCTGCAGTGTTTTGTACGTTTTGCAGTTTGCTTAAGATGGTCTTCGGCACGCCGTACAACAATGCATTACAATAATCCAGTCTTGATGTAACCATCTTTGACGAGAGACTTGGTGGCATCAGTGGTCAAGTATTGTCTGATGTGGCCTATTTGCCGTAACTGCATAATATTATATAGCATATTGAAACAAACCTTCGTTTCTTTGCTCATATGGTTACTAACATTTATCCACCAGAGCTCACGTTGAATAAAGCCAACAGTTCGGATACAGTAGCGGTATTTCTCGACCTTCATCTCTCGATTTCAAATGAGTGTATTCATACTAAAATCTATGATAAGAGAGATGATTTCAATTTTAACATCGTTAACTATCCACAACTGGATGGAGATGTACCTTGTGCTACCTTATACGGGGTGTATTTCTCCCAGCTTATTCGATTTTCTAGAGCTTGTAATGATGTTATATGACTTCAATGATCGTAAACTTCTTCAGCAGGGTTTTCGTTATCACAAACTACGTAGATCTTTCTCTAAATTCTATCGCCGCAACGAGGGCCTGCTGGAAAAGTACAACACAAACCTTAACACATTTCTGCGACTAGGCATATCACAACCCTCATTTTATGGAGTTGTGGTCTATAAACTTCGAAAGTTAAAGGGGTCTGACGGGTGTCCTGACCGCTTTAAAAATTTATTCAGGAAGTTCGTCAGAAAAGGATATAACCCTTTCGTTTTACAGCGCACTGCATGTTTAGTGATTGACCCCTCTACAGTCAGTCATTACGCTTCACTCTTCACTTGTGCGATGACTGGACTACCTCTTGGGACTCTATGATTGTACCTACTGAAACCCCAACTAAGGGAGGTGGGTGCATGAGCTTTCGTCCCTCGAGTTTTCTGGTCGTACCCTAGATTGGTTTTCTCTTTAGCTGCAACTACTATGGTTGTTCAGTACGATTCTGGGTACATCCTGAGATGTTTATTATTTTCTTTGTATGTGTTTCTTTAGTTATTTTCTCTGGATGTAGACTTTATTGTTAGAGAATTCCTTTTGATGGGATGTAGTTTTGTTTACACTGTCTTGTCTATTTGGGCGCTGAAGACAGGATAATAGCGAGGATTGTGCGCATATAAAATCGATTCAAGCTAACCAGTAGGCCTTATTGCCTACTGACCGTTCCAAGTCGGTAAACCTGTCTTCACCACCCTTTCTGTAGTTTTTTGTCTCTTTCATTTTATTTCCAAGTCCTTGTTTGCAGTACAGTGCGGACATTACGTTCGGACGCTGTGGCTTCTATAGGACCCTATATCTCATTTTCGAATCAAATTAACCCATAACTTACCGCTGAAACAAATTAAGAATGTATACGGACGAAATTGAACTTGAATTGGGTTTTAAGGCGCACCAACACATGAACGGATATATGGCGCCTAACAGGTGTCAGCATGCCAGGCTCATCCTCTTTGTAATGAATGAATAAATGAACGAATGATGTTTTACGGCACGTCGACACATAGATAGGTCATATGAAGGAATGAAGTAGTAATTAAAAATAATGTAAACGTATAAAGATAAAACTATCTACAAATAAGGGATGATATGGTAGCAATATAAACTATGTATATATGTAAATCAACAAATGCCCGCCAACGGGCTTGTAAACAAGTTCATATATATAGGAAAATATTATATTGATTTATAAAGTCTGATTTCTTTAAGGAAATCTAAAACAAGACTAAAATCTATAGTATCAAATAACTCTTTCAAAGTATTAACTGTGTAGTATCTTTGTCGCATAGGATCAAAGTCTATACATTCCAACAAGATATGTTTGACCGTTAACGGTGCAAAACAGGGTAAACATTCTGGCAACTGCTCACTTTGTAATAAATATGAATGAGTACAGTGTGTATGCCCTTTCCTGACTCTGGTTAGGACAACTTCCTCTCGACGAATGGGTCTACTAGAAGGACGCCATTCTCCGAGTAACGGTTTAATGGAATGGAGTTTATTGTTCACCGACAAGTCCCAAGCGGCTTGCCAAGAGTTACGAATATATGTGTTTATACAACTTTTAAAATCAGTATAAGGTAATTTGGTATTAGATATATGTAAACCTAATGCTGCCTTAGCAGCACTATCAGCTCTATCATTACCACGTATTCCTACATGGCTTGGAAGACAGCAGAAAATAATAACATTATCAACTATAAGAGAATTGTACTTTTCTAAAAGTTGAAGCACAACTGGATTATCATGTTTCATATTACCCAGTGCTTGAAGAGATGAAAGGGAATCAGAAAAGATTACGAAATGGTCATCATCAGATTCCTGAATAAAACTTAAAGCCTTAAGTTCAGCTGAGAAGATAGCGGCCTCTTTTTACCTTGCCGGATTTCCACCCATGTGAGATGTAATGTTGTAACGAGGAACATGTTATTACAAATTAGTCAAAGCGGTCACTGAAGTGACACATCGTTGTTTTCCTGTCAAATGTCGACCTTTTATTTGTCAGTCATATTTTAGAAAGTCATTGCAAACATAATAAGCTCGAAAGAGTCTCCAAAATGTCAACAATCCGAAATTAGGTAGATTTAAATTATCGCATAACCGGTAGGTATATTATACGTGTACAACTGTACAAGAAATAAATGTTTTATACTAAAGAGTGATTAACCACTACTTACTTATCAATTTACATTGATTTAAAGTAGAAATTATGTTAATACTTGTAAAATACATTTTAGAATAATTAAAGTTAAACACATGTTGAATCGAGGCTATTGATTATGTTTAAAATGCGGCGTCTACATTTAAAAATACATATTAAAAATACGAATACGATACATTTTATTTTCAGTTTACTGTTCTGGTAATTATATTTTTTAAACATCAGTCAACGAAGACGTGTTACAAATCATGTTCTATACAATCAATAAAACCTTTACAATTATTTGCACAAATTGCATCAATTAGTACAAATGATAGGATAATCTATGTGCCTCCGGGCTATAAACAGGACTCCGATAGCGGAAGAAGTTCGAATTAACGGATTACGGGTGAACTCCAAGTATCAGAGAAAACAGAAAGAAATCAACAAAACCCGACAATAAACAGCAAAGAAATATATTATTTGTAAGAAGGATGTTGTTGTTGTTGTTTTTAGCTCTACTGGCCAAGGGCCAGCATAGCTTATGGGGTGGTGTGTTGTCCGTCGTCCGTCCGTCCATTAACTTTTACCTCGTTAAGATGATAGGGCCTTCATTTTCCATCCAATCTTTACCAAACTTTAACAGATTGTTAATATTAAATAAAAGTTCGAAAACCAGCCTGATCGGACCATTAACAGCGGAGTTATGGCCCTTGATTAAGTTAAAATGCTATATTTTGCCTCGTTAAGACGATAGGGCCTTTATTTTACATCCGATCTTTATCAAACTTTAGCAGATGGTTAATATCATTGAAAGCTCGGACAAATTCGAAAACAAGCCAGTTCGGACCAGTATGATCGGACCAGTAACGGCGGAGTTATGGCCCTTGATTTATTTAAAAATGCTATAGTTTGCTTGTTAAAAAAAGTAAGTATAAAAATCGAACAGGAAATGCAGCTTTCACAGAACGCAGTAAACCCCAAAACACGCAAAAAGACAAACAAAAAAGAAAGAAAGAACATCTAGTCGCTGTATTTTTTGACTTGGAGAAAACTTATGATACTGCATAGAAGTACGTTATCATGAATGATCTTTATGACCTTGGTCTTAGAGGCCGATAACCAATTTTTATAGAGATTTTTTTACAGGATAGACAGTTTCGTGTCCGAATGGGTTCGACCCTCTCTGACATTCATGAGCAAGAGATGGGTGTGCCGCAGGGCAGCATACTCTATGTCATCCTTTTTAATATAGAAATTAACAGTATTGTTAAATGCATCAATACTGGTGTAGACTGCTCTCTATATGTTGACGACTTTGTTAATTATTATCGTGCAAAAAACATGAACACTATTGAGAGACAACTACAACAATGTCTGAATAAACTTCAGACCTGGTCGGATGAAAATGGTTTCAAATTTTCTAAATCTAAAACTAATTGCATACACTTTTGTCAACTACGTAAACGTCATGAAGACCCTCATCTAACACTGGATGGGTCATCAATACCAGTAGTGGATGAAACAAAATTCCTTGGTCTTATTTTCGACCGTAAATTGACGTTTATACCACACCTTAAATAATTGAAGGCCAAGTGCCTTAAAGCTCTTAATTTACTTAACGATATTGCAAACACTAATTTGGGAGCAGATCGTAAAATACTTTTACAACTTTATAGATCTCTTATCAGATCCAAACTGGACTACGGCTCAATAGTATATGGATCGACTCGCAACTCATACTTGCAGATGCTCGATCCTATACATAATCAAGGATTCCGACTCGTCTTAGGTGCCTTTCGTACATCACCAGTCGAAAGTCTATACGTAGAAGCTAATGAACCATCACTGTCTCATAGATGGGACAAATTAGCCCTTCAATATACCATTAAATTACAATCTAACCCTTCAAACCCAACTTTCGATACTGTTTTTAATCCTAGTTATGAACTCTTTTTGATCGAAAACCGAAGGCCATTCGATCATTTGGTCTTCGTATTAAACCAAAATTAAGAGACACTGAAATCGACCTAAATTAGATTGCCAAGTACAAAGTACCACAAATTTCACCGTGGACTTTGGAAACACCAACAATTATTTTCGATCTTTGTAATAGTAACAAATCCAGTACAGACCCTACATTCTTTCAAAGCAAATTTAATGAAATTAAATCTAAATACAGTAACTTTCAACATATATATACAGATGGTTCTAAAGATCGAGATAAAGTAGCTGCAGAGCTGTTGTTAACAAACACCGCATAAAGAGCCGCCTGCCTGACAAAGCTTCTATCTTTTTAGCTGAACTTAAGGCAATTGAACTTTCCTTAAATTATATTCAGAAATCTGATGATGACCATTTTGTAATCTTTTCTGATTCCCTTTCATCTCTTCAAGCACTGGGTAATATGAAACATAATAACTCAGTTGTGCTTCAACTTTTAGAAAGGTACAATTCTCTTATAGTTGATAATGTTATTATTTTCTGCTGGCTTCCAAGCCATGTAGGAATACGTGGTAATGATAGAGCTGATAGTGCTGCTAAAGCAGCATTAAGTTTACATATATCTAATGCCAAATTACCTTATACTGATTTTAAAAGTTGTATTAACGCATTTATTCGTAACTCTTGGCAAGCCGCTTGGGATTTATCAGTTAACAATAAACTCCATTCAATTAAACCGTTACTTGGAGAATGGCGTTCTTCTAGTAGACCCATTCGTCGAGAAGAAGTTGTCCTAGCCCGGTGAAGGATAGGGCATACACGTTATACTCATTCATATTTATTACAAGCTGAGCAATTACTAGAATGTATACCCTGTTTTGCGCCGTTAACGGTCAAACACATCTTATTGGAATATGTAGACTGTGATCCTATGCGTCAAAGGTACTACAATGTTAATACTATGAAAAAGTTATTTGATAATATAGATTTTAGTCTTGTTTTAGATTTCCTAAAAGAGATCAGACTATATAAATCATTATAATGTGTTCTTATGTATATTGACTTGTTTATATGCCCGTTGGCGGGCATTTGTTGATTTACATATATAGTTTATATTACTACCATATCATCCCTTATTTTTTAATAGTTTTATCTTTGTATATTTACATTAATTTTTAAGTAATACTTCATTTCTTCATTTTTCATCAGTGTTTGCCCACAATATGACCTATTTATGTGTCGACGTGCCGTAAAACACCATGCATTCATTCATTCGCATATGTGATGGGGACGTAAACCGAACGGTCAAGTATATACGAGTATATCCTCAGAGCAAGTGAAATAACCATATACTGTAGTCGATATTAAGCGTAGGGTAGGGTTCCCGGAATCCATACATTTTCTCTGGGGCCACGCACACGCCACACACACACACACACACACACAAACACACACTTAAGATACTCTAATGCATTTTAGAGTATTTTAAATTGTTGTTTAGATACTATGGTAGAACACGAATATTCCACACATGTCTTCCGGATTTGAATGGTTATACATATTCTCTAAAAAGGAAAGCCAAAAATATCGTCCATATACGTATTTACAGGCCAGTTTCTTTATTTGCAGTTCTATTCAAGACGTTTGAAGCTGTTGTCAAAGCAAGATTACATAGCCACATGTACTTACCTACAATAACCGATTTCTTTGCTGCTTTCTTTTTCTTTACTCACAGAAATCAAACATGTAATGGTCAGTACTTAATCAATCACACTGTCTGACACCACTGATGGTATTGTTTTGAGAATGACCATCCTTTGACCCTTCTGGTCCAAATCCATATGCTCATGTATCCCACACCATTAATTGAGATGAAAAGCAAATCATGGTCAGACTTTTGTTCACACACTACATTGACAATATAGTTACTTAAATGGGCTACCCTCTTAAAATAAAGTCTTCAATTTTACTCAGTTTGGCGAAAACTGATTATTAGTACAGTATTTGCTTATACGTTAATCTCAGCGATTCGAACACTTAACGGCCGCGATGATCCGCGATATTGCAATAGTTCGAGACACGGCAGTAGTAAAAACTGGGATTTATTTTCTTAAATATAGCTAGTATCGTCAATTTTATTTTTAACCTAGCCTTATCAAAATGTTTAAAATTATACTTCATGCAATTCTGGTCCTGTACTTGATGTCACAAGGAATGGGTATAGACAGGAATTTACTCTGCACAACCTATGACGCGTTCAGTCTAGATGTGCATTCCTTTACCAATTTTAATATGGGTGCCATGGTGCTTGACAAATCTAGACGATGAACTTAAAGGAAAACCGCATGATATAAACTATTAGTGTTACGTTGCTGATGTACATAACGGACAAAGGTGAACTCTCAACAGGAATGTCAACAAAGCCCAGAGCACATGTCTGTATCAATAACAATGTTTAAGTATTGTCCCACAGACAGATAAAAGATGATGGAGCGAATATAATGGGCAGACCATGGTGTTAGAGTCAGAAAGAAATGTTCTGCCAGTTATATATATAACATAGAAGTTTATTCAGATAATTCCAATGGGTCATAAGACCCGTGAGGATACAACAAATACATATAAACTTGACAGCGATAGTGAAATATATATACAACATTATACCAACAATTAACATAATTAACAGAAAAGTATTCATATGTATAAGGTAACAATTAATACTTTAGCAGTTAATGTTGTTGATATTTTGCTTTGACCGCAATATATGCAGAGAAGGTGACTGAACCATCACATTGAATCGCTAATATGTTCATGTACATAGTTATATTAATTTATATATAATATTAGATTTAACTAACGTGATAAATGGAAAGCTTCTAACTAGTACACAAATGTATATACATAGTTTGTAATAAACAAATATACACTTATAACGTAAACATGCAACTTTAGAATAACATAAAAAAAACACCAAAACTGCTATTGTAAATGTATTATTTATATACCATTGATTTTCTAATTTCAAAGGCTTTATATATAAAGACGCTAAGGTTTTGCAGTGTCTTTTTGTTTTCGCATTTGAAAAGTTCTACAAATTTGATCATGTTATGTCTTTTCCAAAAATATTTACTTATGTAATGGTTTCTTGTTTCATTAAACATGCTACATTCAATAACAAAGTGATATTCGTCTTCAAGAGTATTGCAGACGACGCATATTCTTTCATGTATTGGTTTACTGACTGGTGTTTGCCATCTGCCAGCTTCTATTTCAAGGGTATGAGAGGACACACGTAACTTTGACATTGCCTGTCTAAACTTTGGTATGTTTACGAGTTTTAGATATGGCTTAAGATCAAAATTATAATCAACAATCAGTTTATAACAAATTGCCAAACTAGAATTCTCTAACCTTGAATGCCAATTTTGAATGAAATTATCATTTATTCTTTGTTTTATACAGTATAAAAACAATTCCTTATTGCCAACCCCTTGAAATAACCATGCATGATTGTCACAGGATGACCTTAGTGGTTGGGCTAACTCAGGAAAGAATCAATGACGGTGAATGCATTTACATAAGTTTAATGCAACCTTTAAAATATGTTTAATATATATACAATTATCTAAAAAAACAAGCGAATACACAAATGAACTATGAAAAGAATGTTCTCCTGAACGTTTAAGACGTTCTTAGTATTGTTATAAATACTGAATGTCTAAGACACTGAAGTGTTGTTAAAGCTATAACAATGTTGATCTAGCGCGATAACTGTGATGCGCGAGAGCTCATGAAGATGATGATGCGCGAATTCAATGGATGATTGTCATCAAATGCCTTCTGTAAGGGTTGATGACGCGATGCAATGACAGTTAATCTCCACTGAGATTGTGAATGATATTCCTCCAGTGAGGACTGGTAACGGGCCCACCTTGTGTCCCGGGGGTTGTCGTTAGTAAAACCTGGCTGCGCAGGTACGGGGACCGTCTCCACCGCTTGTAACGTTAGTCGTGGAAGCTTAGCTCCACTCCTGGATATCCAAACCTAGATGGCTTACTCCAACCCTGGATGGCTTATATCCTGGATGGCTTATTTCCAACCCTGGATGGCTTATATCCTGGATGGCTTATTTCCAACCCTGGATGGCTTAGGCTGTAATTATACATACGTTTTAGATGTCGGTTGACAAACATAACAATCTTGCATAATTATCATTACCCAAACAAATCATTATTCAATCAATATATGTAAGCTGTACTAATGATTAGTAGCAATGTATACATATTCTACAACGCCATGTATACGCTATGTACGTCGCTGTTAATCAATGCCCTTAATACATGTAATATAAACATGATCAAATTACTCATATATTACACTCACTGAGTTATGCATGCACGCATTTATTCTTGTCACTCATCTCATTGTTAACTAATGTTAACAATCGTGTATTACAATCACTGAATTATACGCCAACGTTAATTAATGCACCTATTATCCACTGTTATCAAATTAATATTGTTTTACAATTAATGATCAATTACCATAATTACATCTAATAAAGTCACTTCAAATCATATGCTAGTCTAAAGTTATGTTTGAGAAACATCAATGCTAACCGGATGTCGTAACCGCCAAACAAGATGGCGCCGCCCACTGAATACAAATATACGATAAAAGTTTAATAAAACTACTAACCACATGTTGCCTGTGAAATTTGTCCCTTTAAAGAAAGGTGTATCTACATCTATTCTCGCTATTGGCACGTGCTCTACCGATTTATTTAACAACATACACGGTGACTGTTTACCTACCAACTGGTCATCCGTAACTAAACTACGCCTAACTACCACACCTGTACAACCTGTATCCCTCATTACAATTACGTCCGTGCCATTCACTCTACCATCTGCCGTTGGAAGATTTGCATACGGAAAGAGACATGTTCCGATCTTCGCCATTACACCATCCGCTTTAACACAACAGCTACTACTCTCGGTTTTAATAACCGGACTATTACTACCTCTGCCTCTACCTCTACCTCGGTTTTGACCACCTCTACCTCTACCGAAATTCCATGGGTTGTTAAAACCTTGGTTCTGACTCCCTACATTGTTGTCCACTCTACTGGCGGCCACTTAAAATGTGCACGCTTTTACGTGTTACATGAATAGATCATGAATATGGTGAAATTGTTTCAACTCGAACAATAGATTTTGGGTGTAACCGATACAAGAGCTATATACGACCAGTACGCTCTACCCGTGACATTTTGTGACAACATCTCCCCACTTAAAGAAAGTGCTACACTTTTAAAATTCAACAAAATGATAATTAATATTTACACGTTAAGAAACTATTAATTCTTCTGAGCAAATGAGCGACAAAACGTACAAGCTGATCGCTCAATCGCTTAAGTATATAAATATTACTACCGAGGGATGCAACCTTCAGCCAGTACAACGACCGTCTTCCGGAAAACATCCACTGCAGTTATAACCCAACTATAATATGTAATTACAATTTGAACACTATTCTACAATTGTACACTACCCTGTCGTAACATATACTACTATTGTACAATACACTGCAATACACTATTATATTAAACCGGTCATTATGTGCGGCGACTTAAATAGTCTGCCCCAATATTGTCCTTTCCTCGGATCGCTTTAATTTTCATCCGGTAAGGCTGCAGAGTCAGTGCCCACCTCATTAACCTACTGTTAGCTACCTTTGCTTTATTCATATAAGCTAACGGTTGGTGGTCAGTCTCCAAGACAAATTCCTTACCAAAAACATATCGGTGGAATTTACTGACACCCCACACTACTGCAAGACATTCCCTTTCGATAACAGAGTAGTTACATTCCCGGGGTAATAGTTTCCGACTTGCGTAAGCCACGGGGAGACTACACCCATCTTGCTCTTGCAGTAGGACTGCACCCACCCCGATATCGGAGGCATCCGTTCTGAGGATAAACTCCTGGTCAAGTTCAGGTAATTTTAGTATTGGGGTTTTGACCAGACGCCCCTTTAAAGAGACAAAAGCTCGCTCCTGGCTTTCCCCCCAAGTTATCCTATTGGGTTGACCTTTCTTTGTCAAGTCTGACAAAGGTGCAGCTATAGCCGAAAAGTTTGGAATAAACTTCCTGTAAAAACCCGCTAACCCTAAAAATGACCTAACTTGTTTCTTTGTCTCGGGTCTTGGTGCTTCTTGAATTGCCTTAACCTTGTCGGGGTTGGGTTTCAATTTCTGGTCCCTCCCGACAACATGACCCAGACACTCTATATCTGCGTAACCTATGTGACACTTGCTAGGTTTTGCAGTCAGTTTAAACCGGCGTAGCCGTTCCAACATATTACGTAGAGCCTTAATATGGTCTTCAAATGTTGTTGTAAACACCAGGATGTCATCTACAAAACTGTCTGTGTTGGACAAATCCTTCAGGACTTTCCTCATTAACCTACAGAATGTTGCTGGGGCGTTTACGAGACCAAAGGGCATGACCTTGAACTTAAAAAGTCCTTGTGAAGTTTCGAAGGAGGTCATCTCTTTAGCTCGGTCTGAAAGTGGGACTTGCCAATAACCTTTACTGAGGTCTAACTTGGAGAAATACGAATATCCCGCAAGTTTAGAGAATACCTCCTCAATATTAGGCATTGGCTCTGCATCAAAGATGGTACGTTTATTGAGCTGCCTAAAATCGATACAGAATCGAATTGACCCATCTTTCTTCTTAATAAGGACGACTGGGGATGAAAATGGGGCGTTTGAAGGTTCGATGACACCCAATTTCAACATGTCTTTCACCTCCTCATCAACAATTGATCGGGAGTGAAATGGAATGGGATACCCCTTAATTCTAATTGGTTCCCCTGATGTGAGTACAATATCATGTTGCACTCCATCTGTCTGCCCCGGGTTTTCGGACAAGACATCACTGAACTCCGAGAGTAAACTACCCATCTCTCGTTGCTGCTCTACACTAAGCATGCCCGATATGTCTACATCGGCTGCTCTCTCCCTACCTACACTAGTGGGAAAATACATGGGACTAGTGTCCTCACTACTGTCTTCCTCACTATCCTCAATAACTGCAACATTAACTACGGTTAACACCCCTTGTTGCACATTATCGGTTCTACTGATATACTCTTTCAGCATATTCGCATGAAAGGTCTTTAACTTTCCGTTTATCTCGATACGGTAATCCATAGTGTTCACTATCCCTCTAACGTAAAACGGACCTTTCCATTGTAATAACAACTTGTTATTGTCGGTCGGGAGTAACAGTAACACCTGGTCATCTATCTTAAACTTCCTAGCTCTAGCTTTTTGGTCATAGTACCGTTTATACTTGGTACTTGCCTTAACTAACTGACTTTGAGCTATCTTACAAGTCTCCTCTAGTTTCTCCTTCAGATCTAAAACATACTGATATGTAGTCTTAACCTCATCACTATCTACTTCACCTGCCCACATCTCTCTAAGAATCCTCATGGGACCTCTAACTGACCTACCGTACAATAACTCAAACGGTGAAAATCCTAAACTCTCTTGTGGAACCTCTCTAAATGCAAACAATAAAGCATTGAGATACTTGTCCCAATCTTTGGGTCTCTCGGTACACATACGCCGTAACATTTGCTTTAACGTCCCGTTAAATCGTTCGACTAACCCGTTACACATAGGGTGATATGGTGTTGTCATGATTTGACGCAAAGACAATAACCTGCTTACTTCAGCCATAAGTTCTGACGTAAACTGTGACCCACAATCAGTCAGCATTTCCTCTGGTACACCTAGCCTACTGAACATATCAACTAATGCCTCAGCTACTCTCTCAGTTTCAATTGAGGGCAATGCTACTGCCTCCGGATACCTAGTTGCATAGTCTACCATGGTCAAAATGTACCTATTTTTCCTATCCGACACTGGAAAAATTGGTCCAACTATGTCTACGGCTACCCGCTTAAATGGTGTATCTATCAGTGGCATCTGACCTAAATGTACTTTGGTCACTCGACCTTTTGGTACTGTCCTTTGGCATACATCGCAGGACCTACAATACCTAGTTACATCTCCACTAACGCCTGGCCAATAAAATTCTGCCAATACTCTATCTGACGTTTTCTTTACGCCTAAATGACCTCCCATAATCGACTCATGAGCTACCTTAAGCACTGTCGTTCTATACTGGGTAGGTACCACTAATTGGTGAAACTGTCTACTACCACTATCTTCAAATTCTCTGTACAATAACCTATTCTTATGTACAAACTTACAACTACCGGACCCTTTACACTTCTTCACTACACCATCCTTGGCCTTCACCTTACAAGGACCTAATGACTCGTCTTGAGTTTGTGCTTCTATAAACTCCGCTTTAGATATGTCACCTACGGCTGCAGGAACCTTTAATTTTCTATAAGCCTGAGCTTGCTTCTGAACCTGCGCTCTAGTCTCTACGGCATTACTTATGCTACTTCTAAAATCGGACATTACCGGAAGGGCTGAACCATCTATGTTCCCTATCGTTAAATCATACATCGGGTCATCCATACATAGTGCCTCTGTAGTCCCTTTAAAGAAAGGTGTATCTACATCTATTCTCGCTATTGGCACGTGCTCTACCGATTTATTTAACAACATACACGGTGACTGTTTACCTACCAACTTGTCATAGTCAAGAGCATCTAAACTAGGTAATCTAGAAAATACATCTAAGGCCTTGCCTCTCAATAACGCACTTAAATGAACTGCCCACTTATCTTTGGTCCATTCCTGTAACTCAGCATAACGCTCGAACCGTAACAAGTAACTGTCCATGTTATCTTTGTCAGCATCAAAGTATGGTAACTTCGAACCTTTTAACTTCCCAGAATAACTATCTTTCCCTTCAGTTTTACTTTCCTTACTATGTGTCTTAGCTGCTTCCAACTCTAAAGCTAACTTATGCTCAAACTCTTTTTGCTCCCTTTCCATTATCATCTTAGCCTTAGCTAGTCTACCATCTGTTTCGAACCTCTCATGTTCTAACTCTTGCTTCTCCTTTACTATTCTACTTTCTAATTCTACCTTCTCTGTGGCTAGTCTACTTTCTTCATCTCGCTTCTCTTTAGCTAACCTACTTTCGAATTCTAGCTTCTCTTTAGCTATTCTACTTTCTTCATCTCTTTCCTACTTTGCTAATTCTCTTTCCTTAAGTCTAAATTCCCTTTCCCTAGCCTGTTCGTCTTTAACAAAGGTTCTAAGCTCCTCTCCAGCATACCCTAACTCCTTTCCCATTTCCGTAAGATCCTTTATGGACGTCATGTCTATGGACATTGTGGACTACTAACTACAATAATTACAATACACACGTCACTAATAATTCTACTCACCTAACTACTAATGGTAAGTCACTGTGTCCTCAGTAAATACCTGGGCATCATCATAGGACAAGTTACATACACATTTGTACTAGCGCTAACTACTAACGGTTATGTATAGATAGTATCTAGCTTCCACAAAACATATACACTACATAAAATATCGATATTTGATATTGGACATAAACCTTAAACCATCATAGAAATGTGCATAACATGTACATGTATATTTACTTCTCCCATCAATATAAGTATACTCGAGTGTCACAACATGAGTAGAACGTCTTGTTCGCCAACCTAATTGGATACTATATGTATATCAAGGGAGGTAAAAACAAACACCCAAATTATTGAGCAAAAGTGCCTCAGACCCACTCGTGTAGACCACTGCGACCTCGCGCCAAGGAAAGAACGGACAAAACAACAGTTTGGACTCACCCTACCCTTGTCGTGTCTTGACTTGTCTTCCAAGCTGTGGCCGTGATCGTCGACAGTCGCCTTGATGGATCAGAGGGTGGTACACAATTCTAAAATAATAAGTAGAGATTTAGTATATCATAATAAAGATCACTTATTGATTCTTTCCCTCCGTAGTCGCCCAAAATCCCACTTCTGACACCAGTTGTCACAGGATGACCTTAGTGGTTGGGCTAACTCAGGAAAGAATCAATGACGGTGAATGCATTTACATAAGTTTAATGCAACCTTTAAAATATGTTTAATATATATACAATTATCTAAAAAAACAAGCGAATACACAAATGAACTATGAAAAGAATGTTCTCCTGAACGTTTAAGACGTTCTTAGTATTGTTATAAATACTGAATGTCTAAGACACTGAAGTGTTGTTAAAGCTATAACAATGTTGATCTAGCGCGATAACTGTGATGCGCGAGAGCTCATGAAGATGATGATGCGCGAATTCAATGGATGATTGTCATCAAATGCCTTCTGTAAGGGTTGATGACGCGATGCAATGACAGTTAATCTCCACTGAGATTGTGAATGATATTCCTCCAGTGAGGACTGGTAACGGGCCCACCTTGTGTCCCGGGGGTTGTCGTTAGTAAAACCTGGCTGCGCAGGTACGGGGACCGTCTCCACCGCTTGTAACGTTAGTCGTGGAAGCTTAGCTCCACTCCTGGATATCCAAACCTAGATGGCTTACTCCAACCCTGGATGGCTTATATCCTGGATGGCTTATTTCCAACCCTGGATGGCTTATATCCTGGATGGCTTATTTCCAACCCTGGATGGCTTAGGCTGTAATTATACATACGTTTTAGATGTCGGTTGACAAACATAACAATCTTGCATAATTATCATTACCCAAACAAATCATTATTCAATCAATATATGTAAGCTGTACTAATGATTAGTAGCAATGTATACATATTCTACAACGCCATGTATACGCTATGTACGTCGCTGTTAATCAATGCCCTTAATACATGTAATATAAACATGATCAAATTACTCATATATTACACTCACTGAGTTATGCATGCACGCATTTATTCTTGTCACTCATCTCATTGTTAACTAATGTTAACAATCGTGTATTACAATCACTGAATTATACGCCAACGTTAATTAATGCACCTATTATCCACTGTTATCAAATTAATATTGTTTTACAATTAATGATCAATTACCATAATTACATCTAATAAAGTCACTTCAAATCATATGCTAGTCTAAAGTTATGTTTGAGAAACATCAATGCTAACCGGATGTCGTAACCGCCAAACAAGATGGCGCCGCCCACTGAATACAAATATACGATAAAAGTTTAATAAAACTACTAACCACATGTTGCCTGTGAAATTTGCCGTCCAATCTCTGTTCCAACAAAGTACTATCGATTATCCCGGCGATAGCTAGAAGACAATGGCATTTATAGCAAACATTACGCCCAAATCATTATTTCCCCCGTTCAGTCCGTGACAAACGTGGCTAAATCTACAGTATTGAATCAACACGAGAGGCCCCTTATACAATTTTGCCGTTTAAGGAAAATTTACCTATACGTTTACATGCATTAGCACAAAACTAAACTTATGACACGGCCTCTCTGGCGGCCACTTAAAATGTGCACGCTTTTACGTGTTACATGAATAGATCATGAATATGGTGAAATTGTTTCAACTCGAACAATAGATTTTGGGTGTAACCGATACAAGAGCTATATACGACCAGTACGCTCTACCCGTGACATTTTGTGACAATGATAAAAACCAAGTGATTCTAACAAGTTTTTTAAAAATTTTACCCAATTCTTTTTATTTGGATATATCTCAGCATCCACTATCATCATATTGTAAACATGGCGTATATACTTATTTTCATTAACGTTCAATATTTTCAGCCAATACGTAATTATTTTAATATATCTCTGCGTTAAAAGACTCGTTCGTCCTAATTCGCCATAAATAAGATCGTTTTGCGTTGATCGTTTTACATACTCGTTTGCAAAATTGTGTATGCACTCGTTCTATATTTAATGCTGTTACAAATCCCAAATCTAGTATCTATGTACATACTTACAGAAATCAACCACATGTTAAGTATCGTGTTACCCGGCACGACAATTATCTCCGTAAGCCTTATTTACGGAACAGCTGTTCGATATTAGGGAACCAAATGAACAAATCATATCTGATCATTAAATGGCACTGTGATTATAAAATTGCTTTGCATTCTAAAAATTATCCTTTTCCATTCATCGTTTAGAAATATTACTCTCTATATTTTATATTTCATAAATAGGATCTTACGGAATTGCCAAGTGTGTGTGTATGTGTGTGTGTGTGTGTGTGTGTTGGAACTGCCATTTTGATTTCCGCAAACCGGAATTTTAACGGTTACGGAAGTCGACGAGGCGGAAGTCGGCGATGCAATTCCGATAGCACACTAAGCTGAACTGAAAGATTGAACGATAATTCGGCTTTCATTTCCATATGTATCGGACTATTGTTTTGGTCACTTGTTTCAGCCAAAGGTTGTTCAGCAATTACACGATCAATTTTAACAATATGTACATAAATGATTTTTGAAAATGAGTTTTGAAAATCGGTTAAGAAATAAATATTGTACAGCCAAAATGTTCTTTAGATGGGGCTATTCCCTTGTAAACTCCTTGCTACTGGGACAGCAGACAATAAGGAAAACTCCAACAACTTCAGTTAGCCTTATTATTTTGCTATAAACTTTCAGAGTGTCTTAATTTATGTTTATTTAACACATTAAAACCACATTTTCTTAAACACACAAAAAAGAAAAAAATATAGATTTCTAGTTTTTCATGCAGCACAATTTTACATTGAAAATGCCCTATCAAAAACAACTTTCGCATGTGAATTTTTATTTTTTCGAACGATTTTTAAAATAGATGTATTTTTTATTTACCGCTAAAACTGTCTGTTTTAATGACAATAGTGAATTGTGATATGTATTACATGGCTTCCTTCCACTCCCACACTGCCAGTTATGTGACTAAATACAAACTATTTTGCACCTAGGCATCTTTTAAATATGTGTTGCTTGCTGTGTGTGTCTAGAATATTGTCTCAGCATGCTAAAATCACTAGCATATTAATTCGACGATAATTCTAAGTTGCCGTCATATTGCCTTCAATAACGTAATTGCAGTTAGTTATACGTTTGATGGTACTTCATAAAATGATTAATTCAAGTACTTTTGTCTAGTGATCGGTTGGTATATAAACACTTTGCTTAAATGTAATTGCAACGATATAATTAAGGATAACAAATATAACAGCTCTTTTATTCTCATATTTCACATTCAGGATGATGTTTAAACGTGAAATCACTGGTTATTTAACCAGTTGTATTATCATCATCTTATACATGGAGAATGTACTGTCGCAACCACGTAAGTTATACATTTATAAACTTAAAGGGACATAAGGCAGTCTTGATGTTTTATTTTTTATTATTAGTTCAAAGCAAACGGTTGTTGCATATTACTTACTGTTGCATATTACTTACTGCTGATTGTGTCGCACCATTAATGTATTTCAACCTAGAAAAATTGAATATATATTTGCAAGCAGGTTCAAAGTCAAAACGTTACTGGATTGATTTATAAGCCAAGATGCCGATTTTAATGCTTGATATAAACTTTGTCGTCTGTCCCTATCCCTTTAAACGCATCTGCTGCATCAAGCCAAGAACCAAGATACACGTATGTTAACACATTTATGGAAGGTAGCAAGCAAAGTATACGTATGTAGTCACATTTATGGAAGGTAGCAAGCAAGATATACGTATGTAGTCACATTTATGGAAGGTAGCAAACAAGATACACGTATTTTGTCACATTTATGGAAGGTAGCAAGCAAGATACACGTATGTAGTCACATGTATGGAAGGTAGCAAGCAAGATACACGTTTGTAGTCACATTTATGGAAGGTAGCAAACAAGATACACGTATGTTGTCACATTTATGGAAGATAGCAAGCAAGACACACGTATGTAGTCACATTTATGGAAGGTAGCAAGCAAGATACACGTATGTAGTCACATTTATCGAAGGTAGCAAGCAAGATACACGTATGTAGTCACATTTATGGAATGTAGCAAATAAGACGCACGTATGTTGTCACATTTATGGAAGATAGCAAACAAGATACACGTATGGGAATGTAGTAAGCAAGATATAAGTTATGTTGTCACATTTATGGAAGTTAGCAAGCAAGATACATGTATGTAGTCACATTTATGGAATGTAGCAAGCAAGATATAAGTTATGATGTCAAATTTATGGAAGGTAGCAAGCAAGATATACATTTAGAAATGTATGGAGTTTACAAGCAATATACCAGGCCAAATTCCTAAGTACCCACTTAAGAATATGTCAATAATATTCTCATTGTTTTGTACATTTCACGCTTGATTAGAGACACGGTTAAGCTGCAAAATAACGAGTGTAAATCGTCTGCTCTGATAGCATAAACATATTTTAAAGCTTTCAAATCGATGTGTTTTCTTAGAAATAAGTTATAACACTTAGACAACTGGTTATGTAGGATTTTGTTAAGTACTTCGAACTAATGCAACTTTCGATGTTCCTAATTCTAAAATGTGCCGACTAAAATTATTTTGACATCATGTTTTACTAGCATTACCACTACAAACATGACAAATGCGTTTGCAAAAGAAATTGTCATCATATTTAATGTTAACGCTGAATTACAGTTACTTGAATTTCAACAGCAAGTTTAATTTTAAATATAATTGATTAAAGAATACCATTTTAACAAAAATATACCACTGAGACCCTAAAGGAGGCATCTCCTGCTTAAACATATTATTAAAGGAAAGCATCGTTTCTAATACTAATGTCATCAAAAACATTGATTCCTTCACAACATGTTAATATTATTAATATTAATACTCGTTAATTTGCAATAAAACAGCAATACATAATCTGTGTATACTGATTATTGTTTTAAAAATACTTTGTTTATTGAAACAAGTACTGTTTTTGTAAGTATCTACTGTGCACTTCAGTTAAAGCTGACTAACATAAATCAATGTGATGTACATCTGAGAAATCAATACAGTAATAGTTTAAACGGTTAACATTATTAGCTCGACCTTTTGAAGAAATTGCAGACTATTCTACTCGCCACAGCGTCAGTGTCGTTTATCCTCTTACGCTCACATCTGATAACTCTGTTATGAATTTTGACAGAATAATGCCCCTTTTTCAAATTAGTTTCCCAATAAATAAACAATAATCAAGTGCGCTGTCTTCCGACAGCTCTTGAGATCTCTTTTCTTTTTTACTTTTTTGTTTCTAAAACGCTGTTTCATTTGACAAGATTTACTTTGAAGAATGTTTTGCTCTATATTAACGGTGTGCCATTATATGCTTAATGTATTCAACATGTAATAACATATGCGATAGTCATGACGGCTTCCTTGGTGGAACAAATATGCAAGTTATAATGCCTGTTCTTTAAGTTATACTGAAATTTACGCTGGCAGTGTAGAAAAATATCAGTGAAGGTTGGCCTTGAAGCACCTACTATGGCCAGAGCAGGATATTTTACACCGAATAAGTTCAAGTTCTTCTGATGCCTCAGCTAGTGTACTCAAAAAAGTGTAATCCAGTCGTGTCTGAACTTAATAACCCTCGTCTGAGGACTTTGGAGTTTCGGGGCAATTTAATAGCATTTAGCCCACAATAAGATGAGCCTGGTAAACCGCTTCTGATATCTTGTACCAGTGCACTGCATGGTGGACGTATGTGTTTTTGTGTGTTTGTGTGACTAAGAGACCATGTGCTTCCGTGTTACATGTACAAACTTGTGAATGCTCGAGTGTATAGGAGAAACAAACCCGTTTTTAATCAATGAAACATTTCTCTAGAGTTTACGAGAAACACAAACCTTCGAAAACATCGAAACATCTCGGTCTTCGATTGCGTCTGGTGTTGATGTTGTTTGAAAAATGGTTTTAGCTTTTGCATAGACATCTAAACATTGAATGAGGTCTTTTTGATAAAATCACTAAATAAAGAGACATTGTCACAGTCAGATATGAAAGAAAAGAATTTGAACTGTCGTTCATCAACAGTTAATCCACTATCGAATAGATACGTCGTTCTTTAACATGCTCGGAGGGTAAACTCTGATTCCATGGACCTCTTCGTTTGTGTCACAACATGACATACGGACAATGCTAGGGGAAGGATTTTGCTTATGACACAATGACGAAAACCAGTAGCATCTGCTTTAAATGAGACCCAAGCAGCTTGAGTACGAAGAGGTTCGAACTAGAAAGCCAAAATGCAACGTATATCCAACAAATATGCTTGCAACCGTTACAGCTATATCATAATCCTCTTGTTTCATGAGTCAGGCATGAGCAAGGTGAAGTAGCATGTAAGCTGAGTATTCATGTTTACATGGTTGAAGAGGAGATAAATAAAAAGCTTAATAGCATCCTCATTGCTTGCTAAATGTACAGCATTCTCTCTTCAAAGGTCCAGGGCCGCCAACGCCCAGTAAACAGCACGATGAACTTGAAACTTTTCAATCCTCGTCTGCGCCACTCAGTTTCATCGGTATGTTCTTGGGCAAGACACTTTCTCTTAGCCTCGCCAATCGGATGAGGACGTAAACCATGTTGTCCCGTATATCGGAGTATATCCTACGATCATGTTACAGAACCATATTCATTAGTAATAGTAGGACAGGTTCCCGGATTGTTATACTAGTATATCCTGCCCATCTCTCTGTGCAAGCTCTAAGTAACCTTTAATGTGTCGATGAGCCGTTAAACAACATTCAGTTGAATTCAATTCTTCACATTTTGATAGCAAAGTTTTGCCTACTGGTACACACTATTCTTTCGTGCACGTTAACAAGAACTGGCATATTTGTCATTTCACAGGAATGTCTTCCTACTTGATGACAATGATGTTGTAGTAGCTGCTTCAATTATACACACGCCAGACGATATATATTTATGATTCTATATTGAGAAGCTTACTAATTAAATTGAGGAAAATCTTGTATGCATAGTTTAAATATTTTTACAACATGGTGAGATTTACGACGTTTAAATGATTGCGCTGCAGCGCCACCAACACTATTCATATACAAATTAGAGGTATATTGTCCTTTTATTTTGTATTGCCAATGCTGACCATTGGATGGTTTCTCATAGTTAATTATCGGTTCTTTGTGTTTCCCTTCCATCAGAATTGTGGGAGGTTGTGCTTCTTGTGTTGGTCATGGAATGATTGATGTTTTCACTTTTAAAAAAGTTGTATTTTTCGTTTCCTGTTTTCTCTGCCTCTCTCACTAACGCAGTTGTGTCTTCAGTAATTCGTAAAAACATTCATGCCGTTGGTTATACGGTCAAATAAAACGAGTATGAAAGGAGAAATCGCTGAACACGATAAATATAAAAAAAATATTGCAGTCTCGGTTTGATTGAAAATGTTCATGAACCGTAGTGGAAAATGCTAGCTATCGCTTATAATCTTTAACCCCGGGTTAAGCACTGAGAATTCATATTAATTATACCCTTTTATATTTAAAACGGTAATATATTATTACGAAGAAACCTCCTGATTTGTATCATGTTACGAAATTGGTAAATAGTTTCAATAACAGGAAACACATTTCATCTTATCTAAATGTTTACGGATACATGTTATCATTAACTACAATAACATCCGTTTTGCACATTTAATGTCATCCGGAGATAGTACATGTATGCTGGGTTTGGAGTAAATTTAGGACATACTTCATCCGGAAGTAAAAAGGAGAAAAGGGGTCCTGTAGGAATCACAGCGCCCAAACGCATTGGCAAATAGGTCCGCACTGCACCACAAACACAGAGCAAATTAACTATACAATAGCAAGAAACGCTATAATACATGTATTATAGCATGGGAGTACGGACATGTTTGAACGGCAGTGAATTATCATTTTTATCATGACATATCAGCAAGAATTTGACCAGTTAATTATCAGTAAAGTGACACGTCTCCAAAATGGTGGAGGTGACAAAATCTTTGTTTCCCGACCTGAATACTATATAAATAAAACAATGAAGTTATATAATAATTGTATTAAAATAATTATAGTTTAATATTTTTCTTTTGGTTTTGTCAGATTTTAAATATTATGGAAAGATGTTTTAACACTAGTATAATTGTGTAATGGACAATTTTATCATGTATGTATTTAAAAAGTTGTGGTTATCCCAGAACAAAGTTTGTACAGATCATAAGTGTGCCAGGATCCCTGCCAGGACTCGAATCTGGATATCTTTTCTCGAATCGCTGGAACCGAACACGATAAATATAAAACAATATCGCAGTCTCGGTTTGATTGAGAATGTTCATGAACGGTAGTGGAAAATACTAGCTACCGTTCATAACCTTTAACCCCGGGTTAAGCAGAATTCAATATTTAAAATTTCAACAGTACGAAAGAGTCATTCCGAAGAAGGTATGCATATGACGGTGACTTTCCTATTGCGTCATTGGTGGTGATAGTTGTTTTGACATGGTTAAACAACATTGTCTGGGTGCTGGATGTCTATTTCTATTGTTTCATTAACACATTGTCCTTTTTGTTCACCTAAATTAAAATTCTAGCTATTTCTGGACCTAACACTCTCCATCATTTTAATGTTTCAGCCATTTCCGTTTGACCCAGTCTCCTTTTCATTTGCTTGTGAACTTGATCATGTTCGACTGTTGGAGATTTTCTACTTGATTTCTGGGTGACAAAGTTATCACTGTGGAACTATTCTTATGTTGATCAATGAGCATATGTAAAGTGTCTAGGTCACGAACATGCATAGATAACCTGCGATCAACTATACTATATACGACGAACCATGATATCATAGATCTACCATAGTGACTCTCCCTTGTATAATTCTTAGCAGGAGTACTTTCATGTTCAGTGGTTTTTTCCAATTATCACATTCAGTGGTATTTTGATGCACTTGAAATGGAAGTACATGTTGATTTCAATGAAATTTGCATGATGATTGGTTTTTAGATGTTACTGTATAACTCTATATAAAATATGACCATTAGGCATTATATTACTCAACTCTCATAGTTTAAGAGATTAATAGTTTTAATGATTTTTTATACAAGTCTATGTAACACTGTGCCCCACGATGTCACAGCATGAAGAGGGCAAAATTGACCTCATGGTCACCATTTGAACAAACTTGATAGAGGACCTTAAGCTAATGCTACATGTGAAGTATTAGAATTCTATGCCTTGTGGTTTCATAGTAGAATTCTCAAGTGTTCACTATAAAAATCTATAGAAAACATTTGAAATCTCATTATACAAACCCTGGATCCGCCGACACTTACCCATGCCCAGCACCCTTGGTGCAGCCATGTTTGACCACTTCATTTGAACAAGCTAAATATTTATTTTTTTTTTATTACTGTTTTTAGTAACACTAACCATCTTGAAACTCATGTTGACCTAATTTTAACAAACTTGAATGACACAAATCTAAGGATTGTTCATGGTCAAAATTAGCCAAGCCGTTTCTGACTCGTATTTTAAAGCAAATGTTAAGGAAGGAAGGCGGTCGAATGGTAATCCCAATAGCTCACATTTGAGCGCTGCTTAATTAATAAATAATGCCCTTTTGTGGGCCTCATACATATTATGCTTAAAAAGGAAGGTTAATAAGTAAAACGACTTTCAATGTTATCTTCTTACTGTTTTTTATTTGTTTTACTTATATTTCGAAACCCGTTTCCGAAACAATAAACATAGTTTAATAATAGATTTATATTAAAACTTGGGATTTCCCGTTTGAGCCTCATTTCCTTGGAGACATGGGTCCCCTGGCATGTCTCATGTTTTTTTAAATTTAAATGTCATACGCTAAGGTTCAAACATGCAGAGTTGCATGCTTTATTCCGGAAGTCCACACTTATTTCTATACATACCGCACTAAAATATAGATGCATGCATGGAATTAACAAGCAATAAATAGATGTACTTAGTTCACAAGCAATACAAATAATTATGTAGATACATGTATGGATGTTAACAAGCACGATACATTTATATAGATACATGTGAGGAATTAACACGCAATATATAAATATGTAGAAATACATATATAGGTTAACAAGTAAGACACACGTAAGTAAGACGTTGTCCGGTCAAGTAAAACGTTGTCCGGTCATCACGCAAGAGAAAAAAAGATATGTATAATATATATATATATGCATGGAGTTAACATACAGGAAATATACTAGTGCATGTATATCCATGATTGTATGGATTTAACAACCATTATACAAATATATAGAAACATATATGGAATTAACAACAAATACATAGAAATATGTATGGAATTAACAAGCAATATACAAATATACAGATATATGTTTAGAATTAACAAGCAATATACAAATAAACAGATACATATATGAAGTTAACAAGAAAAATACAAATATACAGATATATATATATAGACGTTCACAAGCAAGATAGAAAGAAGTATTTTGACATATATATGGAAATTAACGAGAAATGTCCAGCTATTGTTTTCCGAGCAGTTTTGCAAGTTGACATCTTTTGTGCAAGTATAGGTTAAACAAACAAAGCATGACAACAAAAAGGTCATAATGCCCACCAAAAATCCTTTCCATAATCTCACCCTGTGCTAAGAATGAGACTTCACGTATATTTTTGGAAATGTAATGATTAAAAACGTTTGGAAAATGTTAACCATACCACTCCCAATGTATTTGAAACTTCATTATTAGTTGGTTTGTACACTTGGATAAAAATGTTGTGCACATCCTATTTATGTATTGTGCAATTATATCTTTATATTTATTGCGGAACGATCAGGATTTCAACAATGCGAACCAGTTTGGGTAAGGGCACACACAAACTGATTTAAAGCATAAATTCATATACACTATGTATGTGCCTGACTTGAATATAGGGAATTATTTTTCACTCGACGGTAGGCGTGTTTTGTTGTTTCACTCACTCTCATCCGCTCGTTCGTGAAAACTGAGAAAAATGGTCCTAAAGACATTACAGCACCTAAACGCAATGGCAATTTTCTGACGAATATCCCGATTCATTTTGTTGTCAGGAAATTCGTCAGAGCCTTTAACTGATAGGTCACATCTCCATAGAATAAAGGAAGAACCACTAACATAACGTGAATTACTCACTCTTAATGTCGTGAGTAAATAAATTATTATCTTGTCTTCAAGAATCGTGGAAAGAGAAAGGTCCTCCAGTTACAGGAACCAGTGATTGAATGAATACTTCTGAAAAAGACTAACACCGCTCTTTAAGAAAAATGTAAAAACAAATATTCCACAAATAGCATGGAGATAACTAATCAATGTACATATGTACAAGGAGATACATAGAAAACATAATTATAAGCATGTAAACTAGTTCTCTGTGGTATTGAAAAATATATGAATAATGTATATAATATTCATCTATTCAAATACACATAAGCTAAGGGCACACATTAGTATTCTGCCCAAATACAAATCCTCAAGTGATTAGAACAATAGCCCGCACAAGTATATATACCAAAGAAACGCGCCAAAACGAAATACCAAATTTGCACTAGAAAAACTAACCCGAGCACAAATAGAATGACGACATAACGACACTTCAATGCAGTTCAGATACGAGAATAATTGATGTATTTCCATCTATTCAAAATAATCTCAATCCGATATTCCGTCTGACTTAAGATTGAAACACAGTGATATTTTCTATTCGAAAGGACTTAAGAATAATAAATGAACCTAAAATTACCCCTTATTGACAAGGTAATTCATTTTGCACAGTGATATGTGCTATCCTAGGTGTTACCGGTGTTTTATTAAATTACTTTAATATTTTAAAAGAAGATCGTGGTTACGATATTACCATTTTGCAAAGGTTTTCCGAAGTTTATGGTAAGGTATCCCAGATGAATTAGCTTTTTAGTTATATCAAAGTTGCGAATGTTAAAGTCCTGAAATCGACTACATATAAAAAGAATACTTGTAAGTAAGGAAACAGAGTTGCACGGGAATGGAAATACAAACTCAGATATAATTTTAGATGAGTTAGTCATGTACGATAATAAATCTCTGACTAGTTGTTTTGACATTGTATATGTGAGATATAACTGAATATTATCACCCTGCATTTGGCTACGTGTCAATACTTTTCTTAAATCTATATATAGAAAACGGGTTTCTTAACTTTAATTCAGAGAAGAGCCGTGACTAATGGTGCAACTGTTGGCAATAAAATATGTTTAACCCAACAGCACTGATCTTTTGAGCTTGTTTGGCTGATTCATGATTTTACCAACTAAAATTCATCGACAATATTTAATAGGGGATTTATCCCTGTCGCGAATGAAAATCCTCTTAACGATATCACCTTTTATTCACTTACTATGAGTTTGAAAAAATGATGCCTTTGGTTTCCGATTAAGGCAAAGTATATAGGAGTCAAGCATACGTAACGGGAAACCAGTATCTACTTCCGAAGATCAACAAGGTAATTTGTCTTCGGGCCTCCTCGGCGATGTCCCATGTCCGCTGCCATTCGCAGCATCTCGCTATCACCGAAGAATGACGGAATTGGCCGACTATGTACGATCAATGCCATCGAAAATCTTCGTTAATTTCCGCAATTGGAGAGGATGAATCAATACTGGCTAACTGTCTCGCCAGTAATGTCATACAATCGGTAAATACGACTAAACGGAACAATTTCAATTAAATTTGGTTTTAAGAAACACTATGTACTCTAATAATCAGGTCGTGTGTAAGTATCACGAGTCATGGAAACGGACTAATGTATTAGTCTATATACTATTTAATTATGAAGTCACTTGGTTGTGACCGCTGTGTAGTGGTCAAAGCGTTCGACTACAATGCAGAAGATCTTAGTTCAAACACCTAAAAAGCTTCTCTTTTCTTTCTTTTTTTTAACTAACAATTAATTAAAAGCTATTTTAAGGAATAAATAATAAATTTAATATTAATTAAGGAATATTCTGGACCGGATGTTTTTATTTAGATTAGTATAAATCGAGAACAAAAAATCCTAATGGCTCCAGTTTTCAGCATTTCCATGAATTGTTTTGACAAAACAAGTACATTATATAATATTAGTTGTTTTTTTTTAGATAAGAATTTAATACGCAGTTTATAATTAGAAAATTGGTTGAGAATTACATATTTTACAATCGAAACACTTTTCTGATAAGGCTTTTCACATGTAAACCTGAAAAACAATTTAAAATTTAAAAAAATCGAATTAATTCAGTTAAACATTTTGCAATGATAACAAACGCAAAGTGCTTTGATTCAGATTTATCCAACACATTACAATGCTTTTTTATGTCACATTATTTGTGCTTACCACGGGTTTGAGTCATGAACAGTTTAGCATGCATACATTCTATATATGTGCTTACCTAATCTACCAGTTACTTACTTTCCGCGATAAAGATGCAGAATTATGCTGTTATAATGTTTTACATAAAATGAAAAATTGATACTTTTAAATTACCTCCCTTTCAATTGAATATCGTTTGTAATACAGTGTTAACTAGTGATGGGCAATCAGTTAAAATTTTCAATCAATCACCGGTTGTAACCGATCAATCATCGGTTATAATCGGTCAATATGAAGTATACCATGTGAATGTTAATCTGAGTTTGATGCCGTGAACTTAGAATAATTTCTGATTAAGCCTGTATTCTTTTCTTTTTTGTTTCTTAAAGCATTGTGATTTTAATCAGCAAACTAATTCTGATATAAATGTGTTTATTTGTGCATCATACTTATTTTCACAAGAGTATTACTAATGTCCTAGCTGTAGTCTCCTGGATAATCATGTTTGTTTCTATTCTGAAAGTTACTTAAAGTGCACTTTTACAGTTAACCGATGATCGATTATAGACTTTCAAAATCGATTATCATATTCGGATGCTCTTTTTTACGTGAAAATGAATATGAGTGCAGTATCCTCAATTATACAGTTTGAAATTTTAAGTTTTTTACTCAAGCTGAATAAATCCCCGTTTAAGCTGTGCCTTTATCATATTAAACTTCCTTTAACTAATATAACATGCATCAACATTTATATTTTCAGGTTGTTCAGACAGGACGACAGTTTACTCCGAAATCGGTTCGAATGCAACTTTCTTCACCGAAATACCCTCGCACTTGCCTTTAACCGAACTGTTGTTTAGACACGAGACAACAGTTTTATTCACCATACCTGTATTACGTGAGTTCCCTGAAGGTTCATATAATCAAAGCAGGGATTTAGACATTTCATTCTATGGCAAAAGTGCAGCCACTGAAAAACTATTCACTGTGACTGGATATTTATTTCGGTATCCGAGAAGACATCTGCAAAACAACGTATCTGTGACTATTAGAGATGTCAGTGACACGGACAATGGCACGTACTCCTTGTTAGACTATAGACGAACAATCCACTGCTGGAACCTGTATGTTCTCAGTAAGTTGTAGACACTTTTTTCGAAACAATAGTTTGAATTAGTTTTGGTCAGTAAATATAGTTCTCTTGAGTTACATATTTCATGTGATTGCACAGGATTAATTTGATTGAACAAACCATGACGCCTAACAATTGAATATATGGGTTACAATGACTGTGAGTAAACGGAGAAACACCAATATCCGCTGTATACCTTTATTTCATGTTCATCGTTATATTATTTAGGACAGGGAAGCAGAGGGGAACATACTAATTTGGCTAGAATCTTATAAGTATTAAGCTTTTACATGTTGTGGAATGTTTTGTGTTGATGAAAAACAGAAAATATATTTAAACAAATTTAAAAAAAATAGAATGAATTTAATTGGATTTTAGAGTCGCATCAACAGCTAAGGTCATATGGCGACTTTCCAGCTTCCACTGGTGGAAGACTCCAGGTGCCCTTCCGGGCAATTTCCGTGCACGAGCGGGCGCCTGGTTAGAAATACCGACGTTCCGCAAGCTAGCTGGATAGCTTCCTTACATAAAGATTCCTAGCCCCTGAGGTATCGAACCCACAGCGGTGAGGGGCAAGTGATTTAAAGTTATCCACTCGGCCACGGACGCCCCTAAAAAATAGATTATAAAGTTATGAAGGAAACTTTGGCAGGCAGAAGAATACACACGTGAAATGCATGACAATGTTTTATATCTACTTTGTATGCTTCCATGTGGAAGTTACCGGTCACTGGCGGGTCACTTCAGCTATAACCAAACTTTGAGAAACCATCGAACCGTAGCCTTGTAATTCCTTTAAGACTGAGAACATTAGTTTGTAAAAATGGCTTTATTTGATCTCAAAATAAACTACACATTATTTGCCTGTATTCTGCGTCACGATTTTGTAAAAAACATATCTATAAACGAAGTACCAAAGCTATGAATATTTTGTGTTGTTTTTTGTAGTTGTTAATTTAGTTTAATATCTATAGGTATGTGTTTAGTTTCGTTTTAGATTTGATCTGTGATGAATAACATTGGTAATTTTAGGCCAAGCAATGTTAGGCAGTTTTGTATAGTCGGGATTAAAGTAAAACGATTACAATACTCTTCAATTCTAAAACACATTAAAGTCACTAAGCATATTTGATAAGCTGAAACATACATATATACGTATATATAATTAAAACTCTGTTAATTTCGCCATAACCTTTCGGTGTTCCCTGCTTCTTCAGCGGCGTTTATGGAACAATATTATACAAAAAACGGAAACGACGTAACGACGTAACTGTCACGTTCAGCGCAGTTGACGTCGACGTTGTTTAGCGCGCTATTCCTTTGTGGTGAGCTCGTATGGTCGGATTAATATTAACTTCTTCTTCCAAAGGTTTCGAGTTTTTCGAGAACCACGACTGCAAAGTCCTCAAGCGTATGTCCGTCTGTATGGAAATGCACCGCCACCGGGCCGTTGTATTTAGTGCGAATTCATGTCAGGTTTAGTAGCTGTCTCTTGTACAGTGTCTCACCTGTATATCCGACGTAAACAAAGTTGGCACACCGCTTGTAATACTGTGAAATCATTAACAAACTTGGGAGAGTGAATTTCATGGATTTCGTGGTTGGCCCGAAGCGCGAAATCAAATTCCGTCGAATGTTTAATGCCCAGAAATTTGAATTATGTGTACAAAAACCGCCTAGATTTGGAATCTATAATGTACAGAACGGCATAGCAGTTTTTGGCACATCATTTGGTCAGTAACTACTGAACCAAGTCGTATGTTTTCAGAAAAAAAGGTTTATGTATATATTGAACATTTATTTTAATAATAAAGAACAAAAACGTGAGTGTTTGTTTTAAACTTTTCAAAGCCAGTACGCCGATGTTTACGTTCGCAGTTGTGTAATAGAAAATCGTTCACGAATGGCATTAATGTTTGTTATGGTTGTCATCATTTGCAGAGTTCTTAGTTTTATTTGTTCGACAACTCAAAATGAATTGAACACGGAAATGACTTGTTATATTTGATCAACAAGGACATACTAGAAAAGGACAGAACACGAATAAAAAAATCGTATTTTCGAAAACAAGAAAACATATACTGTCGAATTTTGCATTTTTCAATGACAAGCATTACTGGCCGAGACAAAAACTATCTAAGCCCCAGTTGAAGCCTAGGGTGGATTTTGTTCGTGGAATGCCTTCAATGTGTCTTTTCCGTGTATCTGTAGGCCCCAAACATCATCTACGAACCGTAAATATACCAGTGTTAGCTGATCGAATCTCTGAAAAATCTCTGGAAAAGTTCATATTCCCATGCACCCATGTACTTCGATGCAAAGTTCATTACTAAGTGTGACCGAATTGCTTTCCTTCCTTTTGCACAAAATGTTTATTCCCGAACGGAATCGTGTTATTCTCTAGCATGGTGTCCATCATTTTGAGGAGGTCAGATATTGGGATGGATTGGTGTGAGCGCCGGTTTAACGCATTCTCACATGCTTTCTTTCTTGGGATGCTGGGATAACTTTAACGTCTAAGCAGAAGAGGATAGTACCATTTGGAAGATCTTATTTAGAAAGTCAGTGGTATTTTTGGTGTAACTGGGTATTGATGTGACGTGATCACGCATTTCATCCTCGACTATCTCTGCCATATTTTCTTTGGGATGGTGTCTACCGTTGACAATTGTTCTTAGTGGAATACTGTCTTTGTGCAGCTTAGGGTTACCCTCTAGCTTCCCTGGAATGCCACCGGATGATGTAAGATATCCTTTCAAAACATGTGTAATGGAGCCTGCCTTGTACATATCATTGACATGTTCCTTTACCTTATTTTCAATTGTTCCAGTCTAAGTACGTTGTATCCATCAATACAATTCATGATCTTTTGTCCGCGGGTCTAATGACAATCAGTTCGTCATAATGACAACTGATTAGTCATTTAAATGATCTTTCTTCGCCTGCTCTCCGGCGCGAGATATGTTCATTTTAAAGCGTCTCTTTAGCCCGTAAATGGTGTCATATTTCACATTTTGTTCATACATGTATCCAGACATTTGTCTCTCCCAGCGTTCGTTGTCCATGTCGTGTTTTTCTTGTGTTTGTTGTATCACGTCTGAACTTCTTCCTCATTTTCCATAACGCACTATACCCTTCCGTGTTCTAGGATCTGCGCAATATCTCGACTGATAATAAGAATGACCAACTCATCCAACCGTAACAAAATAGTTGAGCATTTAAAAACGTGAGCTCTTTATAGTATATTGTATTAGATGTCGACTAATTTTAACTAAAAAGCTATCATTCTATAGCTCAATTTAGTCTAAAAACACTTTTTGCTTACATAACATCACTATTCTTTTCACATAATAGTTATTAATATATTTTGAAGAGAATTTATCGACTCCACAAATAACATCTTACCCGGGCACTCTCGAGTCGGACATGGCAGAGGAAGGTTCGTCCGTGTTGTTTTCCGGCACACAGGTATACTCTAACAGTATACCGCCTGGATTGACTGTGACTATGTCATGGTTAGTCGATGGGAGGAATTATCGTCTGGAGTGGCGTATCTTGCTGCTAATAACACACGCAATCTCCATATCATGCAGATGGACCGTCGCCTCAACGGGAAGAATATCACGTACAGGGCGACTGAGGAGAGCGGAATATTTACTGAGGCGAATTTAACCCTTAGGATATCATGTAAGTAAAAATGCATTAACTAGCCTTCAACAAAGTGTGAGTCGGATTGTTGAACCAATAAGTCAATACATAGTCAAAAAGGTGTGCTGTCTTCAAATTAAAGTCACAACGGCAACCTTTCGGAACACAGATTGTATATATAAAAATGAGATAATGATATGGAAATTAAAGTGTATACATGTTATTCACAGAAAAAAATAGTGATAAAGGAGACGCAATTGCGGGCTGTCGGTTATTATCTTATCAACAAATAAGGAACCCAAGAAATGCTTAAAAGTGACCAAAAAGAGTTTTACCTCAATACTAAAAAGGTAGACGCCGTTTAATGTTTTTATTCAGTCTTGACTTGTCTTGCTCTTATCGGTTTATTCTCTTGTTCTAGGTTCTGCCAATTGATTGTGTGCATACTTGATAGGATGTTTTTGTATATAGAGGATCTTACATGAGTACTCATTCATTATTGCATTTATTAAACGAGTTGGCAAAATGATAGAATGCGAGGCTTGTGTGGAGCATTATATCATTTTTGCTAACGAGTTTAATAAATTCAATAATGAATGAGAACAAATGTTAGATTCTGTTTATCACATAACTCACATATCGACTTTTAATGCATTTTGCCTGTCGCTTTAACACGCGAAACCGACATAAACCGTGGGAATTGGATCATAGTTATTATCATTTTTTTCGACAGCGCATACTAGGCTTATTTGCATACTTATAAAACTAGTGATATATCGAAAATATAGGATGGTGTTATTCTATTCCCCCGTAAGTTATGTGATAAATTCTTATATACACGATCATTTTTGTATTTTACTTATATCGATTATTATTTCTGCATACTTGAGGATGTAACATGAGTTCTGTAATTGCACTGTCCCGTTTAAATGGGATAACAATATGGTAAGAGTGAGGTTTGGTGACCCTAGAACCTTGTTAAAACCAACAAAGGGCGTTTTGCGACTGACCGTTCCACGGTTGTACCCCATTATCAACCATTTTATGTTTGTAGTTTCGCATACTTTGCTTGTATTTATCCTTGTAAATATACCCCGCTTTCAAAAAACAAATTGGGGCTATATTGAAATCACGTTGTCCGTAACGTCCAGTCGCATCCCGTCGCGTCGTGTAGGTTGCAGAAAACTAAATACTTTCCCATAGACCTCCTGTTGCACCTGTCAGCTAATATCTCAAGAATTATACACCAGATTTTCTTTAAATTACCTTATTTCATAGATATTTCCATCACAAAGCCTTTTTGAAAGTGTGAAAAAGACAACTTTTTCTGCTCAAACTCTCTGCAACGTTTGTGTTTACAAACACTATTGAATCCGCACTGAATATTGACATGCAATTTCAATGGATGTTAAATTTTCAAAAACATTAAAAAATATTTTTTTATTTAATTTAAAGATCCTAGCTGATGGGGATTATTTTACCTATAGTTTATCCTTCCTGAAAATGCATATTGAATATTTCAAAGTTATATCTGCTGACCTCTGTGAACTCTGTGAACTTTCACTTCTGTACTGAATCGTACACAACAAAAGGCGGGGCTTCAGCCAGGCTATATTTAGCTGTACGCAACCTATAAACCATTTTGTAGCGTCACGTCGCGTCGCATCCCGTAACATATTTACCATTTCTCAAACAGTTTTGAATGGATTGTTCCCAAACTTCATATACACATAACAAATGATGACTTATGTATTATATTTACACCAGCATATTTGTGTTTTACTTATATTGCCTATTGATGCTGCCTTGTTGGTTAGAGTTTAGATCATGGCGGGGATTTCTTTATTTACACTGTCCTGTTTTGATGGGATGACAGTAGGGTAAGTGTGAGGTTTGGTGCACCCTAGAACCGGTTTAAACCCCCAGTGGCCTACTTTGCCACTGACCGTTCCAAGGCGGTAGCCCTCAGTATTGTCAACCCTTTTGTGTTTGTGATGTCGTTTGCATTTTTTATTACTTTTGCCTTTTCGTTTGTCTGTTTGCGTGTTTGTTTTTGTGTTTTGTGGTTTACTGTCGTCCTTGAATGCTGCTTTCCCTGTCCGATATTTTTATCCTTCTTTATGTCCCTCTACATCACCCATTGCTGATTGCCTAATTTATTACAGAATTATGGCCATTTGTTTGACTTAGAATATAAGCGTGGTATTCATCTCTTTCAGTGATAGTTCTAGTTAGTGTTTGTTTTGAATGCCTGTTTTGGTTGACTGCGTTATGTTAATATTACATTTCCTGTTGACTTTTGCATCTACTTGTATATGTTCACCCTTGGTTATTTTGAATAATGCTGCTGAAGCACATGTAAGGTTAACTCCAATCCGAGAAACGTTTATAAACCAGGATATTGCTTTTGTTTTAATAATATGGGCGTTTGAAATAAAAGTAAATCCCTCTATACTAATTTCTTTAAAAGCCCTTTACTTTTAATTTTAGAAAATCTCTATTATCAATTTCAATATTACTTATATTTATGATGAAAAACACTTGAAGACAATTTTTCTGCATAAGATATTTTCTTTAAACTTTTTGTACAGTTAGTCTGTTATATATATAGACAGAAAATGCAAAAATAATGGTAGGTCACCATAATTGTTAAAATTTTAAGAAATAATGTGTAATGCCACCATCATGTCAATCTGTCCAAAAAGTTGAACAAGTCCATGAAATAGCTAAATAAGACATTTTTGAAGTCTAATCATTTATTCATTGGTCACAATTCTGCTAAAATTGTATTAAAGTAATTATAATAACATTTAAAGCTCATCTTTATGTAAAACCTATATATTTGTTACAAAATCTGTTGAGACCATTACCACAATCTATGCACAAATTAGCCCATAATGATACAATTTCCTTTTTTGTTTGTATGTTCCCAATAAGAGAATTTGTTTAAACTTTCTAAGCACATAGTTTAACATATATAAAAACAAACTGTGCAATAAAAATGTGAGGTCCCCATGCTTGTTTAGATTTTTATTTTTTGAAACCCTACCGCTATGCTAAAAAGCCATGTTTTGTATGAAATTATATAAAAGTGGTATAAAAATGGTATATTTTCCATTTTTGTTATGTTCCTAATAACAGAAATGTTCAAACTGCCTAGGCACTTATTTGAACATATAGTAAGACAATATATGCAATTAAAAGTATAGGTCTCCATGCATATTGAGATTTAATATTGGTTTTTGAAACCCTACTATCATGCTTACATTTTTTAATTTTGTTTGAGTTTTTATAAAATGCTGTATTTTTCCTATTTTATGTATGTTTCTAATAATAGGCATTTACATTTGTATATCAATAAAAACAATTAAAAAAAAAATAAAATAAAAATAAAAATTAAAAAAAAATTAAGAAAAAAAAAAGACAATAAATACAACTAGACATCAAGAGCAACATTCCTGTACATTTTTAGGAAAATCCATCCAATAGTTTTAGAAGAGAAGTCGACCAAAATGCTGCGCATGAAAAACTACAGAAAATGCCTTTAAAACATGAAAACTTACAAAAATGGTCCTATAGAAATCACAGCACCCAAATGCGATTTTTACAAATATCGAAATTATTTTAGATGGACCGGATCCCTACCTGACCCTTACACCTGATGCACCAGTGCTTGTTCTAACAGAAGGAGACGAGTTCCCAGAGATTTACTGCACTGCAAAATGTTCTCCAAAATGTACTATAGAATGGATGTCAGGGGAATTGGATTACACAGCCAACAAACGGGAGTTAGATCTTGGAAAAGTTACTGTTGCTATGTCAGGCGAATATACTTGCATTGCAACCAGAGATGGAACATACAAAACGGCCAAACGGAGCATACATTTGGAAGTAAAATGTAAGGTTTGCCAACATTCATTACCACTATCAGTAAGTGGATTACTATTATATTATCGAATCTCTCAGAAATCATTTAAAAAACAAATAACTATAAACCAGCAGTATTACTTTTAGCATAACAAACCAATTTGAGTTACGGTGTCAGAACGATGTTATAGCTATTGTGTGGGACTTGTTAACTCTTTGACTAGTTATTTGACAACTGTATCAAATATATTGAACCTGTAAATGCATTAGGATTATCAAAAACAAAATA
The DNA here is from genome assembly GCA_037043455.1 of Cyrtodaria siliqua. NCBI lineage: Eukaryota > Metazoa > Mollusca > Bivalvia > Adapedonta > Hiatellidae > Cyrtodaria > Cyrtodaria siliqua. The sequence continues at coordinate 153,342 of JAWPHD010001467.1, read as the reverse complement.
AACGAACACCAATGTATTTGATATATTAAAGATTACCTAGTGACATAGCCATCGCCTTGAACATTGTTGTTGAAACTATTTCAAATATTCCAAAAACGGAACGCATGTGTGATATCTTACTATGGTATGATTTTTAAAAAGAACAAAATAAAGCCATTTGAAAAAAACATCAAACAAACGCAAGTGGTATTGACAAAGATTGCTTTGGTGAACTTTTAGAGAGAAAAAAAACACCATGTTCATTGTATCAAAAAAAAAAACTTATTGATTTCAAAAAGCGGGCAGAACTATAAGCGGGCAGTACTATAAGCTCAAATAATATTGGTATGTAAGCGTATTTAGTAACACAATGAAATAAAAAATGTGGAATTTGGAAAGACTGTCTACGCCGACTTGATCGTTGACATATTATACCTAATTACTACATCACATGATAAATCGGGCAGTATTGCAACCCTTGACTTCATACATAACGGAAGATATATGATATATATGCTTCTCAATTTAATTTAAGGACTACAAAAAGAACAGTAATAAGTTAGTCCTTATTTACTTACTCCTAATGTCGTGAGTAAATCAATTATTCTCTAATCTTCAAGCATGCAAAAACAACAAAAACAATCTTAGGAAATAGGCCTATGTATTTAGTCAGGAAATAAACACAGTATTTCAAAGAACATGTTTTGGTCTGATCCAAATCCAATCGTGAAAAGAGAAAGGTCCTCCAGGTACAAGAACAAAGGATGGAAGGAATACTTCTGAAAAAGACTAACTGCTTTCTTTAAAACAAATGTAAAAACTAATAATCCACAAATAGGAATTATGTATACATGCATGTAAATAACTATACAATAAACATACAGACATATTTACAGATATCGGTGGTACTTTCTCACATACTTTTACCGCATTGAAGGTTCCATGTTCACAGTCATATGCATATCACCTTCGGAATGGCTCAAATTTCTGTACTATTGATATTTTAAAAATTGAGTTTTGCTCAACCCGGCGCTAGAGGGCGTAATCTGTAGCAATCACTTGCCACTACAATTCAAGAACAGTCTCAATTAAACCGAGACTGCAATATTGTTTTGTATTTAACGTGTTCGACGATATCCAAATTTCTCCTTTCATACTTTTTTACACATAATTAAAAGGAGATAAATATAACCTATTCCTTAGAAAACATAATTATAATCATGTAAACTAGTTCTCGACAATCATGGAAACTATATATAAATGTATATAGTATCCATATGTACAAATATATATAAGAAAATATAGCATAGTGAAGGGTGGGAGGTCACACGCAACTTATATGCCCGAATACAAATCCTCAAGTGATCATAACAATAGCCCGCACCAGTATATACACCCAAGAAACGCGCCAAAACAGAATACCCAATTTACACGAGAAAAAAAATAATCGAGAACAAATCGAATGACGACTTTATGTTCCGATACGAGAATAACTTTATATATTCTGCATTTCATGTCCATAGAAAAAATACATTATTTTGTGTCACATAACAGTTGTAGAATAATAAAACTATACTTAAAGATTGCAAAAACGACGGTGAATCGTTCAATAACAGCACTTTAACAAACTACTCAAATCAAAACCTGGTTCTTAAAATTATGTTGATGTGTATATACTGCTCTCTTTCTGTTTCTTAATTTTATAATTTCAAAGCCAGCCGTATAAATTGGATTTGTATAACTTTCAGCTCCCATTGAAACAAGTGCAGGTCATGCGATAAAGTGCACTAAATCCACTTATGCCTGGCTGACGTCAATCCAGAAATCGACTTATGGACGTTTTTTTTTTAAAAAAAACAACAATGTCGTCATGCAACTGTTGACATTGTCGAAGTCATTGTTGATGCTTGTCGTGTAATATAAGATGTTTAAGCCTCCGTATAAACTGAGGATATTCTTATCCAGTGTGAACAAAAATAATATACTGAAGTACACAAGCAAATACAAAAAAGCATATTCAGTGTTTTGCTTTACAGGAAAAGAAGCGAATGTGCCAGTTATCATCCTTGCTATCGCCATTGCTATTACCTCCGTTGGACTGGTTGCACTGGCAATATACGTATGTCGCCGACAGGTCTCCAATGTCATTCCAGGAAAAACACGTAGGTGGCCATTCCTTGTACGTAAAAATCGCACCTGTGTTATTATTTAAATGTTAGCATGAAACAAATAACACTATTACAAAATAAATCAGTACTTGTTTGTAATACATTACGTGGTCAGAGTATTAACTTTCATACCCCATCCAACCCCTTCTCAAAGAAGCGAAAATGGGGTTGGCTGGGGTATGAAACAAAACCTTAATTTCGGCTTAAAAAGTTTGCATTTTGTTAATTGAAACATTTAATAAAATTATGTAAATTTAAACAGGTTATCGTATATTTTGTCAGTAAAAAATGTTTTTAAACGTGTGATATTGTCGAAATATCCGTTATAAAATCCTTCTTATATAAGCTTTGCAATCGCTAAATGGAATTAAGGCGGGACCACGTAATAGATATCACTGAATGGAGATGTTTGTCATTTCATTACATCACGCGGTCATAAATGGTTTGTGGGGGTGTGGGGGGAGGAGGTCTTAAACGAGTTCTTAAATACTATAAATTGTATGAAACGTGTTTGTTAACTTGATTCAAAAAGAGCTTCATTCGAGTTTGGAAAGAATATTAAAAACGGGGTTCATCAGGCAAGATGTAATGGAAACGAGATTGAGCAAATTGTATTATCCTAACCCTGATATACTTCTAAAATATAAAATTATTTAATAACGTTTTAGGTTTATCAAAAGAGGTTATGACCTTATCATTTTTCAACGCATTGCATGTTCAGTAGTTGACCCATTTACAGTTCGCCACTATGCTTACCTCTTGGATTGTGCAATGACCGGACAGATTGTGGACCCTATGATGACGTCTACCTAAATCCTCAAAGGACCGTAGCATTTGACGTTTGTCTTTAATATTGTGTTGTCGTACCCTTAACGGTTTGTTCTCTTACTGCTCTGGCTTCTGCCAAGTTATTTAGTACTTGCTATGCTTTTGTTTTTATATTCATATATATGTGATCATTTATAAGTTATACTGCCTATTAATGCTGTCTTGTTTGTTAGAGAATATAACCTGGCGTGATACCGTTCCAAGGTAGTAGTCCTATTGTCAACCATTTTTTGTTTGCAATATCTGATCTTGCATTTTAATCAATTATTGCGTGTTTCTGTGCGTGTTTTTGGTTGACTGTGATCCTTAAATGATACACTTTCTGTTGACGTTTCTATCTACCCTCATTGTTATATCTCATTGATTTATAATTCTAATTTAGATGTTCAACACATTTATGTTGATGGGTTACATTATTACTCTCATCATAAGTATATACTCCTGCATGATAGTAAAGTAAGTAATCTGTAAAGGTTGTCTCCCCTGGACTTGTCAAATTAAGTAACCATTGTTAGTACACTTCATGTTCTGTCCCACTTTGTTGTATTATTGAATCACATAGGATTGCATTTTGAGATGATATTTGTTGTAATAGTTTTAAGTAATATAACTTTCGATATAGCATGTTTACTTAACGTCTAAGCAATCATATGTTAAACTGAATACAAATGTAAATGTTTAGCGACATATAGTATGCTCAAAGTCTTCAGTCAAAATTCTGTGTTACATTGTGTTTGCAACGATGCATATGAAGTACTAATGAAAATAAGGCACTTTAGAAAATTAATATTTTGTATTAAAGAGAAGAAAATTGTGTTGTATCTATTTAAAGAAATGGTGTCTAATGTGGGCAGCGACTTAAGAGGGAAAACGAGTCATCAACCTCAACAAATGAAAAGGTACTATTCTTTACTATAACTGTAACTATATACATCACGTTAGATCGCATCTGTAACAGTAACATGCTTATATTCATTTATTTCTGAAACTAAAGAACTAAGGCTAAATAAATAAACTTCAGCAAATGCTTTGATAATTGCTCTTTGAGTAAGCAGGCACCGTCTAGTAATACTATTTGAAACAGAACTTCCAGTTAAATCTATGATTTATACTATAATAATATCTCTCTCAAATGTATTCACATTTCATCACTCAATTATGATTCTCTCCTAAATTTCCGAATATTCAAATAGATAAGCAAATCCCCAAAATCACTAATTTTTACAGTAATCGACAATACTGTTAAGCCAATCATTTTCATTTAAAATTATTTGGGAATGGGCAGCGTGGTGTTCTGGTGGTAGTTTGCTTGCTTTGTAAGGTTGCTAGTTCGAGACGCCGCCACGGAAAATAACACTTATGACTAGAGTTCAACCTCTGATAATGTAAAATAATCACTGGCATATAATGGCAGACAGAGAAGGACGACCACAGATACCTATCTTTGCACCACCCTCTGTTTTCCTTTTCGACTTTGAAAAAAGCATAATGCTTTCTTTGATAAGCCGTTTGATTTTAATTATCAAAAGTATTTGATTTATCACTGCAAGCATCCCTTTCTTAAAAATACCCTGTTGTATGGAGTCGTACAACGCGCAAGAACATTACCATGAGTCCAATAAAACAACACAATAGATAATACGTTATTTACAAATATAATATTCCACAACAAATAAATCAACACACAAACATGTTATTAAACTGTCATCAATAACATACTGTGTTCCAATAGAAGTAGGTCAATTGCAATTGTTATTTAAAACATAATACTGCGTGTCATAATCATTATTGCCAATTAATCGAATACATAATTGGAAAGTAAACACGTCGTCATTAAGGTAACTATTCGTTTAAGAAGTATGCCTTCTTTCTTACAGCAGTGCTGATGCCATAGACACATACATTGAGCTGCAGACGGAGAGCAGAGAAGTTCCAGTCGAAAGTGTGTATTCACCATTACGAACAGGTAACTGATATAAAATTATTCAACATGATTGCAAACACGTAATTGATGTAATAACACTCAGGAGGACAGAACGAATGTGACCAAATAAAATAACAGTAGCATGAATACTAAGAACTTGTGCCCCGTCCCTTTTGCAAACCGTGTGAAACAAATGTAATAACATATATATGTTTCAACCAAATAAAATCTAAACAACATTTTGTTGTGACCAACATTCACTTAACCTCCACTACACATGTTCTAAACACTTTCGACGTTCTCTACAAGAACATTCCTGTATCATCCAAACTCACTTCTTGTTTCTTCAAATCCACTTAGTTCTGTGCAAACATACTTTTACTCTCCAATTTCATATCACTTGTTTCACTTCGTTATTTTCCTATCACAATTATTTCACTCTCACATCGTATGTGTACATTGCCAAGATTTAAATGAAATGCTTTTTTAATTCAACCGTTAACTTCAGCATCTCCTATGTTTTATACAAATTTATTATATACACATACGGGGACTTCACAATTTATGGTAATCCCATAATGGTACCCATTTGATTTGTTTTTGTTTTTGTTTTTGATATCATCTTTTATTTGGAGTAATATTGAATGCATATTATTAAGAGTCCTAACTAAAAAATTTAATGCAATCGAAAGTAAACCTTTGGTTATATAGGCTACTATGTATTAATCAAGTGTTTAACAGCACCTCCATATTGTCCAGCTATTATTGATTGATTGTGTTTTAATGTAAACATTTGTATATCGTTTCTCTGAAATGATACAATTTATTTATAAACAACGGATGATTAAAGCCATTTGTTGGAATGAAAGAGTCATAATTTTTAATACGGCTCTTTATTTGGTTGTGACTTCAACCAGAGTTCTTAAAGTGTGTATGTCCTTATTCTGATGTAATGACTATTTAACGTGTTCAGTACACATGTACTATTGTGATATGCTTATTTCATTTCAGGAGCACAATCACGGCAAGATGATCATTACGAAATGTGCTGACATTGCCAGGAGCCAATGCTGACATTGCAAGTAGCCAATGCTGACATTGCCAGGAGCCAATGCTGACATTGCAAGGAGCCAATGCTGACAATGCCAGGAGCCAATGCTGACATTGCCAGGACCAGTCATTTGTCTTCACATTGAAATCATCAATGATATAGTAATCATACGGCCGAACATGGACATGTACCGACTATTATAGTTTATTATTTGCCAGAAGGTCATGTGTACTGAATGGAGAAATAAATAATGGAATGCAAGTTTAAGGTAGGCGGGGATTTCTTTATTTACACTGTCCTGTTTTAATAGGATGACAGTAGAGTAAGTGTGAGGTTTGGTGCACCCTAGAACCGGTTTAAATCCCCCACTGGCCTACTTTGCCACTGACCGTTCCAAGGCGGTAGCCCTATTGTCAACCCTTTTGTGTCTGTGATGTCGTTTGCATTTATTATTGATTTTGCCTTCTTGTTTGTCTGTTTGCGTGTTTGTTTCTGTGTTTTGTGGTTGACTGTCCTCCTTGAATGCCACTTTCCCTGTCCGATCTTTTTATATTTCTTATACCACAAACTTATTCGAAAGAAAGAACAGCTAGATACTGTGTTTTTTGTCTTTGAGAAAGCTTATGATTCTGCGTGGAAGTACTGTATAATAAATAATATGTTTACCTCATTCTTAGAGGTCGATTACCAATGTCAAATTTCTTGGATGACAGTGTCGTATACGAATGGGTACAACCATGATATTCATGAGCAGGAGATGGGCGTGCCACAGGGAAATAATCTGTCATTTTTTTAGTATAAAAATTAACAGTAGCGTTTAATCCGGGTGTGAATTGTTCTCTGTATGTTGACCTTTGTGTTATATGTTATCGTGCAAAATTGATGAAAACCTTTGAGAGACAATTACAACAAGGTCTCAATAAACTCTAGATCTTGTTTGATGGAAATAGTTTAACATTTTCTAAAATTTGTACTAATTGTATACGTTCTTATCAACGGCATAAACATCATTATCTTAAAGGCGGATCTTCCCATCTCATCTGTCCTCATCTCATCTATCCTCATCTCATCTCATTCACCCTCATCTCATCTACCCTCATCTCATCTCATCCACCCTCATATCATCTCATCTCATCTCTCCTCATCTCATTGTTCATGAACAGTCTCATTGAAACTTTCTTAGTTATCGTGTTCGGCCTTTTCCAAAGGTTCACTCCCTTACTCGTTTACACTGGATAGTTCAACAGTAACACTAGTGGATCAGACGAAATGTCTTGGTCTTATGTTTGACAGTGAATTACCTTTCATACCGCACCTTAAATACTTATAATCTATTAATTTACTCATCTCTGTATCATAGACGGGATAAATTAGCCCTTCAAAAAGCAATTGCATTACAATCTGAACCAGCAAACCCAACTTGCGATACTGTTTTCAATCCAAACTATGAACCATATTTTTGAACGAAATATAAAAGTCTTTGGCCTTTCGGACACCATATTGATTCGAAGTTAGTAAATCTCGCAATATCCATCAAGTTGATTGCCAAGTGCAAAGTACCACATAGGCCCCGTTGGTTATTCATAATAATACATATACTACTCAACTTTTATAATCGCTCACTTTTGAAAGAATTATATATTTTTTAATAATTCATATTTTCATTTGAAATTTTAACTGGCGTCGTTTAAGAAATATCGCTAGCGATTTATAAAACTTAATATGCCTTGATTGGACTAAAACCTTGTGGATAAACTTAATAAAATATTGGTATGTGTTTCGGTGATTTCCAGTTTTTAGTATTCGTGTTATTTTCATAAAAACTGGGAGACCGATTATAAAAGTTGAGTAGTGTATATATCCAAAATATGAATGAAAAGATTATAGCAAAGACATAACAAAATAATTACCATACATTTATGAACACTCAAATAATTACAGCCCTCAATCTATAAGGGAGACAACCTCTAATATAATACTCTAATTTGTGACACAGAGTTGCCTATTCACCTGAACGGATAGTGGACAACATGTAGCGCAATACTATAATACTCGAACTAATGTGTATCCTAAGACACGGGTTTAAACCGAGCTCTAACTTGATACAGAACTCCAGTATTTTGAGAACACGAACTCTTCCCTAATATATGTAATATTGCTGGTTGGTTTATATAAATAAGTACATGAAAATGTTAGAGATCCAATTTAATTTTTTGCGGTGAAAGAAAAACACATACCACAATAACAGGTATTTTATAACTTATACATATAAATACATTTTCTTTTCATCATGTTATTTGTTGGTATTGTTTTGTATATATATTAAACGTTCGTGGTCAAGTTTATTATATATATTTAATGTATGCTCACGGAGTTTGTGACCCATTGGAATTATTTGAACAAACTATACGAGTATAACACTAATATTTAAAGTGACACATGGCAAGCCTGAAGCATGTAGCGATAATTAAAATTAGCATCCTCACGGGTCGACTGACCTTTTGGAATTATCTGAATAAACTCTCTATGTTACAATACTTTTTAAAGGGACACATGGTAATCCGGAATCATATATCGATAAATAAAACTAACATCTCGATATATTAATCGAGAGACCGCGAGTTTAAAAACAAGCGAGATTGCCGAGAGTCCCTTTAAAGTGAAAATCGTTCCCAAGACCTTCCTTCTTCAACCTCCCTTTTTTCGAGACAAAAGAGTAATAATCTATTGCTAAATAATAGAAGTCACCTCTGTATTAACGAGTATATATGTTTAACCTTCGCAGTTAAGTTTAGTATATGTATTTGTTGTATCCTAGAGTGGGTTTGTGACCCATTGTATAAACTATATAACACTAACCTTTAAAGGGACACATGGCAATCCTTAAACATGTATCGATAATTAAAATTAGCATCCTCACGCGTCGTGTGACCCATTTGGATTGTAAGAATAAACTACCTATGTAGCAATAATCTTTAAAGGGACACATGGCAATCTTAAATAATATATCGATAAATAAAACTACTAATCGAGACGCCGCGAGTTTTAAAAAACAATCGAGATTTCCAAGAGTCCCTTTTAAAGTGAAAATCATTCCCTATACCTTCCCTTTTCAACTTCCCGTTTTAGAGAAAAATTTCGATCTAAAAGGGAATAGAGTAATAGTCTATCGCTAAATGATATAAGTATGACGGATTGGTTTTAGCTCGAGCGTTAACATATATAGTAGTATTTTATCAATTTCAACAGCAATTTAACGTGTTCAGCCCAATAATGCAAATAACTTTCCTTATATCTTCCTTTTTCAAGTTTCGTCTTTCGAGAATAAGGTCCATTACGTGGTCGAGTATTAACTTTCATAAAACCCTAATTTCTGCCTAAACAGTTTGCATATTGTAAAATTAAAGCATTTAATATTAGGTAATTTTAAACAAGTTATCACATTTTTTCAGTGGAAAATGTTTAAAACGTGTTTTATTGTCGAACTATCCTTTTTAAAATCCTGCTAATATAACCTTTCCCATCGCTTAAATAAATTAAGGTGGGACCACGTAATGATCAAAAAGGAATAGATAAACAGTTTATTGTTCATCAGTTATATTATAAAGATCCTCCAGCCGGTCTTTTCTCGTTTTACTAAGATTTAGTAATATTAACAATATAATTTATTCTCTATTTTTGTTTCATTGTACGGCTAGTCAAGGGTGGATAGATTTATAAAGCATTTCGAACGTCGATTAAGATGAGCTGTCGGGGATAAAATTAATAAAATTATATCTCCAGTGGGTAGCTCAATTTTGAACAATGGTTTCACGAGACAAGTAGTATGGGTATATCCTTGCTATTTTATATACTTATATCCAAACATGTCAAAAGGTACAATATACCAGATATGAGCGCATAGTAACTAATTAGATACAATGACCAAGCAAAGCGGTATTAAAAATACGCTTGTTACCTGTCATTGATGGTGTCCCCCATTGTCATTTTGGATATAGTGCATTGTCCACTATGTGATGCACTAATACGGCCACTTGGTGAGCACGTGAAAAGGCGCACATGAAACGCTAGATATGTTTTTCAAAGTAAAAGACAAGGTAACATAATTCAGATTTCCAATCAAAACAGCTAAAGAAGATATATTTACAAATCTAATAAATCATAAATACCCCTTCAACTATTTAACGATAGTGGGTGCTAAGAATGTACGTTTTCACTTTTTTCTTCATAAATATCGTTGTAAAGTTAGATAAGTAGTAAATATACCCCTTCAACTATTTAATGTCATTAAACGATGGCGCTAAGACTGTATGTTTTCATTTTTTTCTTCATAAATATCGTTGTAAAGTTAAACAAGTAGTAAATATACTCCTTCAACTATTTAATATCATTAAACGATGGTGCTAAGACTGTATGTTTTCAAATATTTCTTTATAAATATCGTTGTAAAGTTAAACAAGTAGTAAAGATAAAGGATATAGTGTTTCTGTAAACATATGTATACTCAGTTGCAAAAGAAAGTGGACACTGAGTTGTGTTTAGATTTAATTATATAACGTTTTTTTAGAATTAAATTGACAAATTCATAAACGAATATGTCATGTTTGGTACCATCGTTTTTATCATTCCATTGCCAATATCATGTTGTCATTTGTTTTTCAATAGGTCGAATCATTCAGGGACTGTCGATTGATAAAGAGGATAGGGTATACAGTAAAATTATCAAAGTGTCCAGTTTATTTTGCAAGTTTCGTTTCTTTTTTGTGTATTTGTGTTTTATATGCTATGTGAGGAAAAAGTTATACTACGCTTTTGGTGCGTACATATAATCTATGCATGAATACTTCCGCAATATATTAATTAATGTTTATAATGTTTCTAAAGGGTGTTCA